>JANRMT010062796.1:102470967-102517648 GCA_026402145.1 Polypterus bichir lapradei | reverse complement strand
CGGGGGGGTCTGGAACGCAACCCCCGCGATGGAGGAGGGATTACTGTGTGTGTATATATATATATATTATGTGTGTGTGTGTATGTGTATAGATTCGTTTCATTGAATTCCAAACTGCCATCTGCACCCTTTGAGTGTTTTTATAGCATAAGCAGGAAAACAGATGGAAAGGATAAGAGACCACCACTTTTTCAAAGTTAAATCCTGAGTTTTTATATATTTTGTATTTTTGGGTTTGCTATTGTTTTTAGCTTCATAGACCATTTGGGAGCGACTTTCTTGTGTGCCAGATTATTTATTTTCCTCAGGAGAAAAAAAAAATGCCCTCTGCTTAGTCATCAGTTTAGTTTTGCCTTCCCATTTCAAACTCTTTCCTCTTAAAAGCTTTATCTGTTTATTTTAAAGAGAAATGCTTTGTTTGAGCCCTCATTTTTTACTTTTATTTAAAGGGCCGTGCCATTCGCAAGTGTCAATCCTGCAAAGCAAAGGCCTGCTCTGTTTGTCGGCACTTCTGTGATTTGTGGTTAAAGTGGTGGTCGAGGTGTTATTCTCACAGTGAAGTAGCCGTTGTTGTGAAAGGCACTTTATTGGTGTCGTCGCAACGTTATAATGAATGCAATTGGTGTGTTTAACCCTGACTTTTTTTTTTATTTTTAAATCAGCTGTAATGCTTCATGTTAAAAATGTAAATTGTGTTAGTTCATCTTTTAATCAAAATTGCCCTTCTGTATGTTAGTTTTGTTTAGTTGTGTGGATTTGTTCCTGCCTTGCACCCTGTGTTGGCTCCAGCAGACCCTTATGACCCCATGTTAGGATATAGCAGGTTGGATAATGGATGGATGTGTGACAGTGTTCTTTGAAAGGTTTCACTCCTTAATATTACAGGATGGTCTCATCTGCCAATAGCTGCCATTTGGATAATTAACACACGGGTACAAACAACAAAGGCTTCACACCATTTTCTAGGTCATTGACACCCACCCGTGTGTGGACTGCTATTTGGAGTGGTGGGAGAGCCGCTGTCTGTTTGTTGTACCTTAAAAAACCCTGAGGCACAAATCTGATTACAAAAAAAGAGAAATGCTCGGCCATATCTTGTGCTTACTGTTGCCAGTCACAGGAGGGAAATGAAACCCCCAGGCTGTAAGTTGTGGGAACATTGGAACAAATGGTGAATTCCACATGACGTTGTCATCTTTATCAGCACTAAGGAGAGTCCATCATCTGTGATCTGCCATTTTAAAACAAACTTGTGGTTTCGTCAGGTTAACTTGAGCTTGTGGTTGTGGACAACTGCTGCCAGCCCATCGAAAGTAGGGAATGTTTGGGGAATATTTAAAAAAAAAAAAAAAAAAAAATGACCTCAATTGGTGCTTATATGCTTTCCCTGATTTTTTTTTTTTTTTTGACTTTTTATTTTTCTGTTTTGGATAAAACTGTCACAAGAGTGCTGGGCGGTATACCGGTTCATACTGAAAACCATTTTTTACGGAGTACATGCGTTACAACAACAACCTTTTTTTCTATTGCACATTTTCATACAAATGATGTAGCTCAAAGTTCTTTACATGATGAAGAAAAAAAAGAGACAAAATAAGAATTAAAATCAGAGGACACTAACATAGAATAAAAGTAAGGTCTGATGGCCAGGGAGGACAGAAAAAACAAAAAAACTCCAGATGGGTGGAGAAAAAAATAAAATCTGCAGGTGTTCTAAGGCCACGAGACCACCCAGACCCCTCTAGGCATTCTAGATAGATAGATAGATATACTTTATTAATCCCAATGGAAAATTCACATACTCCAACAGCAGCATACTGATAAACATATTATTATTATTCAATTAAAGAGTGATAAAAATGCAAGTATAACAGACAGACAATAACTTTGTATAATGTTAACGTTTACCCCCCCGGGTGGAATTGAAGAGTTGCATAGTATAGGGGAGGAATGATCTCCTCTGTCTGTCGCTGAAGCTGCTCCTCTGTCTGGAGATGATCCTGTTCAGTGGATGCAGTGGATTCTCCATGATTGACAGGAGCCTGCTCAGTGCCCGTCGCTCTGCCACGGATGTCAAACTATCCAGCTCCATGCCTACAATAGAGTCTGCCTTCCTCACCAGTTTGTCCAGGCGTGAGGCGTCCCTCTTCTTTATGCTGCCTCCTCAGCACACCACCGCGTAGAAGAGGGTGCTCGCCACAACCGTCTGATAGAACATCTGCAGCATCTTATTGAAGATGATGAAGGACGCCAGCCTTCTAATGAAGTATAGTCAGCTCTGTCCTCTCTTACACAGAGCATCGGTATTGGCAGTCCAGTCCAATTTATCATCCAGCTGCACTCCCAGGTATTTATAGGTCTGTACCCTCTGCACACAGTCACCTCTGATGATCACGGGGTCCATGAGGGGCCTGGTCCTCCTAAAATCCACCACCAGCTCCTTGGTTTTGCTGGTGTTCAGGTGTAAGTGGTTTGAGTCGCACCGTTTAACAAAGTCCTTGATTAGATTCCTATACTCCTCCTCCTGCCCACTACTGATGCAGCCCACCATAGCAGTGTCGTCAGCGAAGTTTTGTACGTTTTTTTTTTTTTATCTTTTTGACATCAATGACCTCACAATCAGTCCACATTGTATTCAGGGTTCTCATGGAAGAATCTGATGATGATGGTCATGTTTGTGGAGGTATTGAGCGGTGAAAATGGACAGAGAACATTCTGAAACTGAAGCTGTAGCAGACGATTAAGTTGAACATGATGACACAGAAGCCGAATGCGGAGAGCCAAAAAAAGGAGCAGTGTCTGTTGTCTGGAGATACTTTGGTTTTAAAAGGTCGGATGTGGACCAAACAACTATTTATTGCTAAAGTTGTCAACATGAGCAATCTGCTGCACCACCTTAGCCACAAACATGCTTTTTCGTACCCTGAATGTGTGGACCTAAGATTGGCACCCTCCACGTCCTCGGGTAAAACTGAAAAAGCTAGAGGATACTCGAGTCAGACGTCACGTGTAGACGCGTTTTGCTAGAGGTACTGCCTACGATTTATATAAAAAAAAAAAAAAGTAAGCGGTGGATCGAGATCACCAATGGCCATTACAATCCATATAGCTAACGTGTCAGTGGATGGAGATTAACATGAACAGAAAGTAGAGTTGGTTTACAAAACGTATTTACTATTTATTCCTTTTCTAAGACATGTTCAGTGCAATACTACTTTTGACAAGCACCTCTGGACATTTTACGAAGTCTAAATGCCTCTTTGGATGGTTGAAAATATGCTGTGAAAATTATAGTTCAAGTTGTTTGCAAAATGTGTTCAATAAATAGGTTCTATATTTTGACTGCAACTGTCATGCAATGCGATTCCTTCTCTTCATTAGTGCCACCCCCTTGAAAACTATCACTTTATGGGGCCATGCCAACCTGTATTAATATGTGTGTGCACATTAACTCTTTGAGGGCTGAATATTTTTTCCAAAAAACTAAGTGTTCTGAAAAGCACACAATACACTAGTTTTACACATAAAACGTCTGTTGCTGCATGCTGTGGCTGCTGTTGGCACCTGTTCTGCATCTCTGGCAGCAGTGGCTGCACAGGAGCGGCTCGATGGCCAGCAGGAATGCATGGCGCGCCGGCTGCCTCTCCGTCTTTGCTCATCAGGTGGCCGATGGTGGCAGTCGCAGTATGATGCAATATGGTTTGTACCTCTCGTTATCACAAGTGGTGCTCCTCCTAGGCGAACACTGCTGTAGGCGTATCATCTACAAGAACGTGTTCAGCACCACGATCAGCTGGGGACCAATAGGCTGATGCTGTGTAATCAGCATATAAGTTTAATGTCGCCGTGCTCTGTACAAAAATGATTTTATAAATCCACTCGCATTTATAGGCCAGGCCATAGTTGGCACACAGGGGCCCTCAGCATTTAGAATTGCTGGACCAAGCATAGGACAAGGTAGACAAAGACAGCCGGAGGAATGTATAGTCAGCCTAAAGACAGGTGTATACTATTTTGTCCTCCGTTAAAAGTTAGCACAAAATATTCTTTCCATGTTTGGAAATAGACTATTTGCCAACGTGGAGGCCTGCACGTGGAGAAACCAGTATAAAAGACTTGGACATCAGCCAAATATTTTGAAGCCGATGGGTGATATCGTCATCTGTTCTGAAAAGCCTTCCAGCGCAGCGCTGAAAAATGGCAGACTGTATACACGGAGTTCCCACCTGGGTAATTGTCTTGCTATGGCTTCCTTCGTCTGTAATGCTGCATAAATTGTCAGTAAAGAAAGCTGAGTTATTTTCTCTTACGTGATTTTTACCGCCGTATCACTATGGGAGGGATATCGCCTTTTAATATCCTATGTAGTTTTCGGTTACTTAAAACGCCGCAATTACAAAAGAACTTATTCCAACTACGGAGCTATCTCCCCCTAAAGGAACATGCTGGTACCTCACTTTCATTTTCGATATTTATCCCCAGATCAGACTCCGAAAAGTCAGAGTGCGATTCAGTGATAATACGTAAAACGTCCATGGAGTATTTTGTTTTGCACTTATGCTTTAGTCTCGCCAGATGTTTGCTCTTCACTTCTCATGCACGTGCAGGGAATTCGAGGTCAAATCAACAAAGCTACAGAACTTTCCTTCAAGCAAAGAGAGTCGACCTAAAACATAAGGGCGAGTTTTGTTGCAATTTACAGCTGATTACCCAATCCTCTACTCCTGAATTTCTACAGAAGTCAACATCCGCCCTAAAATTTTTTTTTTTTTTTTGTACAATTCTCATGACAGTGGAAGAGGTTATTCTAAACTAGTCTACTGCAGTAATTACAGTGGAAAATGGGGTTAACATCCACTCATGCATGGGGGAAAAAATACCGTTGAATACCGTGAAACTGGTATAATTTTAGAAAATACTGTGATATAGAATATTGGTCATACTGCCCAGTACCTGTTCAGTGGCCCTCGTAATGTTTGGGACAAAGACACATTTTTCCTGGATTTCCCCCTCTGCTCCACAGTTTAAAAATACAAATCAAATAATTCAGGCATTGTGATTAAAGTGCACATTTCAGACTTTCATTTACGGGAATTTGCAGACATTTTGGTCACACAACACTTTCTGTATAGCCCCCCCTTTTCAGGGTACCATAATGTCTGGGACAGTTGGCGTTACAGGTGTTTGTGATTCCTCAGGTGGGTTTCATGGCTTCATAAGACACCTCAGCTTGCTTCTCCCCTTTGGAGTCTGGAGTTGCCATTGTTCAACACGAGGACATGAGCTGTGCCAATGAAAGTCAAAGCGCAGCCGTTATGTGACTGAGAAACAAGAATAAAAGCATTAGAGACCTCATCGAATCAACTGTCTCAAATATCATTAAGAAGAAAGAACACACTGGTGAGCTCAGGAATCGCAAAGGGACTGGCACGCCAAGGAAGATCTCCACTGCCGAGGACAGAAGAATCCTCGCTATGGTCAAGAACAGAGGTGGGCAATGTCGGTCCTGGAGAGCCGCACTGGCTGCAGGTTTTCATTCCAACCCAGTTACTTAATTAGAAACCAATCCTTGCCAGTCTCAGACCTTATTTAATTGTATGGCTTGTTAGTCTGCAATGTAAAGGTTATTATATCGTAGTTTTTTTTTCCTTTTCAATGATATCGTACAAATGATTTAAAGCCTAGAACGGATAATTTTCAGTCTGTCACATTTTCTGGTACGCATTTTATTAAATCAAACACACACAGATGTAAATGGAAACAAGCTAGATTGAGAACTGCTGGCTGCTTTGTCTTTTACATCTTACTGCTAATAAGGAGCCATTAAAATGAAATTATTTGAAATAAATAATTAAGGGTGGGGAACCTCAACAAGTGAGACCACTAAAATAAAGCAATCAAAATGTCCCTTGAGCAATAAGGGATTCATCAACAGTAATTGACTTCTCATTAAGAAACTGGGCTAGAACAAAAACCTGTAGCCACTGCGGCTCTCCGGGACCCCAACATTGCCCACCCTGGTCAAGAAAAAGCCCCCAACACCTGTGCAACAGATCATAAACAGTTTTCAGGGGGCCGATGTGGACATGTCAGACACGACTATCAGCAGAAGACACCACTGCAAGATGAACACCACAGAAACAGGAGGGCCAGATTACAGTTTGTGCAGAATTCTGGGTAAAGATCTTGTGGGCAGATGAAACCAAAAGGGAAACTCATCAGAGTGATGACTACAGCAAAGTGTGGACACCAAAAGGAACAGTCCAAGATCCAAAGCAGACCACCTCATCTGTTTAACATGGTGCTTGGGGGTGTTATGTCCTGGGCATGTATGGCTGCCACAGGTCCTGACTGGCACACTTCTCTTCATTGATGGTGGAACTGCTGATGGAAGACGCACAATGAATTCTGAGGTGTGTAGAAACATCTGACCTGCTCGAGTTCCAGTAAATGTCTCTAAACGCAGTGGACGGCAACAAGATAAAGAGCCAAACAGAGTACTGAGGTAACACAGGAGTTTATCAAAACTAAAAAATGGAAAATTCTTGAATGGCCAAACCAGTCACCTGATTTAAATCTAACTGAGCAGGCCTTCCATATGCTGAAGAGAAAACTTAAGGAGACAAGCCCCCCGAAACAAGCTGAAGCAGAAGATGGTTGCATTAGACGCTTGGCAGAGCAGCACCAGAGAAGACCCTCAGCACCTGCTGATAATAATACATTTTATTTATATAGCGCCTTTCCCATACTCAAAACACTTGATGAATTTTGCGAAAAGTGTTGTTAACAGGGAGGAGCGGCAGCAACTTGCGTGCGCCAGCGTCCCCTCACCTGTCTAGAGTCTATGAATGGCAGACTTCAAGCAGTCATTGCATGTGAGAGATATGTGACAAAGTCCTAAACATGACTGACGGCTTTAATAGAGCTGCCAGCGCTGTGTCCAAACATTATGGTGCCCTGAAATGGGGGGCGCCGTGTAGAAAAAGTGTTGGTGCATGTAAATGAAAGTCTGCAGTGTGCACTTTAACTACAATATCTGAGTTGTGGAGCAGAGGGGGATATCTGGGAAGAATGTGTTATTGTCGCAAACATCATGGAGGACACTGTACGTAAATATAAAGAAACTTGTAAGAAAGGTTTGAAAACGAGTGGTGCTGTTCTGTTTTTTGGCTCTACAGATTTCCTTGAATGGTTTAGTTAAAGAGAGAAAATTCTTGGCATCCAAACTTGTATTTGTGCAGTTCCCTTGAGAACAGTCCTTGACTATTGAAGCCGCTCTAAATGTTTCATTCTTGTGTAATTGGAGATAGCTTATATATATATATTTATTTATTTTGGCATTTTATACTTTTACCAGTAACGGTGCACTGCATGATAACGTCCACTGAATCCACTTGACTTGAGCATTCCTAGTTTTCATCCTCTTTCTTTCTCTGTACGTTTGCCCAGAGGTTCATGAACTTGCGCCTGAGCAGATCTTCTTTTCTCCACCCCAGGATCCCGCTTCTTCTCTTCTTTCGTCGACATCTTTTTGTGTTAAAATTAAGTCAGTGTTTGTGTTGCAATTACTTCTTCTCCTTCATTTTTCACTTAAGCTGGCACTTACTTCAATCTGCCTCAAGAATTATTTAAGATATGAAGAGGTAGGGGAAGTGACGGCGAAGGTGGTAGGGATGAGAACGGTGCCCTGCTGGCCACAGCCGAGAGCCGAGTCTACAATTAAATAAAAAGGGGAATAACCTTGGAGGTCAATCATCACCCAGAAAGCGAATAATAGGCGTCACATAGTATATGTGTACCACATTTCACGTCGGTCGACAGGTGGGTGCTATTGATGCTGCAGCATTAGGCCCATTCCTGAAATAGGCCCAGATGAAAACGGACGAGAATTTTCCAGAAGCTGAACAGTTTTCCTTTGCTATATTAACCTCAAAATAATTCTTAGAATGAAATTTGGAGTCCAACTGTCAGATGCCTAGACACAGCGTTACTTATTATACAGTTACTATTGTTCTTTGCGCTGTGACGTATCAATAACGTCGTTGTGTTTATTGTTAACTGAAGATTTCGAGTTAATGCTATCAATTTTACAATAAACAGTTTACTTAGTAATTTAGCTGGGATTTTTGCAATATCTTGGGGATTCTTGCCACTTTATTATTGTTCGGTAAGTGCCACGTAGTAAATTTTTCACCTTGAAAGTTAGTTGTACAGTAAACATTGATGGCTATTTAAATGGTTATCTGTAAAGGTAAAACTAAAAGCTGGCCCGCGGGCCTGGCATGGATGTTTAGAATTTTTAAAATCCTCGACAGGATTCTGGTCTACTATGAAATTTAAATTGTGGACAAATCTTTACCCTCAAGAGCCTGAATTGAGTCACTTTGACACAATGTCTCTGCCAATTCATTTTTTCTTACTCTGTTTAGTAAGAGAATTGCAAAATTTTGTGTATTTCATTGTTAGGGTTTCTGCATTAAGTGCACTTTTCAGACAATTGCTGTTGAATGTTGATGTTACATAGTTTGATGTTAATCCTGAGTTGTTACGATACTACGTCGTTATTATCATTCATGTTCAATAAAGGCTGGCTGGTTGCGTCACAAGCAATGAAGGCTCCTTGGTCGGTCTGAGTGCGCATGTACGGTGAGTGTTGAATGCACATGCGCCAATGCCGAGAAAAAATGGGCCTTTTTTGCACTGCAGCATCAGGCCCAATTTCGTCTTAATCTGGCACTGTCAATCGACAGTTTGCGAGCTACAGGTGATTTAAAAATTCTGGACAGACAAACGAACAGCCACGGTAGCGTATTATATATAAAGAAAAGATTGTGAGGTTTTGGTAGAATTGGATTAACTGATTTTAATGACGCTGTTAATCTGAAATCGGGTCGCAGGGGCAGCAGCTTGAGCAGAGATACCCAGACTTCCCTCTCCGCCCTTCTGGGGGAATCCCGAGGCGTTTCCAGGCCAGCCAGAAGACACAGTCCCTCCAGCATGTCCTGGGGGCCTCCTCCCGCTTAGACGTGCCTGGATCACCTCACCAGGGAGGCGTCCAGGAGGCATCCTGATCAGATGCCCGAGCCACCTCATCTGACTCCTCTCGATGCGGAGGAGCAAATGCTAACTTGTTAAATGCTAACTTCTATTAATTTTATTCATAGTACTTGAGGATAACGGCTCAACCTTGGGGCTAATAGGTTTCATCTTTTTATTTCGTAGGTTACATTGGAGAAGGTTCTTGGTGTCACAGCATCAAGCAGCAGTGGACTCGCCTGTGATCCCACCACTGGCCTGGTAGCCTACCCCGCAGGGTAAGTGCAGCGCTACTTCCTATCATAATGTCGATGTCTTATGCTTTGTTAAATTCAGAGATGGGACTGGGGAATATGGACTTAAATTGATTTTGTGGTGTTTTTGAACCATCGTGTTCAATACTTCTCAGTATTTTCAGCAGCATATAGATGTGTTTATACACTTTTTGTATGCAAAGTCTTAAAGCTGGTATATTTGCATACAATGTAAAATTTTTGCAAAGGAAATTTTTTTAAAATTTCACAGTTTGAGTAGCCACGCCTCAAAGAAACATCAGAATTAACACATTTTTACATAACAATTTTTGATTTCAGTTTGTACTTATTTTTGAGTTTCATTATATGTATTGTGATACAATAATACACCAGACATCATAAAGGTTTGGGGCAGCCACCCATGTAATATTTCCTGGCTGCAATAAATGAATGAATTCTCTCACAGAGTTCTTCACCACACTGAGTCCAAAACAGAACTGCCTAAACAAAGGCAAGATGGTGGTTTTAAAGGCCCGTATAGGAAGTGACATCATCCTGGGGGCAGGAACCAGAAATGACGTTGGCATAGCGTTTGGAAACGAAAGTTACATCCTCCAGTGCACCAGAACCAGAAGTGACGTCATCTACTGGCCCGGAACCAGAAGTGATGTCGTCAAAGATGGCGGAGCTTGGCAGGATTTCCCGGGAAGGGTTTTCAAGTAACTGAGAAAGACAATCCGTGCAACCTGCCGCCCCCCGGTCTGCGGTTTTACAATTATGTGAGCCCTTTAGCTGCCTCCTACTCGCACGTGTATTAAGTTTATTGTGTACTGCTTTATTGACTTTTGCCGCACCAAGAAGCGAAGTAAAAGACAGGATCAGTTATGGGGCCCGCCTGGATGTAGTACTGTAGAGGAGAAGATAATGAAGACAAAATCGAGTACCATTATGAACAATGCTCTACATCTTCTCTGTGACACACTAACACTGAGGACGCTCGGCCAACAAATTATATATTTTATATTTGCTAGCTGTCCTTTGCCCGCGTAATAGTAAAACATGACAAACTTTTTTTTAAATCAATTAAAAAAAAAAAAAAAAAAAAAAAAAGTAGTAATTTGTATTGAGAAGAATTTATATTCATAGCTTTTGTATCCGAGGGCCTATTTTTGGTTTTGCTATCAGGGGCCAGAATGTAGCAGTGATCTCTTTGCCAAAAATGTAAAATGTTGGCTCTGTCTGTCTGTCTGTCTGTCTGTCTGTCTGTCGGGCTTCTTTAAAAAGACAACTCTCCCTGGGACAAAAAGTGCCATCCATCTCTCCAACCATCTGTGTCCAACATCTTTCCTCCCTCAGTGACATCAGTGTCTGCCAGTCAGTAAACATGACGCCCAGTTGTCTGGTTTATTTATATTTATAATATACATACAGTGCATTCGGAAAGTATTCACACCGCATCACTTTTTCCACATTTTGTTATGTTACAAATTCATTTTTTTCCTCAGAATTCTACACGCGACACCCCATAATGACAACGTGAAAAAAGTTTACTTGAGGTTTTTGCAAATTTATTAAAAATAAACAAAAAAAAAAAAACTGAGAAATCCCATGTACATAAGTATTCACAGCCTTTGCTCAATACTTTGTCGATGCACTTTGGCAACAATGACAGCCTCAAGTCTTTCTGAATATGATGCCACAAGCTTGGCACACCTATCCTTGGCCAGTTTCGCCCATTCCTCTTTGCAGCACCTCTCAAGCTCCATCAGGTTGGATGGGAAGCGTCGGTGCACAGCCATTTTAAGATCTCTCCGGAGATGTTCAATTGGATTCAAGTCTGGGCTCTGGCTGGGCCACTCAAGGACATTCACAGAGTTGTCCTGAAGCCACTCCTTTGATATCTTGGCTGTGTGCTTAGCGTCATTGTCCTGCTGAAAGATGAACCGTCGCCCCAGTCTGAGGTCAAGAGCGCTCTGGAGCAGGTTTTCATCCAGGATGTGTCTGTACATTGCTGCAGTCATCTTTCCCTTTATCCTGACTAGTCTCCCAGTTCCTGCTGCTTCCACTTACGGATGATGGAGGCCACTGTGCTCATTGGGACCTTCAAAGCAGCAGAAGTTTTTCTGTAAGCTTCCCCAGATTTGTGCCTCGAGACAATCCTGTCTCGGAGGTCTACAGACAATTCCTTTGACTTCATGCTTGGCTTGTGCTCTGACATGAACTGTCAACTGTGGGACCTTCTATAGACAGGTGTGTGCCTTTCCAAATCATGTCCAATCAACTGAATTTACCACAGGTGGAGTCCAGTTAAGCTGCAGAAACATCTCAAGGATGATCAGGGGAAAGAGGATGCACCTGAGCTCAATTTGGAGCTTCATGGCAAAGGCAGTGAATACACACACACACACACAGAGGCAGATCCCGGGTTACGTGCGAGATATGGACTGTAGGTTTGTACTTAAGTTGAATTTGTATGTAAGTCAGAACAGGTGCATTATTTTAATTAATGCTATTGTTGACCGACTATAACCAAGTGCTCTGCTAATGAATGATGGAGTTTCACCTCTCTCTGGCCTTTTTATTATTTCTACTTTATTTTCAATGGTGATGGTTTTTCTCTTCTTTACTGTATCATCAGCACTTGCATCAGATTTGTGTTTCGGAGACATCGTTGAGGTGTGAAGACAAAAGGTTAAGATGAGCTCTTCTGCGCAGTGCTATACAGTACACGCTATCACAGCAGGAATGCACTCTTCATCAACACGTCTGATGTACTGATGAGAGACAACTTCCTGCTATGTAGATAACAGTACAAGCAGGCATGCTATTGGAAATGAATGGGGGCAGCGAGGGGCGGTTCATCACCAGCCCACCTCACAGTCATCTCCACTACAGTATGTTGCCTGCAGCATCCGCCCACAGAGAACGAACAGGGTGCAGCCAAAGGCGGGTAGTGAATCGCCCACTACTGCCCCCATTCAACAGGCAGACACCTGAGGCACTCTACAATGCTGCCCCCCGCCACCCCGTTCACCCTCGATGGCCTCCGTTCAGCCACAACAAGGTCACCGCTTGCAGCATCACCAGCCCCCCACCGAGAACGATCAGGGCAGCCGTGAGTGGTGGGCGGGCAAAGAAATGCCCCCCTCCGCTCCATCCAGCCTGCGTTCAGTCAGGAGCAGTAGCTGCGGCGGCAGCGAACCGCCCTATCAAACCTCTGTCCTGCACACGTGCGATAGCTGTGGCCCCGGTGACTATGGACCACGGCTCACGACTTACTGCCAGGAGCCGCCCGAGGGACACTACACTGCACAAGCAGCGAAATCACCCCCCTCCAGCCTCCGTCCAACCACTGCTTGCAGCGTCCCCAGGCCAAAGATGACGTCGCAGCTGCGGCCCCGTTCGTAAATCGTAGGTCGGATGTCCGTAACCTGGGGACAACCTGTATTTATATAGTCAAAGCTCTCAATTTATTATTACACCAATCACAGGCCGTGAGACATGTACATGTGTGTATTATGCAGATATTGTTTAATGATTTACATTATTTGTATTGATTCCAAGTTAATATATTTGCATATATGTGGTTTCTGTTCTCAGTAACAATCTGTATGATGTGTATGGTTATCTGTTTTATATTATTCACCGGCATTTGTTTGCTGTCAGACATCTTGTATTTTGCATTCAGTGTTTTTGACAGCTTGTTGATTCCTTCCATGTTTATGTTAAGACACAGACTTTATATGGCCATCGCCAGGTAAGAATCTGTAAGGGGAGCTTGAAACACTGATGGAGGCTAGTGATGTTTTGTTAGAACCTTATTGAAGAGCGACGAGGTTGATTCCAGGGCTACAGGGGATGAGTTATGAGGAATGATTACAAGAGCTGAGCCTTTACAATTTAAGCAAAAGAAGATTTAGAGGAGACCTGACTGAAGTGTTTACTTTGAAGTGAATTAGTCCAGTGGATCGAGATGGTGTCTTTAAAATGAGTTCATCAAGAACACGGGAAGACGCACAAATTTCACACAAACATTGGGAAGTTTTTCTTCACACAAAGAACGATAGACACCTGGAATAAGCGACCAAGTAGTGTGGTGGACAGTAAGACGTTAGGGACTTTCAAAACTCGACTTGATGTTTTTTTGGAAGAAATAAATGGATAGAACTGGTGAGCTTTGCTGGGCTGAATGGCCTGTTCTCGTCCAGAGTGTTCTAATGTTCTATTCTGCACTGTTTGAAGTGCACAAAACTTTCAATTCCAAAGAACAGTGGAAATAAAATATCTCGATCAGAATTTGCCATTATGTAATTACACAGATTTTTATTTCATTAATTTATATTTTTATTAACCTGTTACTAACCTTTGCTCTAAGAATGATATGGTTGTATAAATCCTTGTCGGTTCTTCAGAATCTTGGTATGGACTTACTTCCCCTTCTGACAAACACTAAGCGTGTCCTGCTCCTCCTTTGTACTTAACACTTCTCCAACCTTCTCAAGTAATTCGTAAACAGTCCGCCAAGGTAATGCACTGTCTCCATATTGTGCAGAAATCCGCCTCTGGATTTCGGACCCTGGAGCACCTTCAGGCTTTAAAAAGTGGATCGCTGCTCGCTACTGTTCTTTGGCACAAACGGAGAGTGGAGTGGCCATTTTTATTCCTAGAAATCAAGAAAAGAAATTGGCTGATAATGTGCAAAACGTTACACAGCATGATTCCAACAAGTGTACAGGGAACGCTGTACAGCCAACCCCAACAGAATTATCACAGAAGTGCAGATAATTGACTGTTTTATCTTGTAAAGTCATGTGTTTTGTAGTGCCGGCAGAGAAAAAATTACATTTTTTGTTTTTCATGGACAATGAAGATAAACTTTGATATGACGCAAGCTAGTAATGACCAGGCACTTGATATAATACAATACAATTTATTTTTGTATAGCCCAAAATCACACAAGAAGTGCCGCAATGGGCTTTAACAGGCCCTGCCTCTTCACAGCCCCCCATCCTCGACTCTCTAAGAAGATAAGAAAAAACTCCCAAAAAAAAACTTGTAGGGAAAAAATAGAAGAAACCTTAGGAAATGCAGTTCATAGAGAGACCCCTTTCCAGGTAGGTTGGGTGTGCAGTGGGTGTCACAAAGTAGGGGGTCAATACAGTACAATACACAGAACAGAACAAATCCTCAATACAGTATAAAAATAAAAATTTTAGAAGTACGGAGCAGAATTTAACAGTAGATGATATCCCATAATAGGATTTGGATTTGTTGAGAGTCCTGGAGAACTCAGCCTTCAAGCTTCCTCCCCCTATTGGCCATTCCACGGCTGAGACAGCACTGGGCCAGCCATTTAGATGAAAGGACCCTTCGACCCGATGATTCCTGTGATCCTCCATCAGAGATGACTTTACCTTAGGCTGGCAGAGCAACTTGGCAGGTGGGCAGTGGCACCAAGTGCCACATTTGAGTACCGAGAAGAGAAACAGAATAGGTGAGGGTTAGTATCCAATTATAACGATCATGTTATGTTTTAGTGCTAATGACTAACGACAGAGATGCAGTCTGTACAGTTAATCAGCAGCTCTAGTCAGGGTGTGCTAAACTGAAGTAGTGAGTCTTCAGCTGGGATTTAAAAGCTGAGACCGAAGGGGCATCTCTTATAGTAGCAGGCAGACCAGTCCACAGTTTAGGGGCCCTGTAACTAAAAGCTCGACCTCCCACTGTTATTTTATTAATCCTTGGAATCATAATTGATGCAGTGATAAGGATCTGCAAAGAAAATTAAGGTGGTCCGGGACAAGGAAAATTTTCACCGGCTTCAGGGATTCTACTGTTCAGTGCCTCCACACTCCTTCCTTTCCCAAGCTGTATACTAATTTGGTAATTCCTATTGCTATACCGTCCATCCGTTCTCAATTTATAAGTGAATTGTAACAGATTCTTTGGTATGTGCTCATTTCCCATTCCCAGGTAATAAAGTAATTGCATAAGGAACTGACTGGAATAATTTCATACATTACTTGTACAACATCCAAAGGACGTTTGCAAAGCCTGTAATTAAAGTCCTATAAATTCAGTTGATCCTGGTTTGTTTGAGCAAAACAATTTAATCTAAACAGTTTTCAGTTGAAAAATTGAAGATTCTCCACACCAGAACTTTAGCAATGATCAGTACACAGATGGGGCAAACAACATGAATGCTAAAAGGGGGCCCTGACGACTTCACGGTCATTTTACTCGACATTTCATTAGGAATCGCATCTTACAAATGATCAGCCCAGTGAATGTGGCAAGTCATGACTTCCCTGTTTTGTTCATCTTAGGATGTAATCAAGGGACAAAACCTTATAGCAGGGGTCCCAAACTCCGGTCCTGGACGACCACCATGGCTGCAGGTTTTCATTCTAACCCTTTTCTTAATTAGTGACCTGTTTTGCTGCTAATTAGCTTCTTCTGAATTAAATGTAATTGATTTGCTCTTGAAGACTCAGACCCCTTAGTTGTTTCTTTTCCTTAATTAGCAGCCAAACAATAATGAGATACAAAATGAGCCAAAACAACTGGTGTCCATCACACAATATCTGAAAATAAAGAAAGATGAAGGTCTAAGGAATGTCGATCTGTTCAGGTCCTCTAAACATTTTAACAGAAAAGAGAAAATCAACAATTTCGTAAATGTCTGCTAATGCAACACGAGAGCAGCAACAAGCCACAAAATTACAGAACGAGTTTAATTAACAACAAGAATCGGCGCCTCATTAAGCAGCTGGTTGGAGTGAAGCTGGTTGGAGTTTGAGGCCCTGACTAAGTTGGTCTTCTGTTGGACCCCTCACTTCACATTTCATTTCTGTTTGGATGACATTTAAGGAAAGAAACGAAGCAATTCAGAGGAATGATGAAAAAATTCAGGGGAAAAAGTCTTAAAAAAAAAAAAAAAAGCAAGTCAATTAAAATGAATTCCCAAGAAGTTAATTAGCAGCACAAACAGGGCACCCATTAAAGAAAAGGTTAGAATGAAAACCTGCTGCTATGGTGGTCCTCCAGGACCGGACTTGGCGACCCCCTGCCCTATTGCACAGTGCTTCCCAAACTCGGTCCTCGGGGACCCCCTGTGGCTGCAGGTTTTTGTTCCAACCAACTGCTGTTTTTCATTGGACTCTTAGCCTAATTAAGTAAGTCATTATTTCCTAGTTCCTGTGTTTTGGAGTCAATATAGAAATTACAAACTAAGGTTGGTGGATTTTTATTAAAATGTAATAAGCAGTTATATGGAGAATATGTATTTTTTTTAAGTCATTAACAGTATTTTAACCTAATTTTTATTCTGCTTTTCCAGGTGTTCTGGTTATTTAATTGATGATTGACTAATTAGCAGGTCTGACACTGAAGTCGCTACTGCTTTCATAATCCCAGGTGTCTGCTCTGCTGGTTGTTAATGTTCACTATTAGATAGATACTTTACTAATCCCAAGGGGAAATTCACATACTCCAGCAGCAGCATACTGATAAAGAACAATATTAAATTAAAGAGTGATAACAGTGCAGGTATAACAGACAATAACTTTGTATAATGTTAACGTTAGGGTTAAATCAAGGGAGCAAACTACACGGGGAAAATAATAGGAAAACAACAAAAGAGTGTTAAGCATTTATTGATTTAGAAAAAAATGGAAATATTTCTAAATGTGTTTTTCTGAATGCAGAATAAGAAGAGTAAAAAAGACCAGCTAATTAAATGAGATGAGTTGCTATCAGTTATTATCACTGATTGTGAATCTGGTTGGAGCAAAAACCTGCAGCCACAGGGGATTTGGGAAACACTGCTATAGAAAAAGGGTTAAGTGAAAAATAAATGACAAGGGAAACGTAAGCATTTAAAGGGGGGGGGCGGGGGAATGTCTTCAAATACCAGAATAAAGGAAGACAGCTCACTAAACAATGAGATCATCAGCATTTGGATACAATTAAGGGAGCCAACTCTACAGCAAAGGGTACATAAAAAAAAGGAAAAGAAAATGTATGATTTAAAGCTCTGGGAAGGAATACAGATGTTTATGAATTACTTAGAAATATTTGTGTGACTGCTCACTAAACAATGAAATCGGTAAAAAGAAAATAAGAGCTGATGCACTGATTCTGAAACTGGTTGGAATGAAAACCAGCTGCCATGGGAGTTTCCCAGTATAGCACTTGGGGAGTTGCATGTGATGTATGCATTTAAATTGCTGTGCTCTTGTAAAGCACATGGAGGTGGTGGTGGAGGACAGAAGACGTTCTCCTGTTGTATTGGTGTGATGAGAGGCTGGTGGCTGTTTTGTCTTGGTACGAGTGTGATATTACTCTGCTTTACCCTTTTGTATTATTAATATATAGCCCTTGTCAGAATGCCACAGATCTCACAGACTTACCACTGTTTATAACATATTGTACTTTATAACTTCTCCTCCTTCTACATTTATAACCTCTGGCAATTAGGTGTAGCAAAAGACAAGCAGGAGTTAAGTTACACATAAAATGATGTTTTATTGATGATAATCATAAATAATAATATGCAAAGTACATTTGAGTATTGGCAACCATACAACCTGATAAGTGTTGATGTGTAATTTCACGTGTCTCTAGTTAAGGCGAGGTGTCGAACTCCAGGCCTGGAGGGCCGCAGTGGCTCCAGGTTTTCATTCTTACCCTCTTCCTACTCAGTGACCAGTTTTTATTGCTAATTAACACCTTTTCCGTTCATTTTAATAGCCCTGTTTTTAAGGATTCAGTTCACTGAATGTATTTCTTTCTTCATTAAATGGCCGTCAAACAGAAATGAGACATGAAACAAGCCAACAGATAATCAGCTAAATTGGGATTTCAAACTCCACACACTTTCACTCCAACCAGTCTCTCAATGAAAAGCCGATTCTTGCTGTTAATTAAGCCCGTTATTTAATTCCATGACTTGTTGCTGCTCTCATTCTGCAACAGCAGACATTTCCAAAACAGTTGATTTTTCTGTGTTTCCCCCCCACCCCCCAGAACACTGTCTAAATGTTTTGGTGACCTGAGAGATCAATCTTACTGAGACTTTCACCTTTCTTTATTTTCAGATACTGCGTGATGGGCACAGGTGAGCTGGTCATGTGCCGGCTTGTTTTGTGTCTCATTATTGTTTGGCTACTAATTAAGGAAAAAAGACTACTAAGGGGACCTGAGTCAAGTTATTTAAAACTAAGGCAAAAGAAGTTAATTAGCATTAAAAACTGGTCCTTAATGAAGATGGTTAGAATGAAAACCTGCAGCCACTGCGGCCCTCCAGGCAGGACTGGAGTTCGACACCCATGAGTTAAGGCATCAGTTGTGATCAGCTTTCTTCAGAACAGGCCGCATGCCTGTCTCAATATGGCTGCCGAGCTGCGCTCTTCATTGTGTTGTCCATTTCTGTTGATGGTGTGTGTGATGTTTATTCATCAGTTTGGTGAGAGATTGAGGTAAAGCAAGCAAATCGATAGGTTTTCTGTCCAACCCCTACAGCCAATAGGGCATCATGGTACTTAAAAGCTTTTGATACAAGCCAATTGCAAACAGCCATACTTCAGACCAATTGTGGGGACAGAACATCTTCACACCTGCCCTTCCAAACCAGGTGTTAAGGTGAAGATTGGCAGTTAGGCAGCCTGGTTTTCCTGTGGGGGTTGACTGAGAGACTTCAGCAGAGAAATATTAGCCAAACTAGCCAACCCTGTCGTAAAATTACAAAGAGACTCAGTCCTAAAAGGGAGGAAGGGGTTCTTAAGGTTTAAGGTTTCTTTATTTAGTCATGTTTACACAAGAAAAGTTGTATCAAATAACAGACAGAATGAAATAAAACAAACAAATAGAAACAAGAAAGGTTAAAGGGTAACGCTCTCCTTTGTTGTGCAGTAAAATTAAACTCATCGTTATCGGACAAGTCGTCGTGTCATTGTTGGTGAGTAACCATAATTAATTTTCTACATACAGTACTTAGTATATGTACGTACATTTAGTGTCACTGTACACACAGTTTACTGTATTCAATTTTTCTTGCATTGTATGTATTTATTGCTGGTGGCCTGTCTGTCAGAATAGCTGTAACATATGTGATATCGGAGATGTTCGTTATCTTTAAAATAATATTTAGGTTTTACTGTATATAAACAGTGTGTTTACATACGTAATTTATAGGAATCTTACCTAAAATCTAAGAGTATACAATGGGTTTATGCTGTATAACTGTGTGGGAAATGTTTATAAGAGTGTAGGAGAGTTTATAAGGGCTTAAAATATATAAAAATAACCATATGAACACCTTTCGCGGGGGGTCCTGGAACGCAACCCCCGCAATTGAGGAGGGATCCCTGTAGTGGCTTTCATCCTCCCCAGATATGCATTCTGTGAGCCTATTTGATAATGGAGCAGTGGTCATTGTTCTATCTCAGGTCAGTTGTGTACACAGTAAACAGTTATGGTGATAAGACGCACACCCCTGCGGACTTCCTGTGTTTGAATGAATGACTATTGAAAAAGTGTCCTTTACTTTAACTGTCTGTGAACGATGTAAAAGAAAGTTCTGAATCCATAGTGTAATAAATGGGTTTACATTCATACTGTTCAATTTCCCAATCAGTATATGAGGCTGTATGGTATTGAACGCTGAAGAAAAATCCAAAAATAGTGCTCTGACATAAGAACCAGGCTGATCAGGAAAGGTGTAGATTTGATGTAAGATAACAAGCAGAGCATCTTCTGTTTGCACAATAAGCAAATTGATTGTTGTCTTGTTGCTGTTATCAATAATGTAACACTAATATTATATTGCTTTGTCTAAGTTACAAATAAAGACATGTAAAATGTTTATCAACTTGTATGCAAAATTTCACATCACAACAGTGGCAAAGTGCCACTTTTAAATAATCGCGTCCTGGGGGAGAGCAGGCTCAAATCAGGTGCAGGTGTGTGCGAGCGTGCCTCGCTCTAGGGTTGATTGGGATGCTTGGCTGATGGCACATACATGTGCAGAGGTGAGCTGATCCATCAGGTGCCTTGGAGGTAGCGGCGTATCACACCTGCGCCCAATCAGGGAGGATTAAAAAAGAAGCCTGCATGACAAAGAGAGGACAACAGGTAGAAGGAATGGAAATTTAAAGGGAACAGAGAGTGAGACGGATGAGAGAGTAGGGCAGATGGACTGAGCCAGAGCAGG
Source organism: Polypterus bichir lapradei (assembly GCA_026402145.1). Taxonomy (NCBI): domain Eukaryota; kingdom Metazoa; phylum Chordata; class Cladistia; order Polypteriformes; family Polypteridae; genus Polypterus; species Polypterus bichir. The sequence goes on along the minus strand of JANRMT010062796.1, from coordinate 102,497,146 downwards.
AGAATGGAAACGGGCAGATGGGAAAGTGAATCCGGGAGTGGAGCATGTGGCCAACGCTCAAGGGGGCTGAAGGCTGCTCAGGGAGCAGGGACAACCACATCACTCCAGAATGACCCCGCTGTCAGGCTGGGGAATGGCAGCAGTATTTAGAGGGAGTGGTGCCCTGTACTTGCCGATGGACTGGGAACAGGGGCCCGAGTGGGATCAAAGGGTTGCCTGTGCCTGCAGGATCTAAACACGGTGAGCCGGAGAGATGTTGGGTTTTAGAAAGGAGCATCAAGGCTCGTGGTTTTTTAAAAAGTTGTTTTTTTAACCTCATTTTAAAGGCAGTTTTCTGTAAAGGTAAAGGATTTGAAAAGCATTGTGGTAGATGTCTCAAATGACGCAGAGCGAGTGAGATCAAGAGAGAAAAAAACGAGCATCATGACTGGCCCATGAAGACAAAAACTGTAGCAACCGAAAAGCAATTAGCTACTTGATATAAAGCTTGCTGTGTGACTCCCAACTTGAATTGTTCAGGTTGTTTTGTCATTATTTATTTTAGTTAGTAATTGGGTGTCTGCCTGTTTTTATTTTTAAAATAAAGTTTAAATTGAAATAAATTCTGGGTATTATCTCGTTATACACTCATTGGACACTATTAGGTACACCTGTTCAACTGCTTGTTAATGCAAATATCTAATCTGCCAATCACATGACAGTCACCCAATGCATGTAGGCCTTGTCAAGACAACCTGCAGAAATTCAAACTGAGCATCAGAATGGGGGAGCAACGTGACTGAAGTGACATTGAATGTGTCATGGTTGGTGGTGCCAGACTCCAACTTTTATTCTGAGTGTTTCAGCAACTGCTGATCTACCGGGATTTTCACATGTAGCCATTTCTAGGGTTTACAGAGAGTGGGCAGAAAAAAGGGAAAATATCCAGTGAGAAGCAGTTCTGTGGGTGAAAATGCCTTGTTGATGGCAGAGGTCAGAGGAGATTGGCCAGACTGACACGAGGAGCTGATAGAAAGGCAGCAGGAACTCAAATAAGCACTTGTTACAACTGAGGTGTGCAAAGGAGCATCTCTGAACACACAGCACGTTGAACCTTGAAGCCGGTGGTCTACAGCAGCAGGAGACCACACCAGGTGACACTCCTGTGAGCTAAGAACAGGAAACTGAGGCTACAATTCACACGGACTCAGCAAAATTGGACAATAGAAGATTGGAAAAACGTTACCTGGTCTGATGAGTCTCGATTTCTGCTGCGACATTCGGATGGTAGGGTCAGAATTTGGCATCAGAAACATGAAAGCAGGGATCCATCCTGCCTTGTATTGAGAGTTTAGACTACTGGTGGTGGTGGTGGTGTAATGGTGTGGGTGAATATTTTCTTGGTACACTTAGGACCTCTTAGTACCAATTGAGCATCATTTAGATGCCACAGCCTGTCTGAGTATTGTAGCTGACCACGTCCATCCCATTATGACCGCAGTGTCCCCATCTTCTGATGCCTCCTTCCAGTACCATGTCACAAAGCTCAAATTATCTCAAAGTAGTTTATTGAACATGACAATATGAGTTCACTGGACTCAAATGGCCTCCAATGTCAGCAGATTTCAATCCAACAGAGCACCTTTGGGATGTGGTGGAAGAGGAGATTCACATCATGGATATGCAGCTAACAAATCTGCAGCATTCGTTTGATGCTATCGTGTCAATATGGAGCAAAATCATTGAGGAGTGTTTACAGCACCTTGTTGAATCTACGCCATGAAGAATTACGGCAGCTTTGAAGGCAAAAAGGAGTCTAACCTAGTACCTAATAAAGTGGCCAGTGAGAGGAATTGCCTTGGTTGTTGACTGACGCTAGCAATGCTAATCCAAGACATGAATGCTGACGTTCAGTAACGTAATGAGCTGTTGCTCGTTCAAGTTAATTCCTTTCAGAGGTACTGAGCAGGGAACAGGCTGTGTTTTGTGATCCCGACAGCAACAGACTTCTGCCCTGTGCCAGGGTATTGGGAGTTGGGAGTTTTTCCTTGTCTTCTTTGAGAGTCAAGGCTGGGGGGCTGTCAAGAGGCAAGGCCTGTTAAAGCCCATTGCGGCACTTCCTGTGTGATTTTGGGCTATACAAAAATAAACTGTATTGTATTGTATTCAGAGTTACAGTCCTTGCAGTGGGGGAAACTGACAGCAAGTTTGGCATCCGCCATTGTGTTAACGTATTTCAGAGGATTAGCATTTCTGGGTGTACATTTACGGTAAAGTAAGGCTGGTCATTTAGGCATTTTCAGGATTAACTTGTCTGCCCACCGATTTACCTTTGGAGGCTAAAGTACGTTTCGTGGACACTTATGAACTAAAATGCACCTATTGAACTTATTGATAGTTCTGTGTAATACACCATTGTGAAGGCCTCCTCGTTAAGGAACACCATTTTATTTTATTTCAACCATTTTAATAATCCAGTGATATTTTGTAATTTTTGCCCCTACTTTAAAAGAAATACAATTGTTCTTTTATAATTGTATTGGGAAAAAGTGTCTGCATGTACATTTTTAAATCCTTGCCTGGCTTGTATAAAAGTAAAATGGCAAACATCTACATCTTTATGGAATCATTCATTTGAAAGGGGCTTGAGTTTGTGCAATACCCAGTATTTATTTATTTATTTATTTGCTTTAAATGCTCCTAGACATTTTATAATTTACAGTTTCGACTAGTCCGCCTCCAGCTGCTCTGAGATAAAGTAAATCCCCATGTTCTTTAATAGGAAGGCGTGTGGGTCTTTTTCGTGAAAACGAAATATTTCCAAATCACTGCTCGCAGGTTCTGTGGTGAGGCTGTATGTGTAATTCCTCTAGTCCATGCTTGTCGATTTTAAGGGCACTGCTGTAAATCCAATAATTGGAATTCAGGTGGGTGTTTCAGTGTGTGTTGTGCAAGGGATACTTCATTAGAGAATTTTATCAAATAGGCCGTCTCTTTGCACATTGAGCTGCTTTTACAGTATGTGAATGAAAATGTGCTGTTTGGATGTTTGAACTGTTAACGTTGCTGACTGTTTCATTGATTTTTGCGATGGAGTTCCCTTTGTAAAACTCCGATTCTGTTTTAAGAGGTCTTTTAATAATAAATGTTAACTGGCAGCTCCCATTTGGCCTGCTAGGGGCGCATATGCTTCAAGAGGCCCTGGGGTGGAGTGCTGCCCTGTCCTTGCCTTGTGCCCACTGCTACTGGGATAGGCTGTGTGGAAGAAATAATAAATTGGAAATAGTCTCGTCTCAAGATTTTCTTAAGAGAGAGATTGCCAAGAGATTTTTTTTTTTTTTTTTATAAAGTCCCTCCCTCCTCTAAACCATTAACGGTTAACAGGCCACGCCCGCGGTCCTCTCACTTGTCATTCATGTGAGTGCTTTTGTCAGACTTAGTTCCTGCACTCTCAGCTCTTATAAATTTTAATAAATAAAAGAAGATGCATTATGTCCAAATCTTACTGAAGAATTTCATCCTGATGGGTTATCAACAGAAGAAATGAGTACACGGGCAATCCTAGCATCAAGAAAGTCAAACGAATTAACGCGAAAATTGTCAATTGGTTAAACAGCAAATTGGTTAAATGTGTATCAATAGGCTATGGTGAAAAAGTTGGTGGTGATGGTGCGGAAGATGAAAACATCAACTTACAATATCACGAAGAATATCTACAACCGTTAACACCGTCCAGTCTTCCACCGGCCGAATTACTGTTGAAAGAAGGATGTATCGCAGTGTTATTGCATAATTTATGTATGAGTGATGGGCTATGGAATAAGAGAAGATTAGTTGTATTCAAAGTTGGTTGAACAATTCTGACAAGGCGACAAGAAAGGTATTGTAGTACATCTTCAGGGGATAACATCAGACACCAAAGGAGATCTTGATATGCCATTCGTATTAAAATGTTTACAGTTTCCCATTAGAATAGCTTTTGCTATGACAATTAACAAATCACAGGGACAAACATTTGAAAAAGTCAGTTTATATATTAGAGAAAAAGAAACGATACGTTACATTGTCATGATGCAAGTCCAAACACGGAATCAAAATTCAATGCGATATTGATGTAAAGTTAATTCCAAGTATTGTTTTACAGTAAAAGTGTAAGTTTAAAAAGTATTTGCGTGTTAATTTCAAGGCCAAACAGAATGAAAACATATAACTCGGCGAATAATTCTAAACGCAACATGAAACATAATTTTCTTTCAATGTATTACGTTTTACTATGGTTAACTACTTGCTGTAATGTAAAATAGTTTGTCCGATTATGCATATGTAACAATTCCCATGAAAATAACAATCTGTTTAAATTGTACATCCACTTCTCCATACGCAAGCGGCAGAGCCATGAAGTGGCTAGCGAGCAAAGCAAGCAGGGGGCAGAGCCCCCCAGTTAAAGAAAGAAATGCGTTTCCTCTTAGGGTGTCTGAGTCAGAAAGCAGACAGGAGGAAGCTTGTTCATGCGTCTCTGATTTCTCCTCATGAAGAGGGAGCACTCTGTTACAGCGGTCTGCCAAGGGATAGTACCCTGAGCAGAGGTGTCTGCCAATGGTGACAAAACAAAGACAAAGAGTCGTGCTTATAGATGACTGAATTTGTATAAAAGTGCTAAATTATTACCTAGACTGTTTGGCTAACTGGCTTGCATTTACTCTGATTTGGTTCATTGGCTTACACACCCAAATTAAAGTCTCTTTTCTACTGCATTCTTATTCTTCTCAATATCCTTTAAGTTCAGCTCTTATTCTTTTATGGAAGACTGTAAGTGACAAATGTCCAGCCATACTGGGTTCATTCAAGAACATGCCATCAGTCAATTTATTAAACTATCCCTGGACCATTCTGTTTATCATTTAGCCCTTTCAGCTATCTCTTCAAGACAAATATTATATATTGCTTTTTTAATGTATAAAAAGCTATGTTACCCCTAAATGACTGTATCAACCCTTATTTTTTCACTTTATTCTCACACAGCTAGGACTTCTGTCATCCAAAAATTTGGTTGACTTGGAAAAGAAAATGGAGGAATGGATGAAACTGACCTGCTGCTGTGTGTTAACCGTGTTTGAGAATCCCAATGAAAGTGCTTCTGTGACTAATGTGTATAAGTAGCGATGCACCAAAGTGAAAATTCTTGGATGATGCTCAATTTCAGAAAACACTGCGTCAGATGTGGTTTGGTCATTTATTTTTTGCCAATTAGATTTTGCACCTTTGCATAAGGCCAAAAGCTGCGTTCACATGATATTGGACAAACGGTAAATGTGAATTTTCAAGTTGGAAATTCCACATTAACACAGCGTTTATAAGTCGGACAATTTGAAGAAAGGAATGCTACCCAGCTTCTTAGAGTTGTGATGTAACCCTGACCTTTTACCTTAGTCAATTGGATAAAATGAATAAACTATCACCTGGTTAGCCAGAAGTGCCATTTTTGTGATGTTGAATTGCATTTGGAGCAAAGTGTTACACATTTAATATGTTTAGTTTGCTCTTTATTTTCACAAAACTATATGCAGTTTTATCTTAAAAGGAAGTTTTTTTTTGTTTTTTTTTTACATTCCAAATAAGAAACCACATTTCTCTGAACTGTCAGTCAGTCATTTTCTCATCTGCTCAGTGCTGAACAGGGCTGTGGGGTTTTGCTGGAGCCTATCTTAGCTAGCATAGGGCACAAAGCGAGAACAAATCCTGGACTGGGCGCCAGTCCTTTGCAGGGCGAACACACACACGCACCACACACTACGGCCTGTTTATGATCAGCAGTTCACCTAACCTCCATGTCTTTGGGCTATGGTAGGAAACTGGAGCACCCAGAGGAAACCCACTCAGACAAGGGAAGAACATGCAAACTCCCTGGGCTCCTTACTGCAAGGCAGCAGCACCACCACTGTGACACTAAGGGTGCCCCAAGCTGGTGCGGGATTCTGTCCTAGCTAACATGCGGGGTACTAGGCAGGAAGAAATTCTGGACAGGTTGCCAGTCCATAGAAGGACAAACACACACACACAAAACGCTCAGAAGGACCAATTTTTAATGTTGGCACTCCACCCATCCTGCTTGATTTCTAGACTGTGGGATGTAGTACTAGAGTGTTGTACCTTGTTAGCCCATTATAAATTTAGAGAGAAGTCAAGCAAAATGACACCTTTTTATTGGCTCACTAAAAAGATTACAATATGCAAGCTCTCGAGGCAACTCTGGCCCTTATTCAGACAGGATGAAATGTGAACTGTGGAATGAAACCGAAGGAAAGTCACATAAACACAGGGAGAACTCGCAAACCCCACACAGGTGAGGACCTGGGATTCACGTGAACGCACCAAAGTGGTAAAGTGAAACTCGCCGTTCCAAATATACTAGCAGTACACGACTGCAGCAAAAAGTTTGATCAATTCCACTTTTGGCTAATATATATATATTTTTTTTTTATTCTAAAGCTGTAAGTGGATGAAAAGACATTTTAGTTATGGAAGTCTGGCCTTTCAAGAGAACTTGTTTAACAAAACTGAATTGAAAGTACCGTACATATATGAATGAATGAATAACACTAACACAATATTGTTTTGTAAATATTAAGTGATGACTACCAGTATGCCAATCCGTCAACCAACGTACACTACTTTCCCTTCATGTGCAGTTAAAACTGCATAAGAGGGCAGCTGCTGTGGCAACTATACCTGGCCAACTTAACCTTGACTAGAATGGCTGCCGTCTCACAGTTTGTTGCCTTGTACGTTTTTGAAAATCTTGTACTCAGTCATTTAATAAATTGTGTGCTTGCAACGGTTTATAACTTGTAAACTGACGCATAACGTATTCAGTGAGCCCAATGAATCCACACTGCCAGTGAAGCTTAACTTGTTCAAATATCTCATCCTTAATTTATACCTGGCCATAAGCCACGGCTCGGCAGAATGTCACCAACACTGCATGAGCAACTCTGTTTAAAAGAAGAAGAATAAATTATGGACTATATAGGGCGGGCAACATTATACCCCATAGCTGACAAATCCACAAAGCCAAGGAACAGAAGACCCTCTATACAAAGCTGTGCTTAGCATTGTATATTTTATATATAAAAACGTAAAAAAAATCATGTGTTGAGGAATATACAGTATATGTACTGTATGTATGTGTACATGTGTATACAGTCATTTTTGGTGTGTAATCACATTATTCTTTGGTTTAAACCTCTGCTCCACAATTTAAACTTACAAATTTAAACAATTCAGACGTAATTAAAGTGTGCATTGCCTGACTTTCATTTAAGGGTATTTGCATGTATTTCGGTCACACCATATAGCAATGACAACACTTTTTATAAATAGTCCCCCCCCGTAACAGGGCACCTTAATGTTTGGACACAGCAATGGCAGGTCTGTTAAAGCCATCGTCATCGTCGCATATATTCCTCACATGTAATGACTGCTTGAAGTCTGCCATTCATAGGCATCAGCAGGTGCTGAGGGTCTTCTCTGCCAAGCCTCTCATGCAGCCATCTTCAGCTCCTGCTTGTTTCAGGGGTCTTGTCCCCTTAAGTTTTCTCTTCAGCATATGGAAGGCCTGCTCAATTGGACTTGAATCTGGTGACTGACTTGGCCATTCAGGAATTTTCCATTTTTTTAGCTTTCATAAACTCGTGTGTTACCTTAGCAGTATGTTTGGGTCATTATCTTGTAGAATTTAGCACCGTCCAAAGTGGTTGGAGGCATTTATTGAAACTCCAAAGAGCAGATCAGATGTTTCTATACACCTTAGGAATATTTTGTGCTTCATGCTGCCAGCAGTTCCATAATAGTAAAGTGTGCCAGGACCTGTGGCAGCCATACATGCCCAAACCGTAACACCTTTACTGCCACGTTTAGTAGATGAGGTGATCTACTTTGGATCTCGTGCAGTTCCTCTTCATCTCCACACTTTGCTCTCACCATCACTCTGATGAGGTGCATCTTTGTCTCAAGACCTTTTTCCCAGAATTCTGCAGGCTCTTTGAGGTCTTTTTTCTCAAACTGTAATCTGGCCCTCCTGTTTCTGTGGTGTTCATCTTGCAGTGTGTCCTCTTGATTTCTGTTCATGAAGTCTTCTTCTGATAGTCGTCTCTGACACGTTCACATCAGCCCCCTGAAGACTGTGATGATCTGTCGGTGAGGCGTTTGGTCCTTTCTTGACCATGGTGAGGATTCTTCTATCATCAACAGTGGAGGTCTTCCTTGGCCTACCCATCCCTTTGTGATTACTGAGCTCACCAGTGTGTTCTTTCTTCTTCAAGATATTGCAGACAGTTGATTTCGGTCATCCCCAGGTTTTCCCAGTCTCTCCAATTGTTTTATTCTCATTTTTCAGCCTCATAATGGCTTCTTTGACTTTCACTGGCACAGCTGTTGTCCTCATGTTGAACAATGGCGACTACAGACTCCAAAGGGTAGAAGCAAGTTGAAGCATCTTATGAAGCCATGAAACCCACCTGAGGAATCTCAAACACCTGTGACGCCAATTGCCACAAACATTATAGTTGCACTGACATGGGGGGACCGTGTATAAGAAGTGTTTTCCTTCCTACACAGTAGGGAATCCATTCCCGGGTTCACGCGATTAGTATGGGATGTTATTAATTCCTTGAGGGCTGAATATTTTGTGCAGGCCACTCCGTTTTCTGAGAAGCTCACAAACCAAAGATTTCACGTGTAAATCAACGTAAAGCGTCTTGCTGTGGCTGCTGTCGGTACCTGCTCAGCGTCTCTGGTGGCGGTATGAGGGCAGCTCGATGGCAGGTAGGAATGTGTGGAGGGCCGGCTGCCTGGCCCATCTTCACGTGGCAGTGCAACGCAATCTGGCTTGTACCACTTGTCATCGTAAGTGGCGATCCACGTAGGCGCATCAGCTACACAACCGTGTTCAGCACCACGATCAGCTGGGGACCGATCAGCTGAAGCCGGTCCCTCACTTTTGTTTTCAGAGCACTTGCATCAAAATTGGAGTCCGACAAGTTAGAGTCCGATTCGTCATTAATGTGCATAATGTCATCCACGGATTATTTTGCTTTGTGTATTCGCTTTGGTCTCTCGCCAGATGTCGATGCCATTTTAGAGGTTGTTTGCTCTTTGCTTCTCATACATGCGCAGGTATTTGAGGTCAAATTAACAAAGTTAACTTTCCTTCTAGCAAAGAGAGTTGAACTAAAACATAAGAGTGAGTTTTGTTGCAGTTTACGGCTGATTACCATCCTCTACCCATGAATTTCAACAAAAGTCGATATTCGTCCTAAAAGAGTTAATGTCACTTACACGTTGTATTGTAAATATTTATGCTGTTGCAACATGAACAGGTTAACAGAACATATTGGATAAGAAGGGAAATGCAGGGCACATGGAAGTCAGTATGTGTGAAGTGTGGCCGTCGGGTATTGTGGTATACTGATGTCTTTAATTGTTGGAAAACACAATTTTTTGCATAAACGTTATTGTCAGCGAAAATATACCTCTGTGTGTAACCCGAAGGTAGTTTTACGTTTAATTCAGGTTTCAATGTAACTCTGGAAAATGTAGTTCTGGGTAAAAATGGTGCCTGGTAAATAAACTCTGACATTATTAAACGTTTGTTGTTGTGACTTGGCGATTTGTCATACAATCTGCTAAACGGACGGGGAATTGCGTACGCTGTAACGTAAAGGGAATATCTTGTTTTGAGTTGTCAGTGTTATGGAGTTCCTGAAGTTTTTCCATCGTAATGTTTGTTGTTGTCTGGCAGTTTGCCACTGTTCTTCATAAAGGTTGTGTGTGTGATTCGTTTTTTGTTCCGAGGTGCATGACTTGCTGCCGCTCATCTTCAGATAATGTCGCTCTGTGGTTTGTCGTACGTTGTCTTTGTTATAAAGCATCCTGCCTGTGCTGGTTGGTCTGGCATGATGTCGATGTTTCTGCTACTGTGCATTGGTTTGAGTATGTAGGCTGGTGAGACTGTTTCTGTTGGCCACAGCTACGCTGTATGTGCCTTTTCAATTTATCAGGAGGCTTACGTTGAAGTGAAGGAAAAAGGAGGTGTAAAATAGTAGTGTCATAATGCAGTTTCAGACAGTAACAAAGTAGGCACCGGATAAACAGAACAAATACCACAGTCGATAATTGAGTCACATTGAAGAATTAAAGACTTGAAGATAAGCCTAAGACCAGAGCTCTGCAAGGAACACGGATTACTTGCTATTGTTGTGGTTGAATACAATAGTTGTGGCAACCGTTTATATCGAGCACGGGCGGAAAACAAACAAAATAATATAAGGATGAGTGCAATGATGAGGTCAGATGGCAGGGAACACTTAAGAAGGAAACCCCAGATCACCTACAAAACTCGCACTTAGCAGCTCCAAAGTATTTAGCATCATATGTGACCTTCTAAAACCCTCCTTGCCCCTTTTTTCTTTTTGGACTTTATTTACTGATACATCTGGTCCAAGGGCTTGAATGCTTGCTTTTCTACTACTTTAAGCCATTAATTTGTATATTTTGAGTATATAGTGTACAGTATACTTCTAATTTTTTTTCACATAGTTCTTTTCCTCCTTAGTGTGATACTGTGTGTCATTTCACTGTTCCTCAAAACATAAGGGACAAAAGGTGTCCCTTGTTTGCTTTTTTAGCCTGAATGCTGGGTGTGTTTTTAAAACCAGACGTAATTTTCTTTTTATCTTTGTGGTGGAGCCACTGGTGAGTATCTGTCTGTTTTTGTTTTTCTTTCCCCTTCTGAATTGCAGAGCTCCCAGAGGCCCAGCTTAATATCAATTTTGCTTTCCTGTTGTACAGAAGGGTGTGTGTTAAAGTGGTGCCAGTTACAGGACGCAAATGAATCTCACTACAACAAATCAGTTCTGTGTAATGTCAAGTGCAGCTTGAGCTCCAAGTCTCCTCCAGTCTTCTCTAAAACGGGTGCCTAATGAGTGTTTTCAACCAAGTGTCTTTTTAGAAGTGCATGGTTGCTTTTAATGAGTTAATTTAACAGGCTGTGCTGTAGCAGTGGAGGTGTATAAGCAACGCGGCCTTTCCTGTTTCGTCCATTTGAGCGCAGGACTGGATGATGTCATGACTGTCCTTTTGAAGATCTATTGATTTCAGTTCCATTTTTTTTTTATTTTTATAATGAGATGTGTTCCTCTAAATACAAATAGTAACCATACAGTCATGGTAACCCCTCTCAGCCTGTATAATAGACTCTCCTTTCAACAATAAAGATACCAGTGGTATGTCTTTCATTTCCTAGGAACATCTGAGTACTGCGGTGTTTTCCAAACAAAGATTTGTAGTGAAGCAGTATTTACAGTTGTGCTTGAAAGTTTGTGAACCCTTTAGAATTGTCTATATTTCTGCATAAATATGACCTAAAACAACATCAGTCCTAAAAGTAGATAAAGAGAAATCAGTTAAACAAATGAGACAAAAATATTATACTTGGTCATTTTTTTATTGAGGAAAATGATCGAATATTACATATTTGTGAGTGGCAAAAGTATGTGAACCTTTGCTTTCAGTGTCTGGTGCGACCAATTCCCCCACCCCCCCCCCCACCCCCTTTGCAGCAATAACTGCAACTAAACTTTTCCGGTAACTTCTGATCATTCCGGCACACCGGCTTGGAGGAATTTGAGCCCATTCCTCCGTACAGAACAGCTTCAACTCTGGGATGTTGCTGGGTTTCCTCACATGAACTGCTCTCTTCAGGTCCTTCCACAACATTTCGATTGGATTAAGGTCAGGACTTTGACTTGGCCATTCCAAAACATTAACTTTATTCTTCTTTAACCATTCTTTGGTAGAACGACTTGTGTGCTTAGGGTCGTTGTCTTGCTGCATGACCCACCTTCTCTTGAGATTCAGTTCATGGACAGATGTCCTGACATTTTCCTATACAATTCTCTGATATACAGTAATTCAGAATTCATTGTTCCATCAATGAAGGCAAGCCGTCCTGGCCCAGATGCAGCAAAACAGGCCCAAACCATGATACTACCACCACCATGTTTCACAGATGGGATAAGGTTCTTATGCTGGAATGCAGTGTTTTCCTTCCTGCAAACATAACGCTTTTCATTGAAACCAAAAAGTTTTATTTTGGTCTCATCCGTCCACAAAACATTCTTCCAATAGCCTTCTGGTTTGTCCACGTGATCTTTAGCAAACTGCAGACGAGCAGCAATGTTTTTTTTTGGAGAGCAGTGGCTTTCTCCTTGCAACCCTGCCATGCACACCATTGTTGTTCAGTGTTCTCCTGATGGTGGACTCATGAACATGAACATTAGCCAATGTGAGAGAGGCCTTCAGGTGCTTAGAAGTTACCCTGGAGTCCTTTGTGACCTCACCTTCAAACTAACTGATCATCCTAGAGGTTCACATACTTTTGCCACTCATAAATATGTAATATTCAATCATTTTCCTCAATAAATAAATGACCAAGTATAATATTTTTGTCTCATTTGTTTAACTGGTTTCTCTTTATCTACTTTTAGGACTTGAGTGAAAATCTGATGATGTTTTAGGTCATATTTATGCAGAAATATAGAAAATTCTAAAGGGTTCACAAACTTTCAAGCACAATTGTAGTTGTATGAAATTCAATCAAATGTGAAAAACTTGCTGTGCACAAGTGTGTCCCCTTGTCATTTTGCTGATTTGAATGCCTGTCACTGTTCAATGCTGATTACTGGCAACACCAAATTGGTTGGATGAGCTCGTTAAGCCTTGAACCTCATAGACAGGAGTGTCCAATCATGAGTGGTAAAAGGTATTAACCACCATTAAGGTGGTTAATCGCAAGTTGTGCTTCCTTCCCTTTGACTCTCCTCTGAAGTGTGACAGACGGCATGGGATCCTCAAAGCAACTCTCCAAAGATCTGAAAACAAAGATGGTTGAGTCTCATGGTTTAGGGGAAGGCTACAAAAAGCCATGTCAGAGGTTTAAACTGTCAGTTTCAACTGTAAGGAAATGGAAGGCCACAGGCACAGTTGCTGTTAAACCCAGCAGGTCTGGCAGGCCAAGAAAAATACAGGAGCGGCATATGAGCAGGATTGTGAGAATGGTTACAGACAACCCACAGATCACCTCCAAAGACCTGCAAGAACATCTCGCTGCAGATGGTGTATCTGTACATCGTTCTACAATTCAGCGCAATTTGCACAAAGAACATCTGTATGGCAGGGTGATGAGAAAGAAGCCCTTTCTGCACTCACGCCACAGAGTCGCTTGTTGTATGCCAATGCTCATTTAGACAAGCCAGATTCATTTTGGAACAAAGTGCTTTGGATTGATGAGACAAAAATTGAGTTATTTGGTCAGAACAAAAAGCTCTTTGCATGGCGGAAGAAGAACACCGCATTCCAAGATAAACACCTGCTACCTCCTGTCAAATTTGGTGTAGGTTCCATCATGCTGTGGGGCTGTGTGGCCAGTTCAGGGATTGGGGCCCTTGTTAAAGTCAAGGGTCGGATGAATTCAACCCAATATCAACCAATTCTTCAGGATAATGTTCAAGCATCAGTCACAAAGTTGAAGTTACACAGGGGTTGGATGTTCCAACAAGACAACGACCCAAAACACAGTTGGAAATCTACAAAGGCATTCATGCAGAGGGAGAAGTACAATGTACTGGAATGGCCGTCACAGTCCCCTGACTTGAATATCATTGAAAATTTATGGGATGATTTGAAACAGGCTGTCCATGCTTGAACTGAACTGGAGAGATTTTGTATGAAGAATGGTCAGAAATACCTCCATCCAGAATCCAGACACTCATCACAGGCTATAGGAGGACAGCGTCTAGAGGCTCAAAGGAGGCTCAACTAAGTATTGATGTCATATCTCTGTTGGGGTGCCCACATTTATGCTCCTGTCTAGTTTTGTTATGATGCATATTGCATATTTTCTGTTAATCCAATAAACTTCATGTCACTGCTGAAATCCTACTGTTTCCATAAAGCATGTCAGATATTAAAAGGAAGTTGCTACTTTGAAAGCTCAGCTAATGAGAAACAAAAATCCAAAGAATTAAGAGGGGTTTCCTAACTTTTTCATATGACTGTATATATGTCCTATACACAGCTACCAACAAAATCCTGAGTTTTTCAGAATTTATTCAGGAAATTTTCCTTTTCACTTATCACCCCAGTCTCAAATAAGTGGTGCCTATTGCCCCTTCATCTATTGACTTTTTTACATTTATTTCTTATGTTGGGTTTCCCAAATAGCACCACACAGAAATGTCCTTTTCTTCAAAAGCACCAATTTCTATCCCATTACATATGCTAAGGCATCAATCCTCTGTTAGCGGTGGGTTTCCGTGCCCTCATTACACCCCCTTTCAGTCTCTGTATGGTGTTGACACACTGTGTAACATACCTGTGGATCAGTTCAGTTTAAATGATTCATTTAAACAAAATTGCTTCACTATCATTTTTAGGTTTAAAAACATTTTTCTTGTAAAGTATTATGAATTTTGGCTGATATTTCCATGAACAAACCTTTTCAGCAGAAGGTCCGACTTGCATACAAAATTGGGTTTTGAATGAAGGCAGGATCGGAACTTCTCCATCTGAGAGACGCCTTTAGTCAGAAATTGCTGCTAATGGAATGGCTTTCAAACAGGTTCAGAGGGCACGACTTGGGTTTAAAATGAAAAGGCACTTGGAGTGGGTGCCCCCTGTTCTCTTCACTTTTAAAGAAGTGTCCAGCTGCAGTGGTTCTCTTTGAACTCCCGCTTTATAAATTCCTTCATCCTTGTGACATGTTAGTTTCTGCTTTAGTTCTATTTTGGGTTAATGGCATTACTGCTAATATTATCTTGTGGCCAATTGGAACATCGTAACCCAAGTTAGGAGAGTAAGCGCTTAATTCCCCTCACAACAGTAATGTAACAGGAGACCACCCTGCTCCCAATTTTGTATTGGTTTCTCTTTCTAAGAATAACCCGTTTGTCTGTTTTCTGTCCTGAAATTGGAAGTTGCAGTTGTTGACTCGTGTAATCTCTCAATTTGGTTTTGTGCCCTGTGGGTCAAGGGCCAAGTCTGTTTAGAACCCTAACTCGGTGATGGAGCGAACAGGTGCCGCCTTTAAATATACGCTCAGTTTGGTGAGGGTGAGCTGCTGGTTTTTTGGTGTAATCTAACTCTCTCCAGTTATATTTACAGTTGGCTGCGCTCTGAGCGGTGACCCCTGTGTTTGTGGGTTTGATAAACAGCAGGGGTATTTCCTTTGTGACACTTTCAGGTTTAATAAAGGGCGTTCTGTAGATATTAAGCTTTATTTATCTTTACCAAATGGAAAATCCCTGAATTGTTATATAATTTAAAAGCCTTAATTTCCATCCATCCATTATCCAACCCACTCTATCCTAAATACAGGGTCACGGGGGTCTGCTGGAGCCAATCCCAGCCTACACAGGGTGCAAGGCAGGAAACAAACCCTGGGCAGGGCAGCAGCTCACCACAGGGCACATACACACACCAAGCACACACTAGGGACAAGTAAGAACCTCCAATGCATCTAGCCTGCATGTCTTTGGACTGTGGGAGGAAACCCACTCAGACACGGGGAGAACATGCAAACTCCACGCAGGGAGGACCCGGGAAGCGAACCCAGGTCTCCTAACTGCGATGCAGCCCTAATTTTAAAGCTTGAAATCTGTTTTGTGGCTTATTTTCAAAGGTGTGGTGTTTTGATTGGTTTCTTCAAGTTATGTTTTATAGTTTTGTTTCCAAATGAAATAGAGTCAAGTTCAAGTTGTATGTTTTGTATTCAGAATGTTCCTCTTTTACATGTCTGATAGTTGCTCCTGTCAGGAAAGGACAGATGCTCACTAATAACAATAGCCCTCTTCTTCTTTCGGTTGTTCCCGTTAAGGGGTGCTACAGTGGATCATCCTGTTTCATATCTTTCTGTCCTCGTCGTCTTGTTCTGTCACACCCATCACCTGCATGTCCTCTCTCACCACATCCATAAACCTCTATTCAGGCCTTCCTCTTTTGCTCTTCCCTGGCAGCTCTGTCTTTACCATCCTTCTCCCAATATACCCAGCATCTCTCCTCTGCACAGGTCCAAACCAAGACAATCTCGACTCTCTGACTTTGTATCCCAACCGTCCAACTTGAGCTGACCCTCTAATGTCCTCATTTCTAATCCTGCCCATCCTCGTCACACCCAATGCCAATCTTAACATCTTTAACTCTGCCACCTCCAGCTCTGTCTCCTGTGCCACCGTCTCCAGCCCGTATAACATAGCTGGTCTCACTACCGTCCTGTAGATCTTCCCTTTCACTCTTGCTGGTACTTGTCTGTAACATATCACTCCTGATAAATATGATAAAAATAATCTCGCCTACAGTAAGCCTAATGCGTGAATTACATACTCGAGAGAAAAATAACATGCAAGAAAAATCAAGTGAGATAAATAGCAGTCACCATACAGCTCTCCCCCTTGTCCCAATCAACCATTTCCCATTGAAAGAAATGAAAGAGAACGCACCCTGCCACTGCTTACAGCACAAAGTTTAATAATACTTAGTGTATGTCGTATACTGTATGTATGTATGAGACAATCAAACCTCGATAAATAAAGTACATTATATTCCAGGGCTGTGGAGTCGGAGTCGGAGACAATTTTGGGTACCTGGAGTCGGAGTCGGCAAAAAGTTAACCGACTCCGACTCCTACTAAATTTAAATGGGAATTAAAAAAGTAAGTTGAAATGTCCCAATTCACAAACAGTCATAATGAACTACTTCTCTGCTGTAAGAATAAAGCCCAATGCATGCAGTGCATAATGTTACCACAAAACGAACATGTCAAGTAACCATGAAGCATGCTTTTCATTGACTGTATGCGTCACTATATGGGATGTAATGCACAGGTAAGGTGCGGCACCGCTTTCCATTGTGTCGTGTTCCACTGTTACAGGGAACTGTGAACCTAGCCTAAAGCCCCCCATACATTTACAGATGCACTGCCGATTTTTTGATTTTTCCTGATTTTTATGCCTGCTATTACTATCCAGACACTTGTTTAAAAAAAATAAATAAATAAATAAACAAAATCTTGTTTTCATTGTGTTTGTCTTTAATCTGGCATTATAGTAGAGTGTTGGCTTCCTAGCCAGTAGTTCTGTGGTGAAATGACATGTATGTTGCCTTCCTTTCCTTCAATGGATGTAGAAAATACATTAGCATAGTATATACATACAGAGGAGTCGGAGTCGGGGAGTCGGAGTCGGAAGATTTAGAAACTGAGGAGTCTGAGTCGGAGCATTTATCTACCGACTCCACAGCCGTTATATTCATTTCGTGGAAAGCTGTGTTTATGTGAATATTTCTGGGGAAGTGAGTCCATAGCTTTCATCAGATTTTTTTAAAGGCGTCTGTGACTCAAAAAAAGATTAAGAATCACTGCTCTATTGGTTAAGATGTCTCCATGTTCAACAAGTTAGGGTTACAAGTACAATCCCCCCTACCACTTGAGCAGTTAAGTTGCTCATGTTTCTAGAAAGAAAATGGAAAAATGGCGATAATGCTCTCCTGTTTTGTTGTGATTTGGTTGAGGCTGGGGATTGAAACATTGGCTTGATGCTATCTCAGGTGAAATGTGCAACATGGCTGTGGCATGACTTTTAAAGCCCACACAACAGGAGTGGCTGCATCTCCAGGCTTCCTTCCCTCCACATCCTGTGTTTTGAACGCTACACTTGGCGTTGTTTTGTTTTTTAGGTTTCCTTTTCCTGCAAGGTGGGTGGGAACATCAATAAACGTGCATTGTGGAAGATGTCTAGAATGGGTTTGCTTGTTTAGCCTGTTGAGTTCTCTGGCAACGACTTTCTGGACAAGGGTAATAAAAATTTGAGTAATGCTTTCAGGTTTAATAAAGTATTAGGAGTTTCTGAATATTGAAGCAGTTCAGCTGGAGACGCTACATGTAATTTTTCCAAACTTGCTGTCGTCTACACAATACAGTTAAACTCTTACTTGCATGTCTCTTCAGAGCAGTTGACAATAATGCAATAGCAACAAAGACACACAATTAAAAATAATGCAACCTCATTCAAACGTTTCACATCATCCAGATATTTTCATGCTCTTGATTGAAACTAATACCTTTTAATCAAACACTAATAGTATCTAATGACAGAAACTTGCAGTTATCACTTGGCAGAATGTTAATCCGATGACATTTTCAGAGCCTTGGAAAGCTCGACAGACCACCTGGACCCACTGCAGTTTGCCTAGTGGACAAAGACTGGAGTGGAAGGTGCAGTTATCTATCAGCTTCACTAAGCTGGCATCACTGTGAGGATTGTTTGTTGGATGGTATCTTCAATACCATCCAGCCACCCCTGTTAAGGGGTAAACTGAGAGATATGCAGCTGGATGAGTCTGCAGTGTCCTGGATAATGGACTGTCTGTAAGTTTGTGAAACTCAAGGACTGTGTGAGCAACACTGGAGCAGCACCCCAAGGGACAGGCCTGTCTCTTTGTCTTTTCATTCTGTACACCTCAGACTATGAATATAACAGCAGGTCAGGTCATTTGCAGAATTTCTCAGATGATTCTGCGTTTATGGGGTGTATAGATAAGAGGGATTAGACTGTTGAGGACTCGGGGGGGGGGGGGGGTTGGGTTGTCTTTGTTTCTTAGTATTTAAGCAAAATAAAGTATTTGGCTATTTCACCACACCAAAGAATCTCTATGTCCAGTCACAATTCTGGGGGAGTAGTTGTAAAGGTGGTGCACTCCTACCAGTACTTGGGGGTACAAGGACAGGCAGAACTTGTCTCATAACACAAGTGAACTGTGGAAGATAAGGCAGAGTTGATGTTATCTTAGAAAACTGTGTTCCTTTACTGTGTGTAGTGACATCCTTTACATGTTCTACATCTTTCAATTTTCTACACTGTGTTGTGCTGAGCTGGTAGCATCACTTTGAGAGAGGTCTGCCAAATGAATCCAGCTAATTTAAAAGGTAGGTTAAGAGTTTCAGTGCAATCTTGATCTACTCAGGGTGTTTACTGGAGCAGCAAGACCAAACTGAGCACCATTATGAACAATGCTACACACCAACACTGAGGGTTTTCAGCCAATGAGTCAATCAGCAGATGTTTGTGAGGAAACATGACTGGGTCTCTATTATACCAACAGCGGTTCACCAGTATGGTGCCTCACTGGGACTGGGATTGCTCTTTTTATTTTTATCCAACTCAGAAGTTTGCTTTATTTTTATTTTTACTTTCTCATTGAACTGAACTGGCCACACGGCCCCACAGCATGATGGGACCTCCACCAAATTTGACAGTAGGTAGCAGGTGTTTTTCTTGGAATGCGGTGTTCTTCTCCCGCCATGCAAAGTGCTTTTTGTTCTGACCAAATAACTCCATTTGTGTCTCTTCAGTCCAAAGCACTTTGTTCTAAAATGAATCCTGCTTGTCTAAATGAGCATTGGCATACAACAAGCGACTCTGTTTGTGGTCCGAGTGCAGAAAGGGCTTCTTACTCATCACCCTGCCATACAGATGTTCTTTGTGCAAATTGCGCTGAATTGTAGAACGATGTACAGATACACCATCTGCAGCGAGATGTTCTTGCAGGTCTTTGGAGGTGATCTGTGGGTTGTTTTACGTACAGTTGTGCTTGAAAGTTTGTGAACCCTTTAGAATTTTCTATATTTCTGCATAAATATGACCTAAAACATCATCAGATTTTCACTCAAGTCCTAAAAGTAGATAAAGAGAAACCAGTTAAACAAATGAGACAAAAATATTATACTTGGTCATTTATTTATTAAGGAAAATGATCAAATATTAGAAAAAGCCCCACTACAGTATAAAATGTGCCAGCAGACACACTAGGAGGGTCGTCTTTTGGCTTATTTGCCTGCTGATTGTGTGGTAGCAGTTGTCACACACGTGCGAGTAGGAGGCAGCTAAAGGGCCTGAGTAAGTGTAATGAAACATCTGACCAGGGGGCAGCGGAGTACGCGGACTGTCTTTCTCAGTTCCCTACAGACCTTTCCCGGGAAATCCTGCAAGGTTCCGGCGCCTCAGTCACTTCTGAAGCCGGCCCCTTTGCTGGCGTCACTTCTGGTTCCAGCCATTTTGATGACATCAGTTCCTCTCCAGGCCTTTAAAGCCTCCATCTTGGGTTACTATAGCCAGTTCTAGTATGGACTCTGATACAACAAACCCTTTTGCAGCTGGGAAAAACAATATATGGGTTGCTGCCCTAAACCTTTATGATGTCTTTGGCGTATTATCACGCAGTCTAGACCACCGAGTTACTCGGAGTAGTGGAGGTGATCGTGGAGAAGAGAAGATAGGGAGCTGTTTGCTTATCTGATTCTTTGCTTCTTTTAATCAATGCCCTGGCCTTAAATTATAATCGCGGCGAGGAAGATAGCCTCTTTTTTTTTTCTGTTTTTTATTTACTGCGCATCTCTTGGAAAATGCACTTTCGTAAATATTTTTCCTCTGTCCTTTGTCTTTCATTAATGCATTGACTGTTTTGATATAAGTGCATGTCAAGTCAAGTTGGGGAGCATGTACTGGAAAAGTGCGTTGCCGCACCCACCACACGGCAAAACAACTCAGGATCCCAATTTGCAACCCCCCAGGCAGACACGCGGTCCAGCCCAACCTTCCGGAAATGACCCTCTATCTGCCGCAGCCAGGTGTTACGTGGGCAACCCCTTGGCCTGGTCCAGCCACTCGGGTCCCCAACAATGAGGATCACCCTCGGGGAAAAGCGCCACATGGTCGTAGTGCCGTAACTGACGCTCTCTCACAATGCAGGTAATGTGCCTCATTTGGGACTCCATGAGCAACACAAAGTCAAACCAGCAGTACCCAAGGATTTTCCGGAGAGACAAAGTAGTGAAGGAGTCCAGTCTTCGTCTCCGTCCACGTCTCACAACCATATAGCAAGACAGGAAGCACCAGGGCTCTAAAGACTTGGACCTTCGTCCTTTTTCAGAGATATCAGGAGCGCCACAAACCCCTTTCCAGTGACCTCATGACCCCGCCATTGCTCTCCCAGTCCGTCTACTGACTTCATGGGAAGAGTCACCAGAGAAATGAATGTCACTGCCAAGGTAAGTAAACCTCTCAATGAGGTCGACACTGTCTCCACAGACAGACACACTGCTGATGCCTGTGTCCAATTGGTCATTAAAGGCCTGTTTTTTCTCCAGGACACTTGCAAGAGACACCTTTATTTATTTTTTTTAATTAATATTTGTTTTATTGACACATGCCGCAATAAAGGACAGCTTATTTTCGTACCTTATTCACGTATGTGTGTCTCACTCGCTGCTGGTCGTGATCTACATGATGTCCAGGGTTTAACCCGTGCAGGGGTTTCACAATAACAGGACATCACACCCCAGTTTTAAGATTTTTAAACCAGTTTATCCAGTTTCCTGTCTGTCAAAGTTATTAGCACTAAAGCACCCTGTTAATACCCATGGTTATAGAAGGAGACGTTCATCTTGCACATACAAGGGTGATATGTGTTCTTGCAGTCTATGTACTTTATAAGCTTGTTTTCTTTAGGAACTAACCTATCAACACACTGATGTATTGTAACCTACGGCACTATTGCCTTTTCATTTCCCTGTGATTAGTAGCTTGTTTTAACAGGCAGTGGTGTCAGTGATAAATATCTTTATATGTGTCATCTCTTTTCTGCAGGTGTGTGGTGGTGCTTTTAAATCCAAAGAACAGCAAGCAGAGCCATATACTGAATTCTTCTAGGTGAGTACATATTGGTATTTAGGCTTATAAACAAGTTCAAGCAATGCCTCTCTAACTATGCAGATGACGTTAACTCAGTTGTTCCTTGCAGGATGGACTTAACTGTATATGCAGTTCTAAACTCTCCCAAACTTCTGTCCGTGATGTGCTTCTTACTTTACAAAGGAGTCTTCTAAATGAGCTATTCAAAGAATAACTTGGGTGGTTGGGACTCCGATTATGTGAGGTTTTCAGAACCTTGGATGTAATAAAATGGCCTGCTTTGTGCTGTTGGAAGTGTTTTAACTGCCATATATACCCACGTTTTAAGTTCTCCCGCGGATAAGTCGGGGCTTGATTTTACCGTATAATTTCCATGTATTTTATAATGTCCGTCATATAAGTTGAATGCGGAAAACTGACACTATTGGTCCAAGAGATTGATATGCTAACTCCCACCTGAGAGAGTAACCACGGAGCACACTGCCTTTTTTTTTCCTATGTATTGTGCCTACGTGACCACACGGTAATACCCAAACTATTCTGAAGCTACGTTTGCACTGTTTTGTGTATTTTGTATCTCACACCCTCATACACCTTTATTGTAAGAATTAGAAGAAAATACGAAGCTGGTTTTAAATTGAAGTGGCTAAAGAAATTGGTAACTGTGCTGCTGCAAGAAAATTTGATGTGTCTGAGAAACTGATGCGAGATTGGAGGAGGCAAGAAAATGTTTTTAAAAAAAAAAAAAAAAAAAAAGTATTTTTGAATGGGCGTATAAGTCGGGGTCTGATTTTTATGATCGATTTTTATTGGGTATGCAAGACCGGACTTGTACATGAGTATATGCGGTATTTGAAGTGCTTTGCAGTTATCATCCGGAAGGCTCCATTAAAGAGTGCATTTGAGATGTGCAGTATCAGGCTGCAGTCAGGGCAGTTTTAGGCCTGGAACCTCTTATTTATTCATGTGAAAAACACAGCAACATTTTTTTTTTACCTCTTGTATAACTTTACAATTAAATAACTTAGTAATTGAATTCAGTACACACGTTTAATGTTATGTGTACCTTATCTGCAGAATGGATTCATTTTATTTTTTCCACACACAAATGATGTTGACTTCTGAAAACACATTAAACCAATAACATAATACACATCGATTCTGTGGCTTCGAGTTCAGAACTGAGAGACCTAGTTTAGACGTTTAGTAAATGCTGAATACACAGGCCTTAAAACTACCGAGTCCAATGGTTTGAGAGCAGGAACCTAAAAGGCATTGAAATCGACATGAGGGGTGCATAATACAGGTGTCATTACACGGACCAAACAGGGGAGTGGCTCCTGGAAAGTGGGCAGAGTCAGAAGTGGTGCAACTGACAGGGGCGACATCTTACAGGCCTCAGGACGTCCCATGTTGCAGAATCTGTCTGAGGCTTCAGACTGTCTTGCCTACAGCTAGACGAGATTGTTTGAGATGGCCAGTGTGAGTGTGTGCTGGATAGCTTGAGTCCAGTCCACAGCTGGTTGCATGGGGCAGCTGTTGGTAGCCTGTACTCGTGGACTGCATGAAGCAGGTTTTATTAATGGAAGTCAGGGGTCTGCAAAATTTAGACCTGGTGGGCCTTTGTGTCTACACATTTTTGCTTCAACCTGATCGCTTATTTAGAAATCCAGCCAGTAACGGATACTTCTCCATCCATCCATCCATTATCCAACCCGCTATATCCTAACTACAGGGTCACAGGGGCCTGCTGGAGCCAAAACAGGGTGCAAAGCAGGAAACAAACCCCGTGCAGGGCACCAGCCCACCGCAGGGCACACACACACTAGGGACAATTTAGGATCGCCTAACCTGCATGTCTTTGGACTGTAGTAGGAAACCCACGCAGACATGGGGAGAGCATGCAAACTCCACGCAGGGAGGACCCGGGTAGCGAACCCAGGTCTCCTTACTGCGAGGCAGCAGCGCTACCCACTGCGCCACCATGCCGCCTAACGGATCTTATGTTCTCTTTAATTTTATAACGTGTTAATGTGTTCATTCTACCATGTTAGGTCCTTCTCATATTGTAGTGTTTTTTTTTCTTTTTCTTTTCTAAGGATGTCATTCAAATAATTTTTTGTCTGTCCTTCAGTTTTCCCTCTTCTGTTTCCTTTCAAGTATTTTATTAAACCAGATAGTTCATGATGGACACACACAGGTGGAAATGGAGACAAGTTACATGGATTCTTGTTAGTTCCTTTGTCACTGGCATCTTACAGGTAATAGAAAGGAATTAAAAATGATGAATGCAGCTCTGTAAAGGAATTACTTACTCCATGTTGGTTGTAGTGGTGGATGGAAAAAAAAGTTTTGATGCCGAATGCAGAATTTTAAAATTAATAAAGTAAAAATAAACGGCTGATAGAATATAAGCCAGTGATGACTAATGCTGTACAATGGCCAAAAGTCCATGGGGGGAAAAAAGAAATCTCAGGTTACTCTTGTTGCATAATCCACATGTTAGTTATCCAGTTATATGCTCAAAATGTACAAAACATGCACTTTTTTTTGCTAATTTGTTCGATAGATATTTTGGGAACATTCTGCTCCCATCATAAACAGGCACCACAAGTCAGACATGACTGATTTTAAAAAAAAAAAAATGATCTGTCTTTCCCCCCTCATTCTTTGGACAGAACTTCTTACCTCCTAGTCAGAAACACATTTGACAGCCATCCATGATGGTAAAGCAGCCGTGTGCGTGACAAAGGCTTCTGCTGGATGGGGCCGCCTGTAGAAGTGACTGCTGCAGTTTTTTTTTTTTTTTTTACACAAAGCTCAATCACAGCAGTTCACTTCTGCTGCTGCTTAAAACTGTAGCGGTAATGTGAATATTTGGGACCATAAAATTATAAAAAAAAAAAAAAAAAAATTAAAGTGCTTTACAATGCCCTCTATTATATTTCAGACAAGACACAATTTACTTGATTTCCCCCTCTGCTCCACTGTTTAAAATTACAAATCAAACCATTCAGATGAGATTAAAGTGCACATTGCAGGCTTTTGTTAAAGATTATTTGCACACAGTTTTGGTCACATCCTGTAGGAGTGCCTTCATTTCAGGGCACCATAATGTTTCTGACAATTGGTGTCACAGGTGTTTGAGATTCCGCCTTCTACCCTTCAGTGTCTGTAGTTGCCATTGTTCAACATGAGCACGAGAGCTGTGCCAGTGAAAGTCAAAGAAGCCATTATGAGGCTGAAAAACAAGAATAAAACCATTGGAGACATCGAACAAACCTTAGGATGACCAAAATCAACTGTCTGGAATATCATGAAGAAGAAAGAACACGCTGGTGAGCTCAGTAATCACAAAGGGACTGGTAGGCCAAGGAAGACCTCCACTGCTGATGACAGAAGAATCCTCACTATGGTCAAAATAAACAACAACAACAGTGCTTATTTCTAGAGCACATTTTCAGACAAATGAAATACCTCAAAGTGCTTTACAAGATGAAGAAAGAAAGAAAAATATAAAAATAAGATTAGGCAATACTAAGTAACAAAGAATAAAGTACGATGGCCAGGAGGAGAGGGAAAAAAAAAACAACTCCAGATGGGCTGGACAAAAAAAAAAAAAGAAAATCTGCAGTGTTTCCAAAGCCACAAGACCAGCCAGCCAGCCCCCCTAACATCCATGATCTCAATCAGTCCTCATGGTTTTCAGGCTTCATGTGGAAGAATTAGATGATGATGGTCATGTGGACCTGTGGCCTTCAATCCATCAGGTGGTGGGGACGCAGATCGCCACTACAGAAAACCAGCAAAAGAACAGCAGAGAAAGTAGGGGTTAGTATGGATTGCAGTGCCATGATAAAAATGATAATTCAATGCATATACAGAATATCAGGGTTACACTAAAATGAAGCTATGAGAAAGCCATGTTACAGTAATGTGTTTTCAACAGTGTTTTAAAGAGCTCCACAGTATTAGCCTGGCGAATTTCTATTGGTCAGCTATCCCAGATTTGAGGTGCATAACAGCAGAAGGCCGCCCGCCTCAACACTTCTTTTAAGTTTTGCTCTTGGAATTCTAAGCAGACACTCATTTGAAGATCTAAGGTTACGATTTGGAGTGTAAGGTGACAGACATTCTGAAATATAAGATGGAGCAAGATTAGTTAAGACTTTGTAAACCATAAGCAGGATTTTAAAGTCAATTCTAAATTGCACAGGTAACCAGTGTAGTGACCCCAGAACTGGGGTGATGTGCTCAGATTTTCTTTTCCTAGTTAAGATTCTGTCAGCTGCAAGAACAAAACATTGGACTATCCTATCTATCTATCTATCTATCTATCTATCTATCTATCTATCTATCTCTATCTCTATCTCTATCTCTATCTCTATCTCTATCTCTAT
>JANRMT010062796.1:102447971-102470957 GCA_026402145.1 Polypterus bichir lapradei | reverse complement strand
TCTCTATCTCTATCTCTATCTCTATCTCTATCTCTATCTCTATCTCTCTCCTGAGGTGGCCCTGGATGGCCTTGATCTGAAGCCCATCGAACATCTATAGTAAGAACTGAAACTTTCAGTCTGGAGAAGACCCCCTTTAAACCTGACATGGCTGGAGCAGTTTGCCCAGGACGAGTGGGCTAGGTTGTCTGTAGACGGGTGCAGGTGTCTCATGGAGAACTCTAAGAATCTTTTGTTTGTAGTGATTGCAAGCTCTAAAGATTGTGCAACAAAATATTAGGTTAAGGGTCCCTTCACTTTTTTAACATTTGAATTATTTGAAATGTTGTGTTGAATCAAAACTCTAAGGCAGAGTCTAATTTTTATTGAATACAGAATAAACAATGCTGGGGGGAGGGCACTGATGACTTTTGTCAGTTTCACGTTAGTTCAGAATTCACAATTAGGGGTGGTTAATTTTTCTTGGATTTATCCAGGTCTGTAGTGACATTTGTTCATCCACACATCCATCCATCCATTATCCAACCTGCTATATCCTAACTACAGGGTCACAGGGGTATGCTGGAGCCAATCCCAGCCAACACAGGGCGCAAGGCAGGAAACAAATCCCGGGCAGGGCGCCAGCCCACCGCAGGACATCTATTTGTGTTATTTTTATTTCATGATTGCATTTTTTTGTTAAGTTTAGCACAAGTGATTTTCCAGCATGTGTCCCCCTGCTGTTTTCCATATTAGCAGTGTGTTGTTGAGATAATCCACTCTAGTGTCCTGGTTTGTTAGGTACAGTATCTTGAAGGATATTTTTATTCTCTCGCTCATATTCACTTACAGGAGGAGTGCAGTGTCAGCTGCTAGCTGTCAAATTTCTGTTTATACTTGATGGCGTTTGTATAAATGTGTTGGTCTTGTCCTCTGCTCAAAATGCTTAAGATGATTAAAAAATAAAAAATGAAAAACACAACAGTTTTTTGTAAGTGTAAATTACTTGCCAATATCTTAAATCTTGCAACAGATTTACTTTATTACCTTTTCTTTTTCTCCCTTTCATCTGACAACACTGCTTTGTTTGCAGAAACATCATGTCTACATATTTTTCAGCATTGCGTTGGTCTGGTAGACTGCCAGTTCCTTACGTCGTTCAGACAGTGCTAATTAACATGCTTGAGTGGTCCCGACTGTGTGTTTTAATTGAACAGGAGACATATTTTGACAGAGAATGTATTTAAATTACAATATGGCGGGGTGGCACATTTACAGGATTCCTCCAACTCACACACTAAAAGTCAATCGTATAGTATTTTATACAAGTTAAAATTAATGCAAGGCGCATTAGGAGGCATACTGTACATTTTATTTCTGCTCCACAGCATTTCAATTTTCTGTTTTGCAGAGTAGGACGTGAATCATTGGTGTTAAGAGTGGACAAGAGCCAGAGAAAGGTTTGGGGATGGAAATTTGAAAACTGGTTGCACAGTAGTACAGACTAGCTGAAATAATCGGCTTTGCCCGGGAGGAAAATAAAGTGTTTTTGTTTTTTTGTTTTTTTTTTTTTGTTTTTTTTTTTTTTGTTGTTTGAGAAAAATATAATTAAAAAAAAAAAAACACTTTAAAAATAGATTAACGAATCAATGAAGACTCACTAATGTGCTTGTATTGTTTACTGAAGTTTCTTGTTGTTAAATACAATGTTTTTAGTTTTTCCGTCTTTAGCCAATATATAAAGTTTGTTAGGACTTCGTACCCTTGAACATGCCTCATAAAGTTGTTCATGTGAGAAACCGGCTGTGTCCAAATTGATTCCAACAATTTCCAATGATTGAGTTTAAATTGTTCCGAGCCTCAGGTGGATGATAACAGACATACAAGACTGAATCTCCAATTAGTCTCCTCCAATTGAAATTCTTTTAATATCAATTAAATGTTAAATATTTTACCTTTATAAATAAATATGTTAAATCTTACCTATATTTGTTTAATATTTTACCTTTGATTTTGAGAAGTCAATGATATTAGTCTTTTATTATGATCGAATTAAAAAAAAAAATCCTATTTTTTTTACGAAAAAATTGTAACACCAACACGTTAGCTACAATGTTGCAAAACAAATGACATTTACTTCATTAATGAATAAACAAAAATCACAAAAAGAGCCGCTGAATCCACAAAATAAATATAGGATGTTTATGGTAGATAAAAATTAAATTGCTTACTTATCTATACTAATAAAAGGCAAAGCCCTCACTGACTGCCTGACTCACTCACTCACTCACTCACTGACTCATCACTAATTCTCCAACTTCCCGTGTAGGTAGAAGGCTGAAATTTGGCAGGCTTATTGCTTACAGCTCACTTACAAAAGTTAAGCAGGTTTCATTTCGAAATTTTACACGTAACGGTCATAACGGTCAACAATGTCCGCCATGTTGAACTTTCTTATTCATGGCCCCATCTTCACGAAATTTGGTAGGCGGCTTCCCTGTGCTAACCGAAACCAATGTACATACTTATTTCAGTGGTATGACGCCACTGTCAGCCGCCATATTGAACTTTCCAACGTCAATAATTCTCCAACTTCCTGTGTAGGTAGAAGGCTGAAATTTGGCAGGGTCATTTACAAAAGTTAAGCAGGTTTCATTTCGAAATTCTACACAACGGTCGACAACGTCCGCCATGTTGAACTTTCTTATTTATGGCCCCATCTTCACGAAATTTGGTAGGTGGATTCCCTGCGCTAACCGAAACCGATGTATGTACTTATTTCGATGGTATGACGCCACTGTCGGCTGCCATATTGAACTTTCCAACGTCACTAATTTTCCAACTTACCATGTATGTAGAAGGCTGACCCCCATCTTCAAGAAATTTGGTAGGTGGCTTCCATACGTTAACCAAAACCGATGTACGTACTTATTTCGGTGGTATAACGCCACTGTCGGCCGCCATATTGAATTTTCCAAACATCACTAATTCTCCAACTTCCCATGTAGGTAGAAGGCTGAAATTTGGTACTTATTTCGGTGATATGATGCCACTGTCGGCCGTCATATTGAACTTTTCAACGGTCTTTGTTACTTATGGGCCCACCTTCAAGAAATTTGGTACACGGGTTCCCAACGCTAACTGAATCCTACTTACGTACATATATACGTCCATAGCCTGCAGCTCGGTCACCGTGAGAGGCGGCGTTGGGTCCCATCTCCTCCCACGCATCCCAACTTCTCCCACGTTGTTGGCTGCCTGCCTATATAAGGCAGTCTGTCGCTCCAGTCTCTACATTCCCTTCCTTACTTAGCCACGGTATTCACATCTCCCTGCTGATAACTACAGCCTTTTTATTTAATCCACGGCTTCTCTGCTGTTTTATTGTTCATTTATTACGATTATAGTTATTGTGTAGGTATTTTAGACTTACTTTACATTGTTCAGGTACCCATTTCCTTTATCGTTCCAACCGTACCTCCATTAACATGTCTATCGAGGTGATCACCATCGATCAAAGAACTGTCACTTACCAAGTGGTTTCCATGCCCGGAGATGGCACCTGCCTTTTTCATTGTCTTTGTTATTTGCACGGCCATATCAGGCTCACTCTTGATATCCGGAGGAACTTTGTGTCTTATGTATTGAATGACTGGGACAGGTTCAAGGTGTGGACTGATGACGGTACAGGAGATAATTATACTACACAGGAGCACTAGAAGAGTGAAATGCTTAAGTGTACCGAAATGGCCAAATATTTTACACCTTTGGACAACCGCCAATGCCTCTTAAACATCTTAGCTTCACAGGTGACGATTTCAGTAGTGGACACTTTGATGTTTAGAAATGTTTAAACTCTCAAAAGGATGTGAAGTTATCAATGAAACTGGTTGTATACTTAGAACGCTTGACAGATGCCGAATGTCTCTTCAACACAAGTCCTACAAATACTGTCGTAATTGAAACAAACCATGAAACTGAAACCGATTATGACAGCAGCAATCCAAGCTGTGAGATTTGAAACAAGATTACTGTTCACATGGCCAACTGTACGTTGCATGCTCAAGAGTAAGCTCAGCGCACAGCTTGGTCATATTACAACTGGAGGGCCGAACTGACAACATGGCATACAAAGAGATCCTTAACAAATAATTATTGGTATATTTTCCCTCAGTTTAAAAAGGTTTAATTTTCTTCTTAATAAAAATTTTAAGGCAGTACTTTGCCGCTGCGAAGCGCGGGTATTTTATTAGTGTTATATATATATATATATATATATATGAGTGAGAGAGAGAGAGTTATATAGAAATAATTTTTTCTTTTTAACAATATTTTCATCTTGATTTTCATACTGCTTTTCCAGGTGTTCAAATTGTTTAATTAATCCATTATTTACTAATCAGTGGGTCTAACACTAAAGTAGCAGCCTTTGATTATTCCATGTTGTTTGCCTACATGTCTGCTCTGCTCATTAATAAGGTACAACGAAGGGGAAAAACTGTACAGAGATACTTCAAAATATAATGAAGTCAAGAAATGAGAGTTAAGCTTTTAAATCTATAGAAAAAGCAGAAATATTTCTAAATGTCTTTATAAATGTAAAAATCCTGCTGCTGTGCTTTTCTGAATGTACCAGCTAATTAAATGAGATGAGTGCTATCAGGTGTTGTCACTGATCAGGAATGTGGTTGGAACAAAAAATCCTGCAGCCACAGGGAGTCCCCAGGACCGAGTTTGGGAAACACTGATTTATACCTGATTTATACCTAACCTCGAGATTACTAAGATACAAACGTAAACATTACGGTACACATACACTGCTAATCCAACTTGGACTCCTCCCTATAGTTGCTTAATTAAAAAAACAATTGTTGGCAATAATTTAATTTCATGGCTTGCTTGTGCTTTAACTCTGCTATGTCAGCTCATTCTCATATCCTAGATTTTTTTTTTTTTTTCTTTCTAAGGATATCATCCAAATGATTTGACTTCTAAAACCGGATGAGTAATTCTCTGTGCTTCATGTTTTTCTTCTCTTCACTTTCCTTCCAAGTATTTAATTTAACCAAATAGTTCAAGATAAATACACATGGGTGTAAATGGAAACAATCAAAATAGCGAACTGCTGGTCTCTCTTGTCATTTATATCTTAATAATAATCTTTAATTGCTAATAAGGAGCAATTAAAAACCAAGAATGCAGGTATTTAAGACTAAAAGAAGCAATAAGCATTCAAAATCTTAACGAGCGAGACCACTAAAATGAAATACTGTAGAAATGTTACTTGAGCTGTAAGTGCTTCTTATTAAGCAACTGAGTTGGAGCAAAAACCTGCAGCCATTAAGGCCATTCAGGAATGACTTTGCCCACCCCAGCTCTAGAGGTTTGCTTTTTTTATCTGTAATATGAGTATGCTGTCCCTTATATGTATTGTGATCAAGTTTTAATAGATTGGGTGGGGATGCTCACTGTATCTTTAGTTTTAATTTTTGATTTCATATACTTTAATTCCCCGAAAGCAAATTGTCTTTCCTCATGGCCTTTGGGGGTCAGAGTGCAGGGTCAACAATTGTACAGTTTGCATTCAAAACACTCCCTCACCGGTCCCCACCTCTACCCTGATAGGAAAAGTATTGTTCAAAAAGTAGAAATGGCTAAATAAAGCCTGTGTGACCAATTAAAGAGGGTCGTGGTCCAAAGCCAATCTGGAAAAAGAGAAGAAAGTGAATGAGATTCCTGATGTCGCTAATAATAATACATCCATCTACCCATAAGCAAGATTGGTGACTGAAAGCAATTTTTTTCTATTGGGACTAAATAATCCCATTGATCATTATTGAGAGCTCAAGAAGAGTTGCATTATAGTAAGATGATTTCTATTGATGGCACTTTGGCAAACCAACCTCTGCTAAACTGGACTAAGAGAAAGTGTGGGGAGGAACAGGGGCCTCATGTATAAATGGTGCACACGCACAGAAATGTTGCATGCGCCTGTTTCCACGCTCACGTCGATATGTGTAAAAATGAAACTTGCCATAATGCCACGCATAATTTCACAGCAGCCTCGGACCATACGTACGCACATTTCTACTCAGTATACGGGCGGCACCCAGCATCAAAGCAGTGCTACTGTTTCTGTGTGGTTTCCTTTTCTTTTCTAGATTCACATCCATGATGGTGGCTTTATCAAATGCAATGAAAGTAATTGCGTATCGTTTACAAATTTAAAGCAATTGATTGTAATCAATCTGTAACAATATAACGGAGCAAACTATTCCAACTACCATGACTGCTGTAGTGTTGTTGGAAGACTTCACAAATGGAAGAATTAGAAGAGAGCGAGTATGTGGACATCATACTGATTTCTTGTACCATGATAGTGACTGGCTTCTAAGTCAATTTCGATTTCCCAGAGCTCTCCTACTGGAGCTGTGTGCTGAACTGGCGTCATCTTTACAAAGGCAGACTGTGAGGAATTGTGCTCTACCTGTTCCTTTTCAAGTTCTATCCACCCTCGGGCTTTTAGTCACAAGAGCTTTTCAATGTTTAACTGCTTTACCGATTGGGTATTTCTCAGTCATCACTGAGTCGTGCCATGCCAGCCGTATGGGATGATGATATTCGCTTGTCATCCAGATATATAAGGTTTCCTTACACTTTGGTTGGCAAACATCAAAGCACAATTCTCAGCACACACATTACTTATAAAGTCACTTTCATAGAGTGAATTTGCTTAAGTAAATAGAAAGCATTTCCACTCTTACTAATGTGAAAATCATCTGTGATGGGGGAAAATGCGTCTCATTAAGATATACAAGTGTCTCGCCAATAATTGCAGCTTCTAGCTGCTCAAACAGTGGTGCTGATGCTCAGATGGTGGGCTGCGACTTGCCTTTTCACATCAACTTTGATATCGGATCACTTCATTTTTTTATTTTTGAGCTCTGTGCAACTTTCTGAACTTGAACGTTTGAGTGCTTTGACACTCCAGTTTCCCTTTTTTTGTGTATACCACTGCTTAAGCCACCAAATAGTACATTTTTGCCATGCCTCAACGTCACTGACTAGGACCTCCATTTCACATTCACTGAAATTCTTTCCATTTACCATTGCCTTTTAACAAAGCACTGAATGGAAGGAGCAGTTTATATTTATTTGCATATTCAAATATGCAGAATTCTGGGAAGAGTCCGGGTGGGGCTGTAGGCATGTGGCTATGCGTTAACATTTATGTTGATTGGGTTTTATAAAAGGGAAGCGTGTAGAACTTTGCTTGCGCACAGTTTTATGCATCTGAATTTTTTTTTTTGTGCGTATGCATATTTCTAATTTTGTCCGTACGCAGTGTTTTAGTATAAATTTTACGCAAGGTGTTATACATTAGGTTCCAAGAGAAGGAAAATGTGGGTTGAAAAGAATTCTTACAGCATTAGTGACTGAAGGAACAATCTGAAAATTTAGGCAGCAGAAGTGAGGAAAGAGGTCAGTGAATACTGTAGATCCTTTACAAAATGAAGTAACTGATTAACAAAGCTAAAGTAACCATGCTGATTGCAGTTCATGAAAGACAGAGTGATTAGTCTTTAAGATGATGGAAGGTGGGAGGATACTTTGGCACACGGGAGTGCAAAAATAAGGGCTTGTGGGAGGCAGAGTGCAAGGGACCCGATAGTGTCCAGTGTGTGTGGTGTGTTTTGGTAATAAAAAGGGACGAGAAAATGAGATGACAAGGAAGGTAGAAGAAAGCAACACACAATATGCTGAATAAACTGTGACTCTGTTAGGCAGTGTATGTGCCATATGTTGTGAGCATCTGTATAATGGGTGGGCAGTTTGCGCATTCTTGTGTTGCTGTAATTCCATGAAATAAGAGACCACAATGGAATAGAATATGTTACAGATCAGTTTTAAAGTATTCTTAACAATACCTTTCCATCTCCTTTTTTTTTTTTTTTTTTTTTTTAATTATTTATTTAGTCTTTGGGGTATCAAAACTAACATTACATGAGGTTAATTCTGCTTTGTAACTGGAAACATTTTGGTTTGTAACACTCTTCAATTTTTCCAAATGCTTGTTTTGCAGAAAAACATTTACTGCTTTGGCATTTTCACAAGATGGAAAATACTTGGTCACCGGTGAGGTAAGCCTTTGAGAGTCTTGAACATTTAACATGGTTATTTTTATATTTAATAAAATATGTATGCCTAATCTTGTTGTTTTTTAAACCTCTCTTGTAATTCCTCTTTAAAATCCTGACCACCTAGAAATATTCTGCATTTCTATGAATGTGAACTGTGCTGAAATCTATGAATATTTTCACTGCCAAAACCAGAATGCTCTAAAATTTTGCTGGTTTTGCTTCAGTGACTTTCTTAAGGGAAGCAGCAATTTCTAAGTGTCCTTTTTCCATCCTTGTTGGCCATTTCGACAAAAGAAAATAAAAATAAAACTCCAAATGTTTATTTGTTTATTTTTTTTTTATTATCAGGGTTGTCGCTTTTTAAAAGGATTCTATTTTGACAGCGTTTTGTAATTGCTCTGTAGTTGCAATTGGGGTATTTTTAGGTGCCTTCACATATAATGTGTGAAACGCCTTTTGTGAAAGCCCATGTCTGTCTGTCTGCATGAAGCAATTCTGTAAACCCACCCCCCCCCAGTTTTATTCAGATGTGTCATACTTATTTTGCAAAGAAATTTGTTGAAGGGTTCAAATTTTATTGAGAACCTCAGACAAGACTGTACTATACATAATTTTAAAATTGTAAAATCTCCCATTAAAAAGAATTGGTGAATTTGTGTAAAATGAGGAAACATTCTGTGCAACTTCAGCAATGAATTACTTTAGTGTGTTAACTTTACCTTGACAGAAGTTACACCATCTTGTATATGTTGCTGTTCTTTTTACCTCTAATAGTTGTTACTGACAGCAAACGGATCCCCAGTACAAGTTAATAAAGAACCATACAAACTGCATGCATGTGTACGAAGTCACCGTCACTGGCTGATTGACGGTGTGTGGGATGCAGCCTGAACTTGGGTGGTTTGAGAACTGGTAGTAGAGAATAAACGCATCAGCACCTCAATCCTCCTGATATATTAACTCGTAACACGCAAGTTAAATCTTCCTAACTATAAAAATATAAAGTGCAAGCAATGAAAACAAAACCTTATCTGTATATGAATGAAGGACCCTGTGGCATTTAAGCTGTTATACACATAGTTAATAAACGTTTCGTCAGTATTCAGTATTCTTCAGTACCAAGAAGAACATAAAGATAAACAGTTTGCTGTCATTTATTTGTTTCCATTTCAAACATTTTGCACAATCAAATGTTTACTTGCAAAAGTGTTGTGTTTTTCTTTGTTTTGTTTCTTGAGCCCTGATCCCTCTTTGATGACGAGGAGAGGCATTAAACCAGTGTGGCTTCTTGTCTGAGCGTACACATTCTATACATGTGTCCAACTTTGGGACTTTGAAAATATGGTCATCCTCTACTATACTGTCAGTGCCAGGTCCACCTGATATTCTTAAAGGTCACCCGCTGTAATAAAGTTTACCTTTCACTTTTGTTATTCCTTAATAGTTGCCACGATTGAACAGCTTTACAAGTCCCATTTTATGAAAATTACAATAGCCAGACATGCTCATGTAAAGTAAGAATGATTTACAAGTGTGCATGTGTGTAGTTTTATTATTATTATTATTATAGAGGAGAGGAATGGAGGTCAGTAGGACCACCAAGACAGAATACATGTGTGTAAATGAGAGGGAGGTCAGTGGAATGGTGAGGATGAGGGAGTAGAGTTGGTGAAGGTGGATGAGTTTAAGTACTTGGGATCAACAGTACAGAGTAATGGAGATTATGGAAGAGAGGTGAAGAAGAGAGTGCAGGCAGGGTGGAGAGGAGCGTCAGGAGTGATTTCTGAAAGACAGATATCAGCAAGAGTGAAAGGGAAGGTCTACAGGACGGTTGTGAGACCAGCTATGTTATATGGGCTGGAGATGGTGGCACAGGAGACAGAGCTGGAGGTGGCAGAGTTAAAGATGTTAAGATTTGCATTGAGTGTGATGAGGATGGACAGAATTAGAAATGAGGACATTAGAGGGTCAGCTCAGGTGGGACAGTTGGGATACAAAGTCAGAGAGACGAGATTGCATTGGTTTGGACATGTGCAGAGGAGAGATGCTGGGTATACTGGGAGTAGGATACTAAGGATAGAGCTGCCAGGCAAGAGGAGAAGAGGAAGGCCTAAGAAAAGGTTTATGGATGTGGTGAGAGAGGACATGCAGGTGATGCGTGTGACAGAAGAAGATGTCGAGGACAGAAAAACATGGAAAAAGGTGATCTGCTGTGGCAACTCCTAACCCCTATTAGTAGTATTTAAGTTGTTTAATTGGCAACTTTGAACTGTTGTGACCATGGTGTGTGTGTTTGTTTGTTTAAATTTTTTTATTTGTGTGATGGACTAGAGTCCTGTCCAGTCCCATTTTTGGCATTTTTCCCAGGCCTGGTGAGAGAGGCTTTTGGCCCTCTGAAATGAATGGAGAAGGTTCTAGAACCCACGTACTAAACTCAGTTCATTGATGTCGACAGTACCTGCACTGCTCTCGAATGCACCTGACTGTAATGCCTCGCATATATTTTCTAACTTGCAGTGCCCGATATCTGTCTTATTAGGGTTTGAGGTATCCCTAGAGCCTGAGCTGTGTCCACAGGTGTATAAACCGGTGCTAAAATGTATTATCCTACCGCATAGATAATAATCAACATTACAGTACAGTTGAAAGTAGTTCAGTTATTTAAAAAAAGGTTATTTCTAACAAAAGAAATGCCCAGCTTAATATCCAAATTCTCTAGTCAGATCACCCGAGAAGAGAGGAAAACATAAACTCCAGCTGACTGCATGCTGAAGAAAATAAAACCACATTGGGTACCAAAACCAGCCCCCAATGGCCATTCTGTAGTACTTAAATATCTCAACATTGTGAGGATATTCTTGTGAAGCTTTCTTCATCTTCCCAGCATCACAGGTGGCTACAGTGTATGAGGGCCAGGTGACAGTGACACTTAGTGTCACTAATGTGTACAGGAAAAAGGAAACACACAAAAG
Organism: Polypterus bichir lapradei; assembly: GCA_026402145.1. NCBI lineage: Eukaryota > Metazoa > Chordata > Cladistia > Polypteriformes > Polypteridae > Polypterus > Polypterus bichir. Next base: position 102,459,865 of record JANRMT010062796.1, on the reverse strand, counting down.
TATTAATTAGTGACCAGTCTATAACGTACCAAGTAAAACTGCATAAGAAGTACTCTGTCAGTCGTAACGCCAATGCCACCATCTCTATGAAGGGGGTAAAAATTCAGTTCAGTTTATTTTTGTATGGTGCAGGCACAAAGTGCTTTGACAAATTCTCAGGTAAAATGCAATCGCAAAAGAAATGTATTCCCTGTATAGCCCAAAATTACACAAGGAATGTCTCAATGGGCTTTAACAGGCCCCATTTTATGACAGCAGAAGATGAGAAAAACTCCTCCCAAAAAAATAAGAGAAATCTTGAGAAAGGCAATTCAGAAAGAGACCCCCTTACAGGTAGGCTGGGCGTGCAATGGGTGTTGTCAAATGGGGTAAATACAAGTTGTCCTCCTCTTGGAGTGAGATGATCAATCTGTCATGGCCACTTCATAATACAACTGTGGTAGACGTAAAGGCTCGTAATGAATATATGGTGGATTCAGAATGTTCTCGGACCCCTTTTACTTTCTACATACTTTGTGTTGTAGATTTTATTCGAAATGGAGAAACTTTCCATTTTTTCACATTAATCTACACTCGATAACAGCTAATGACAAATTGAAAACATGTTTTCAGAAAGATTTGCAAATTAACTAAAAGTCAAAAATTGAAGTCTCGCTGTCCTAGAGGTTTTGAGACCCTTTTGCTGTGACACTCCAAATTGTGGTCAAGTGCCTCCTGTTTGCTTTAAATCTCCTTGAGATGTGTCAAGAACTTGACTGAAGTCCACCTGTGACAACCTGAATTTAGTGGACATCATTTAGAAAGGCACACACATGTGTACCTCTGTATATAATTTCCTACAAATCCACCCTGCATATGTCAGGATGGAAAGCAAGCTAATAATTGACTCGGTAATTGTGAAATGAAAGAAGTTTGGAACCGTCTGGCCAAAATTAGTAACCAGACAAGAAGGCCGTTGGCCAGATGATGACTAAAAACCCAGTGGCTACTCTAACGGAGCTTCACAGTTCTCTGCTGAAGATGGGAGGAGAACCTTTTGGAAGGGTTGTCATCTTAGCATCACTCCATCAATTGGGTGTTTATGGCAGAATGGCCAGATGGAAGCCGTTTTTCAGTAAAAGGCATACGACAGTTAAAGGACTCTGAGAGCAAAGATACTCTGGTCTGATGAGACTCTTTGAGAAGAACCCTGAGCACAGTATGTGTAGCGAAGACCACTCACTGCTCATCACCCACCTAATAACATCCCTGCGGTGATGCATGGTGCTGGTACCATCATGCTGTGGGGGCGCTTCTCAGCGGAAAGGACAGGGAGACTGGGTCAGAATTCAAGAAAGGGATGAGTGAAACCAAATACAGAGGGGTTCTTGAAGAAAACCTGCTCCAGAGCACACGTGACTTCAGACAGGGTGACAGTTCAGTCTCAAAGACGGGAACAGTTTACAACCAAGATAAAGCTGGAGTGGCTTAGAGATATATATATTTTTTTAATAGGAACTTTCTTACACCTCCCAACAATGACTATGCTCAAGTAGTTCAGCCAAAGATGTGTGGAGAGACCTGAAGATAGCAGTTTCAAGACATTTCCCTCCAATCTAATAATAATATTTCTTTGCATTTATATAGCGCTTTTCTCACTACTCAAAGCACTCAGCAATTGCAGGTTAAGGGCCTTGCTCAAGGACCCAATAGAGCAGAGTCCCTTTTGGCATGTATGGGATTCGAACTGGCAACCAGTGCAGATCCCTAGCCTCAGATCCACAACTCTGCCTTTGTCACCTAATGTCACTTAAGAGGAACTGCTGGCAAGAATGAGATAAACTGTCCCAATCCAGGTGTGCAAAGCTGGTAGAAATTTACCCAAAAAGACTTGAAACTGGAACTGCTGCTTAAAGGGCTTCTAGAAAGTACTAAATCCAGAGTTTGAATATTTCTATGAATGAGAGATTTCAGTTTTTGATTTTTTTTTTTTTAATACATTTTTAACCCTTTCTGAGAACATGTTTTCATTTTGTCGTTAATGGGGTATTTAGTTTGATGGCAATAATATCAATTTTTTCCATTTAAATTTAATTCTACAACTGAATAAAGTGTGCTTAAAATGAAAGAGTCTGAGTGTTTTCCTGAGTCCAATGTAAATTCCATTAATTAAGAAAAAGACAGTGATGGGTTTTTAGAAATATGTTTGAAGTGTTCGTCTGCTCTGGCCTGGCATACCTTTAACAGGTATGCCAAGCCAGTATTCCAGACTTTTTTATGCGTACAAATATAACTCTTCCCCTTACAGTCTTTTTTTTTTTTTTTTTTTTTTCCTTGCCCCCATTTAGTTTGGCAGCCTACCAGTGACATATTTATTACTCGGCAGAAGACTACTGTACAGTGATGCTTTGTTAAATGACACATTAAGAACTGTGTTTGGTCTTCAGTATGTAATGGAGCAGGGTTTTTTTGGTTTATAAGTAATTATCATACAGGCCTGCATAATCAAACAGAACATATTTAAAACTGAAATGTACACACAGATTTTATGGGTGTAAATTAAAAGCAGCATCTGCAGTCTGTGAATCTAAAACTATAAACAAACATCTTAGCATACATTTTATGAACATTTTTGATCTACTTTCTGCTTTGTAGTACCTGCTAGACATTACACTCTCTTAAGAGAGGGCGAGAAGAAAAAAAAAATATTGTTTTGCTGCCTCAATATATTTGTTTGTAGTCACAGGAAAAGCCAAACAGCACATGGTATTTACTTGGTAAAGCCCAACTTGCAAGCCTTACAGGTGCCCTATGAATTGCATGAGTTTTCTTCAAGAGACTGAAGGTGGAACCCCTCCACTAAAGCCGATGTCACGATTTACGTAAATTTTACTCGTGGGGTATGTCAAATTTGCTGATCTTGTCACTGGACCTAGTCAGTTTATATGACTAAAGATTGTTGGCTGTGTCACATTTACCAACCAAGCGCCAGCTTTCCAGCACAGTCTTGCTGGAATGTGTGTGGATCCCAATGCCCCAGAACATGCTTCACATGAGACTTAAAACAGGGGTCCTGACTCTCTGTGGTCATAAAAGATTCCTGTGCATCCTTCATAAAGAGTCGAGTATACCCTGATGTCCAGGCTAAATTGCCCACCATGGCCTAGTCATTCTGGCTGCTTAACACTAGAATTAACAACGCCTATTTCGTAAATCTGGCCGACCTTAAATCCCTTCACACCTCTCCGTCAGCGTCTTTTGTCTTTTAAATGTGTTGATCAGCACAAGCAGCCTGCTATACATCACCCACCGACGAAGAAAGGGCACAAAGCTGTCCCAGCTCAAGCCTTAATTATCTTGGAGTGAAGTGCTGGAGTTTTAGACGGGAAAGAATAGATCTTTATTTGGAACACATGCATTTCATGTGTGTTCCGTGTCTACAACAATCTATGTAAACACATTGTTAAAACAAACGTTTTTCATGTTTTAGTAATAAATGACAAAATATAGACATGAAGTGTATAATGTGTGAAGGCTGAAGACCAAATAATAAAATAAACATTTTCACAAAAGGTGCAAGTATAATACGACAACTTCCGTGGTGCAGCGGTAAGAAATGCTGACTTGTAATCAAGAGTCCCCCGGTTCAATTCTGGTCACTTCCAATATTTACTGGGATTTGGAAATTGTAGAGGGAGAAGTGCTGCTCAGATTAAATAAGATGAAATCAAACACATCTCCAGGATTAGATGATATTTGCCCTAGAGAATATTTGTTCTTAAGGAGGTTAGTGAGTACAGATATAAAGCCTTGAAACATTTTTAGGAACTCGCTGTGCACTGGGGAGATTCCGATGAACTGGAAAATGGTAAACATCATTCCATTATATAAACAGGTTGGCCAGGACAGATCCAAGCAACTGTAGGCCAGTAAGCTTAACGTGCATTACCGGAAAATTAATGGAAGGAATTATTAAGGATAAGATTGAGCAACACCTGGCAAGAGGAGGAGTTTTTCTGAACAGTTAGCATGGGTTCGGAAGAGGGAGGTCGTGTTTTACTGACATGTTTGAATTCTATGAGGAGGCAACAAAAGGATAGTGAAGAGTGGAGCTTATGATATTATCTATCTTGACTTTCAGAAAGCATTTGATAAGGTGCCACATGAGAGGGTGGGCATTAAAATAAAAGAAGTGGGAGTTCATGGTGATGTTTTTAGATGGGTGCAGAATTGCTCCAGACACAGGAAGCAGAGGGTGATGTTGTGAGGAACCTCATCAGAATTGGCCAATGTTAAGAGTGGTGACCAGTAGGGGTCAGTGCTGGGGCCGCTGATATTTTTAATACATATAAATGATTTAGATAGGAATATAAGTAAGAATCTGGTTAAGTTTGAGAATGATACCAAGATAGGTGGATTAGCAGATAATTTGGAATCCATTATATAATTACAGAAGGATTATGACAGCAGACAGACTTGGGCAAATTGGTGGCCGATTAAATTTAATGTCAGTAAATGTAAAGAATTACACATAGGAAGTAAAAGTGTTAGGTTTGAATACACAATGTGATGCCTGAAAATCGAGAGTACATCTTATGAAAAGGATTTAGAAGCCGTAGTGGACTCTAAGCTATCGACTTCAAGTCAGTGTTCAGAAGCCATTAAGAAGGCTAACAGAATGCCAGGTTATATATGTGTGGAGTACAAGTCACAGGAGGTTCTGCTCAAGCTTTATAACACATTGGCGAGGCCTCATCTGGAGTACTGGGTGTGGTTTGAGTCTTCAGGCTACAAAAAGAACATAATAGAGCTAGAAAAGGTCCAGAGAAGAGTGACTCGGCTGATTTCAGGGCTACAGGGGATGAGTTATGAGGAAAGTTTTAAAATTATGAAGGGAATTTGTCCAGTCGATAGACTGTTATTTTTAAATGTGTTCATCAAGAACACGCGGACACAGTTTGAAATTTGTTAAGGGTAATTTTTCTTTACACAGAGAACCACAGACACTTGGAAGAAGCTACCAAGTAGTGTGGTAGACAGTAAGACTTTAGGGACTTTCAAAACTAGACTTGCTGTTTTTTTAGAAGAATTAGGTGCATAGGATTCGTGAGCTTTGTTGGGCCAAATTGCCTGTTCTCATCTAGATTGTTCTAATGTTCTAATTTACATAAACACAAGACACGTGCAATTACAAATAAATTGCTGAACATATAGTGATTAATAAATAACAGTAAAAGTAAAAAAAAAAATAATGGTCACAAGTGTAACAAATGTACTACATATCAATTCACTACTAGGCGTAGATCGGAGGGCAGGATGACTGCACAGAGTTCAGAGTCAAGACAGTTAAGTGGCAGAAGCTGTTGCAGAACCTGACAGGACTGGTTTGGATGCTACAATATCAAGTCAAATCAGTCAAATCAAATAGCCTTTTATTGTCAGTTCACTATATGTGCAGAACATACAGGAGAATCGAAATACTGTTTCTCTCTCAACTTCGTAGTACAATAAAATATTAAAAGTATAAAGTATAACTAACATATGAAAATTAACATTAGAACTTGTAAAGTACACCTGTGTACAATGTGTAATAGTCATTAGTGCAAAAGCCAATTACAGTAAAAAAGAAGGTGCATTACAGAGTAGCTTAGGAGATGTACAAAAAGACAGGCAGTTAGCAGCAGATGTAATATTGAGTCCTTATATAATACCAGCTGAGGTTGGGTACTTGGTAGATAATGACTCTTGTTACGGTCTGCGGCAGGGGGCTGTCTTCTACATGGATGTGGGCCAGTGAGACCATGGGAGAGGTGGGAATGGTCCACCGTAATGCTGTTATCTTTGTGGATACAACACTTTACAAAGATGTCTTCAGTGGGGGGCAGAGAGGACCCAGTGATCTTTTCTGCTATATGCACTGTCCGTTGTAGGACCTTTCAATCAGACACTGCAGTTCCCAAACCAGACAGTGATGCAGCTGGTCAGAACGCTATCAGTGATGCCCGTGTACAATGTGGGGAGAAGTGGAGGAGGTAGGCTTGCCTTTTTCCTGCTTTTTTTAGGGAGTGAGATGCTGCTGCACCTTCCTGGCTATGGAGGTGCTGTTAATTAACCAAGTTAGGTCAGACGGCCTGGTGTACACCAAGGAATTTGGTGCTCTTGACCAGTTCCACTGCAGCACCCTCGATGTGCAGTAGGGTGCCGGACAGCATGGACCTTCCTGAAGTCATCATTAAGAGACAGATTATTGCACTTGCACCAGTCTGCCAATCGTCTTGTCTCCATTTTGTAAGATGGCTCACTCCCATTGCCATTGTGTCATCTGCAAACTTCTTTATGGTATTGGAGTAAAGTTGTCTCCTTTACTACAGTCAATGTTCAGTTTTGTCAATACTTATCCATTATATACTTTAGTGTCATTTTGGTACCGGTGCTGAGGTGTGGATGCTGGTAGTGGTACATAAGTCAGACGTTTAGTATTAATCTAACAACTGCAGGTTGAAGATATTACAGTGGAATTGAGTGAGCCCTGTGCTCTCTTACCACATTAGTCAAGAGAGGTTATAACTCCAAAATACTTCCAGGTTTTGCTCCTTTAACAAGTGTCTGCGGCATGTTTTCTGACAGTTATTAAACTACTGCATGTTGCGTAATTCCCTAATGTGACACCAAGTTAGTGCTGTGCTCTCAACACTTCCTGTATAGACATGAGTAACACATTGTCATTTTTTTGTTTTGTTTTTTTTACAGAGTGGCCACATGCCAGCTGTACGGATTTGGGATGTAACCGAGAAGACGCAGGTCGCAGAAGTTCAGTGCCACAAATATGGAGTGTCTTGTGTGGCCTTCTCTGCCAATTCCAGCTATGTTGTATCTGTTGGATATGAGCACGACATGACGGTTAATGTGTGGGAGTGGAAGGTATGGACAAGTGTGTTTTTATGTAACAGTCTTGCATATTTGTAAAACACCATTTTTTCATAATGTTTGATTGTAGTTTCACATTTTATCCAAGGCTTGATAAACTTAATTATCTTTGTGTAGTAATTCTTGGACTCTTCCTCGCAAGCTTTGTCCTCCACCTCCCGACTCTGGCTTACTGACTGATAGTGAAGCGTCTCCTTTTATAATGAACATTGGCAGTGCCCCAGGTGTGTGTGTTGACCTTCTTCCAAAAGGTTCAGCTGTAGCTGCAGCACCCATAGAGCCCAACAGGACTGCTCCAAACTACAACTCCCTCTAGCTGCCCTCTGGCATGTCGAGGAGGATACTATCCTAAAGAAGGTTCTCTCCCTTGGTCCTTCCATCCAGCCGACGTTCCGGCCAGGTAATGGTCCGGGCCATCCATCACAAGTAGTAATTGAATGATTTGAAGGACATGTCATCAAAGCATGGGTGCATGATCGAGTAGCCCATTTTTATTTTCATCGTCTTCAGGGAGTTTAAGAGATAGATAGATGCTTTATTAATCCCAAGGGGAAATTCACATACTCCAGCAGCAGCATACTGATAAAGAACAATATTAAATTAAAGAGTGATAACAATGCAGGTATAACAGACAATAACTTTGTATAATGTTAACGTTTACCCCGCCGGGTGGAATTGAAGAGTCGCTTAGTGTGGGTTCTCCTCAGTCTGTCAGTGGAGCAGGACGGTGACAGCAGTCTGTCGCTGAAGCTGCTCCTCTGTCTGGAGATGATCCTGTTCAGTGGATGCAGTGGATTGTCCATGATTGACAGGAGTCTGCTCAGCGCCCGTCGCTCTGCCACGGATGTCAAACTGTCCAGCTCCGTGCCTACAATAGAGCCTGCCTTCCTCACCAGTTTGTCCAGGCGTGAAGCATCCCCCCACAACCATCTGATAGAACATCTGCAGCATCTTATTGCAGATGTTGATGGACACCAGCCTTCTAGTGAAGTATAGTCGGCTCTGTCCTCTCTTGCACAGAGCATCAGTATTGGCAGTCGAGTCCAATTTATCATCCAGCTGCACTCCCAGGTATTTATAGGTCTGTACCCTCTGCACAGTCACCTCTGATAATCATGGGGTCCATGAGGGGCCTGGGTCTTCTAAAATCCACCACCAGCTCCTTGGTTTTGCTGGTGTTCAGGTGTAGGTGGTTTGAGTCACACCATTTAACAAAGTAATTAGTAACTGAAAAAACAGCAAATGTTATTGCTCCTGCAAAGCTGTTTTATTGTATTATTATTATTACCAGTAACGGCGTACTGCACGATAACATGCAGTGAATACACTTGACTTGAGCATTCCTAGTTTTCATCCTCTTTCTCTGCACGTTTACCATTCGTTTGCTCAGAGGTTGACTTGTTCCTTCCTGTGCAGCTCTTTTTTTCTCCACCCTAGCGTCCCGCTTCTTCTCTCCTTTCATCAACATCTTTTCACGTTAAAACTGATTAAGTCAGAGTTTGTGTTGCAATTACTTAGTACGTTTTCCTTAATTTTTCACTTAAGTGTTCAATCTGCCTCAAGAATGATTTAAGATATGAAGAGGCAGAGGAAGTGACGGCGAAGGTGGTAGAGATGAGAACGGTGCCCGTATGCATGTGCCGCATGGCCTCCCTGCTTGCCGCTGCCGAGAGTTGATTCTACAATAAAATAAAAAGTAAAAGAGGAATAACCTTGACGGCCAATCATCACCCTGAAAGTGGACAGTAGAGATCACGTCGTATATGTGTACCAAATTTCATGTCAATAGGGCCAAACAGTTTGCGAACTACAGGTGATTTAAAATCCTGGACAAACGGACAGCCATGGTAGCGTATTATAGAAGAAGATTCAAGGTTGCTGTGAAAGAATGTTACTGACCATTTTAAAGGCTGTGCCGAAAACAGTCTTCACCAACAGTGATGCCATCCTCTACATGTCATAACATATTCATGCTGATAAGACCTTGCTGATCCACCTGCCTGGGACATTCTTGCATCAATGACTTGTTTCCATTTTATCTGCACCCTTTTGGGTATGGATGGAAAGGTTTTTTGGTTTAAGTACACTTCCCCAAATCCAGTACTACGCCATTTCTCAACAGCTGCTTATACTGTGCATTTCGAGGGCGCACTTGCAATGATATACTGGTCAAAGAATCCTTCAGGTGTCGTCTTGAAAAAACTTGCATAAACATAAAACCCGACAATCGAATACAGCATGTATTCTCTCCACCATTCACAAAGATGGCAGAACCTTCAAAAGTCAAGCACAGTGCATGGGGACTTTCCGTGAGCGTCGCCTCCTTACCATGCCTGGGACTTCTTTCCCTTGCTTAACCCTAATATTAACCCCATATTATGTTTAACTCTTTCAGAGCGGATGTTGACGTTTGTCAAAATTCAGGGGCATACGACGATAATCAGCTGTGAACTCCAACAAAACTTGCCGTTACATTTTAGTTCAGATCTCTTTGCTGGAAGGAAAGTTAGCTTAGTTGATCTGACCTCTATTCCCTGTGTGCGCATAAATAGCGAAGAGCAAAAAAAAAAAAACACTCTGAAATGGCACCGACATCTGGCGAGAGACCAAAGTGAATGCTCAAAGCAAAATTTGCGTATTACCACTGAATCAGACTGACTTCTCAGACTCCAATTTTGAGGCAAGTGACCTGGAGATGGAGATCAACACCAAAAGTGAGGTGCCAGCATCAGCTGATCGTGGTGCTGAACGCGGTCGTGTAGCTGACGGCAACGTTTGTCTGGGAGGATCGCCACTTACGGTAATGAGAGGTACAAAGCCAATCGCATCGCCACCGCTGTCCACCTACAGCGCGGAAAAAAAGCCAGGCAGGTGGCCTGCTGCTCATTCCTGCCGGCCATTGAGCCACCTCTGCCAAACAGGCACCGACAGCATCCACAGCACGGACAGCATCCACAGCACGCAACAATCGATATCTTATGTTGATTTATGTGTAAAACATAGCTTTGCGTGGTTTCCAGAAAAACAGGGTTTTTTGGGGAAAAAAATATTCAGCCCTCAAAGAGTTAAATTAAATTTTAAAATACTCATGTGCATTCTGCAAAATCAGATGGTCTCTAGTTTGTATGATAAGGGATCTTAGTCATTCTGAGCACAAGAAAGTTGACAGTTATATCATGTCTGAATTCAGCCATACTGACCAACTCCAATGTCAGGTGCATCGGCCTCCCTGTTCCTCAATATGTTAACATTGATTCTTCTGCATCAAATGCTAATCAAAAAAACAAAAAAAAGTAACTCCCCCCTTATCTCATCCCCAAATAGCAACAGGGAAACAGAAGAGGGCAGCTGACACATTTTTATGATAGAATGTGTTTTATGTTTAAACGTGTTAACAAGCTTTCTACTAATTTTTAGTATACCGGTAAATTTATTTTCAACATCCAAACTGCAAAAAAGAATTGCATCAGGTACACCAAATCAACCAGTTTATTACCCTCTCTTAGGTTTGTATGCACTAAGATAGAGAAGAGAGAGTCTTTATTTTTTGACATTAGAATAATATATAGAGATTAAATATTGCCTGATAAGTATCAAATGTACACATTTTTAATAGAAATTCATTCCATTTTAATTAGACTTTAGTACTGAATCAAGGTACAGTGCATGTCTGAACCTTTCTCAGCATGAATTTCTCAAGTTGGTTAGTATCGGTTTCCTCATTCAAATCATTCCGTTTGCATTGCTAAGAAATAAAAAATTAAATTTTGTGTATGATGGTCAATCTAAACATTCTTGAAATAGTAACGGATTAGGGTGGTGTTCCTGAATATGCCAGTATGTATCGTATGACTTCAGTTTGGTAAATTAGTCTGTCAACGTTGATTGACTTTGGCGATTTTTATAATAAATCTCAAAGCCATCATGGCAGATTTTTGAGAGATGATGACATTGACGTTCACCTTGAATAGACTGTTATTCAGACACATTACATTGTCCCGCTGAGGCATCTACCTGAGAGCATCAAGAAAAAAGTGATCAATCGTGCACGCAGAATTGCATTTTACAGCATGATGGCGTACTTGCACTCACAGCATAATCAAAAACAATGTGTACTCTCCAAACTTCGCTCCCTCTTTGTATTCCTGAAATTTAAATTGAGACGGAAGTGAAGATTTGCTGCTGTGGAAGAAATCCAGGAAAAACACAGGAGGCCCTAAACACAGTAACAAGAGATAAAGTACAGAAAAAAAATTCCTGCATTGGCAGAAGCATGGGGACAAGTTTCTTGAAGCTCAAGGAGAACAATTTTAAGGTGGCTAAATCCCTGGTTTATTCTTACCATATGAAGCTGGTGCGCTGACCTCGCCACAAGGCACGCACTCACGGTGAGCAACTAAAACACATTTATGCTCATTGTGGCCCATTACACCGACCGGTTGAATTTCTACTAGTCAGTAAGTGACCATGTTTGGTCGATTTTTGCATGCCCAACAAAAAACTCGGCCGATGGAAGAAGAAGAGCCTGCTACTACTGACTTGAGCAGGAAATAAAGGAAAAGATGGTGGAGTCTCAATCCCATTGAGCAAACGTGGTGAAGGAAGGACAAATGTAACATTTTCAAGAACTAGAATATTGTCCAAGTCATACTTCAAATTGAGAATATAATTTATTCTTGTATAGCTCAAAATCACACATGAAGTGATCCAATGGACTTTAACAGGCCCTGCCTCTTGACAGCCCCCCAGCCTTGACTCTCTAAGAAGACAAGGAAAAACTCCAAAAAAACAAAAATGGAAGAGACCTTGGGAAAGGCAGTTCAAAGAGAGAAAGTAGGCTGGGCGTACAGTGGGTGTCAAAAAGAAGAGGGGTCGATACAATACAATACACTGAACAGAACACAAGGAATTTTCAATATAATAGTAAAAGTCTGTTCTAACTCTGCTTTAAGACACACAGGGGTTTTCTAAGTACAGTAATCCCTCCT
>JANRMT010062796.1:102403987-102435103 GCA_026402145.1 Polypterus bichir lapradei | reverse complement strand
CTATCCAGGCATCCCCTGGTGGCGACCACGAACCCCCACAGGGCTGAGCTTCCCAGCTCCGTGGTCCTGATGGAGTCCAGGGGTCTGCCCTCTTATGTCCAGGGGGAGGTATTGTCCCTCTCCTGGTCCCTCCAGGTCCCAGGTGTCCCAGTGGGGCAAGGTCCCTGGCTGTCTGCCACTAAGGTTTAACTGAATTGGGAAGTTTTCAATATTTTATGAATAATTTACTTAAAGTATTCCTCACTATAACTGAATTCTTTCCATGCAGCTTTAACATACAGTATGCGCATCGTGAAACTTTCACGCTGTGTTTTGATGTTTTTACTCTTTATTTTTCCTTCTGTTGCAGTCGCCTGTTTCAAACTGCGTCGTAGCAAGTGAGGATTATGTATTCTGTGGATGTGCAGATGGCACCCTGAGGATCTTTAATCCCCAGAACCTTCATTACATCACCAGCCTGCCAAAGCCTCACCACCTGGGAGTGGACATTGCACTAGGGACTGACCCAGGGTAAGTCTTTACATTGACTTTCGATTGTGTGAATCCCAAAGGACAGTTGGGCCAGCCACATTATTACAGGCGTTTCGTGATAGCGTGTCATAGATGTGGACAAACAGACGTGTGATTGTACACCAGCTCCCTCAACAACTGTCTAATGACTTGATTCTTGATGCCCTCCATGCCTTGTTTGAAAGCAGAGACAAAATTGTGTTTCCACAGTTTATGAGGAATTCTTGCTAATAATGTTGTGGTTCATAAAAAGGTTTCTATTTTAACATCCATTATTTTGCTTACTTTCCCACTGCACTTTCCTTCCTGGGCTGTCAGTTAGCTCAGTGAGATGTCGGTTCCAGCATTGAACACATTTTTATTCTGCCCTAGCACTAGTTTATCAGTTCACCTTTTGTGTATAAAAGTTAAGTTTGTATTTCTGAGATGTGCCCCAATACTTCCAGATGCCCGTGGAAAGTATTATGTAGGCACATTTCATCTCCCTGCAGGAGCAGATGTGTGGAGTATCCTGTGATGGCTTTGCTGGGTGCGTCACCATTGAAACTAAACAAAACTGTGTGGTCATTTTGATTGACCTGCCTTTGCCTCATGTGGGTCCTACTACGTGTGATGCAGTCACCTCTAAACTTGCAAAGCTTGCCTCTTCGGCCAGAACACAATTACTTGTGACATTATTTGGGACAAACTGTGCTGTCCGTCTAAAACAGTTTGAAATCTGAGTAGTCATAGACCTCAGTGTTAACCTTTAAAGTGCACCATGCCACCATCCCTGATGTATGCTGTTTGATATGGAATTCATAAAAGCAGAGTTAATGTTTGTGATGTGACAACTTTTGGAATGACCTGCAATGCATTTTCCTTCTAAAAATGTTTGTTGTGCGCCATCCTTTGGCATGACAGAGATATAGCAACCAGATGACCACACATCCACCCATTACTTTAAGGTGGATAAGATACTAGTAGTCATAATCCTTTTGCATCTCTATATATACTCTCAAAGCCAAAGGCTGCAGATGACAAATCAATGGCGGCTTACCATCTTGGTATAACCCGTGGAAACTGATGATTCCATTTGTGCCTCTACATGATGCAAAAGATAAGGGATTCATTTTAATACTAGCCACGTCACCATTCTAAATTCAAAAGTTCGTAATTTTTTTTTTTTACGTGTACTTTTGGCTTTCCTCTTACCCCTTTTTCCTTGGTATCCACGTGTGTCTCAACCTCCCTTGCCCGGAGCTCCCTCTCTTGAGTGCATTCCCATAAAACCTGCTTCTAGGATTCATCATTTCAAGGTGCCTTGCTTGCCTCCTGTCCACTTTTTGACTTCCACCAATGGTAGAAGGGTCCCCCATGAGCCATTGTGAAAACGTCATTTGTATTCTTGAGAATAACTCCTGTCTTTGAAAGTGACTCTCAGCGTGTCTCCTATGCCTTAACTTCTCCTCGTGTTCGTCAACCTGTCATGCCCAGCATTTCCTTTGTCATTCGCGTTACTAAAGCCAAAACTGATCAGTCAGAATTATCAGAGGAATGAAACACACACAAATGGTAGTGTTTTATTGCTATCGTGTTTTATTATTTAGTAGATAACAGGTGGTTGCACTTTGACCAATGAATTAGGCTGATCCATTACCAAGAATATAGTATTTTAAGAAGATAAGACTCTGATTTTGATTTAATACAGAAATAAAGTATAGAATCAATTTTCCCAAAATCATTGCTGAACTGAGATTCTTTGATTTACTTCACTATGTAATATTTTATATAGAAGAATCATTCTTTGCTTTTGGAGTAATGGGCAATTAGAATACTTCTTTCTACATAGAAAATCCATGCAGAAGAAGTTGTAATAAAAGCGGAAAAGTATTGAAAAATCTTTCATTATTGAAGTTTTGCATGTTACAACATGGGAAACGTTTTTAACAAAAGCGGGCTTTTCAGCTGAACAAGCTGGCCAATCCTATTAACCCAGTTTCTCCAAAATAACATCAGTCAAGATGTCAAGGTCTCTGAACTCCTTACCACACTACTTCGTCACTTATTCCATGTGTCTGTGGTTCTTTGTGTGAAGAACTGTCTAAATAAAGGTTGTGAGAAATTCACCCTTAAGTTTCCAACTGTGTCGCCATGTTCTCATTGATCTCGTTTTAAATGAACGGCCTGGATCCACTGGACTAATTCCTTTCACTTCAGTCATGTCACCTTAAACTCCTTCAGTTTTTTTCATTGCTCCTACCAAGATCTTGACATCTCCCTTGTCTATGTGTTTTTGCAATATGGAGACTAAAACTGAGCATAGCTCTCCAGAAGAGACCTCACTAGTGTTATAAAGCATTAGCATAATCTCCTTTGACTTGCAATTTACACCTTGTGGGCGCTATATAAACTAGCATCCTTTTAGACTCGTTAATCACCTGTGTATGTCGGCAGGCTCAAAAATTCTCAGATCTGTTAAAAGGAAAATAAAGAAAATCTTTATGATGAAATTTATATTGATTTCCTTTTAGTCACATGCAAAATATTCTGCAACCACTGCGTCGCAGTGCTTCTCCCATTCCTGGAAACATTTCACAAATTCGTTTTTCGTTACACCTTCAGTTTTTTTTCTCTTTTTTTCCAAAAATTTTTACAAATGAAAAGTCAGTGTGTTAGATCTAGAGAATACGTTGGGCAGAGAGCAACAATCTATTTGTTTTCAGCTAAAAGCTCTTTGGACTGACAAGGCGCTATGTCCAGGTGCATTGTCATGGCGCAAAATCCAGTTTTGGGTGTGAAACTTCTCTGGATGTTTTTTCCTGCTGCTTTTCTGTAGATTCCTCAGCAGTTCGGTGAAATGTCACTGATTGACAGTCTTTCCACTGGGAGAAAAACTGTTTATGAACAAGGCTGTCAAAACTGAAAGATGTGATCATCATCTCTTAAAAGTCTATCATGGTGGAAAAAAAAATCTGGAGTGTTTTGCTCTCGTATTTCTCGTATACTCAGATATGAGGATGGATATTTGAGGAGTAAACCGCAAGACAATGATTATTTTTATATTATGTACATTAAAAAAAATCAACAACAAATCAAACAATGATTTGAACAATTATTATAAAAGTAAAGTTGAATAAATCGGACTCTGCAGCTGCATGAATAAATGGTAAAGTACCACTTCCAGTTAGCGGAAATAGCCGAAAAGTTGATAGAAATCTGTTTTGTACCTCATACTTGTATGCAAAATTTGGTTGACTTAAATGAAAGCGTACTCAAGTTAGTTTGTTTATACACACACACACACAGACGGAATTCCAAAAATAGTATTTTCTGACTTGGGGAGGTCTAAAACATTGAGATTCATCCAAATCTCGAGGTTGAGTATTTGGACAATTACAATACTTTCCCTATACTTCATACACGAGAATGTAAAAAATCACCCAAGTCCCATGCACGATCATAGAATAATTGTCCAAAATACACACTCGACCAGCTCAGCACAATGTTACTTGGCGGACTGATTAACCAGACTGTAACCATACCTAGCAACGTATTGGAGAACTTCACGGCACTCCTATGGTATTATTATTATTATTACCCAATTCCTGGAATTTTTCTGTATAGCCTGGATGGTAGATAGTGTTGAGTTCACTCCTAGATCCTTCTTGTAAAATGTGTTTTCATGTTTCATCCATGCCATTCTGTTTTTAAATCTAACCTTTCTTTTTTCATAGGTGTATTTTATGTTTACTTACTCAAATTCGTCTGACATTTTTAGTCTGTCTGTAATGATTCAGCTGATTCTACATTATCTGCCATTCCACCTAGTTTAGTGTAGTCCTCCCAGGGCGAACATTGCCAGCGTGAATCAGCTGCATGATAAGCTGATACAGGTGCCTGACTTTTTTGTTTTCGATCTCCAGATCATTTGCATCAAAGTTGGGTTTTGATAAATCGGAGTCCAATTCAGCAATAGTATGCAAAAAATAAATGAATATTACGTCCCAGAGTATTTTGCCAAGGTACTGATCCTGGGGGGCCCACCTATTCATGTTGCCTAATTGTGAAAACATTCCTCTTGCCATAACCTTTTGTTCCTGGTGTTTCAGATAGTTCTGTAAGAATGTCCACCCATCACAACCCCCCTCTCATGTAGAAACTTGTCAAAAGCTTTCTGAAAACCTTATTAAAAGGACAATTTAGGGCATTTGTTATTTTACTGTTGAGATATTTCAGTTGTTCCCCTGCTGTTTTCAATGGACCTCACATTCTATATGACCCTTGTTTGACTACTACTTCTTTTTCCTCTTCTTTTCCCACCTCTGTGTGAGGTTGATTTGCTTGATCAGCCTTCCCTACACAGCTCGGATCTGCACCTCCTCAGTCTGACCCTTTTCCTTCAGATCTTCTTTCATTTTATCCATTCACCTCCTCTTTGGCCTCCCTCATTTCCTCTTCTCTTGTACTTCCATTCACATCACATTCACAATCTTCTTTGACTACTAAAATACAGTGGTACCTCTGGTCCAAAACTCTGAACGCGACCCAAGCATAATTTCCCCATAACATTGTATGCAAATACAATTAATCCGTTCCAGACCATACGAACTGTATGTAAATATATATTTAAGTACAAAAATAGTTAATTATACCATAGAATGCACAATTTAATAGTAAACTAAATGTAAAAAAAAGTGCACAACACTGAGAAAGCCTTGAACAACAGAGAAAACTTACATTGTAAGAGTTTGCGCTAGATGCTTACGAACCGCTCACCGTAAACACTTTTTTTATGAGTTTTAAGCACAGGGAAAAAAATTAAATTTCACTTCTCTTGCGAAACTTTTCAAACCATTCTCTACTGGCTTTAAATGCCTCACCTTTGCCACTCAAAGAAGGGTATTTTTTTTTCAGCAAATCGCCATGAATTTTCCTGGCTTTCTCACATAACATCACCTCGCTTACACTGTCCCCTGCAAGGTGCTTCTCGTTTAACCACACCAGCAACAGTTTTTCCACCTCTTCCAACACTTGAGGCCTCCGCTTGGTTAACACTGTAACTCCTTTTGCAGCATCAGCTGCTTTGTTAGGCCCTGTATACGCAAACAAAAGAAAATGGAAAACGGAGAAAGGGAAATCATTGGCACTTACGAACGCGCATAGGCATACTGGCCGCCAGTGTTTTAGTTCACTACCAGAGCGTGTGGTCGTGAACAGATGCAAAATTTTGGCAAACTTTTTGGGCGTAACCCGATTTGTGCGCGTTCTGAAATGTTCATAACCAGAGGTTCTACTGTGTTGAAATCTCCGTGGTCATCTTTCACCTTTTGCACAATATTTCTCTCCAACTGCCTTTTAACTTTCCTAGTGTTCTTTTTAACTGCTACTCTCATTTCTTCAGTAACCCTGAAGTCGGCAGCGGAGTTACTTGCCTTTTACACTTTAGTCAAATGTTTTTTACTTTGCTACTCCGTTTCTATCAAGTACCGAGTTTAATTTAATTTCACCAAATTTCTAAATTTTGGAATAAACTTGTTATGCATTGTATACTCAAGTAACATGTTAAGTGTGTTCTGTTCATTTTCAGTAGGACTCAGTCTGCCATCCACTTCCCTTTTTTGAGAGCTCACAGGGTGATATTGATGTGGAATTAGATGGGCATTGTGATTTATTTGATCACATTTGTCTAAAGTACTTTTTATCATATTTTTGAACATCTTTGAGATTCAGACAAATCTTCATTTTATAATAATTTGATTCTTTCTTTCTTTCTTTCTTTCACATTTGCACACTGCTAATCAGGCTCTTTGTGTTTTTCAGACATCTTTTTGACCAGATCCCAGGTGCTGTTTACCCAGATGCCGTGGCATTGGCTTTTGACCCCGTTACAAAGTGGCTGTCGTGTGTGTACAGTGATCATAGCCTTTATGTCTGGGATGTCAAGGATATGAAGAAAGTTGGGAAGGTGAACTCCGCTTTGTATCACAGTGCCTGTGTCTGGTGTGTTGAGGTAGGTGACTGAGCTCTTTCTTTCCGGCTCTTGAGTCGAGATCTCCTTATTATTCTGTTGTGAGCCCAGCTGTTCTTAGGTGTAACATTTTAAATGATATTCAACATTATACAAATAAGTAGACAATTTTGAGTGTATGTTGTTAGTATTAAAATGAAGGACCCATGGAATCAATCCTAAAGAATACCAATATATGATATGATATAACTTTTTTAGGGCTAATTATTTTTGTCCCAGGGCTGAATACTTTCCCAAACATCAACAACGCAGACTACTTAGTTATGACAAATGTTACTCACTCTGTTTTATGTTCCATGAGCCTCTACAGTATGTTAATTCACATTCTTATTGCATACCTGTTTGTCTGATAAGCTGAAAAGCACTATCTGGGGGAAAAAAAAACAGCTTGAAGTATTCAAGTGACTGGTAATCCGTAGTGTCCACCCGCACGCCTTGTCGTTTAATCAAGTCCAGTTACCAGCTTGCCTCCCACGGATCAGCTCAGCACAATGTTACTTGGAGGACTGATTAATCAGACTGTAGGCATACCTAGCAACATATTGGAGAACTTCACGGTACTCCTGTGGCATTATTATTATTACCCAATTCCTGGAATATTTCTGTATAGCCTGCTGGATGGTAGATAGTGTTAAGTTCAATCCTACTGTAGATCCTTCTTGTAAAATGTATTTTCATGTTTCAACCATGCCATAGTGTTTTTAAATCTAACCTTTCTTTTTTTATAGGTGTATTTTATGTTTACCTACTCAAATTCTTCTGACATTTTTAGTCTGTCTGTAATGATTCTACATTATCTGCCATTCCACCTAGTTTAGTGTAGTCCTCCCAGGGCGAACGTTGCCAGCGTGAATCCGCTGCATGATGAGCTGATACAGGTGCCTGACTTTTTTGTTTTCGCTCTCTAGATCATTTGCATCAAAGTTGGATTTTGATAAATCGGAGTCCAATTCAGCAATAGTATGCAAAAAATAAATGAATATTACGTCCCAGAGTATTTTTGCTTTGTACATTCCCTTCATTCTCGTACCCAAGGTCCATGCCGTTGTTTACTCTATGCTACTCGTGCACACGCAGCGATTCAATATCCGGTCAAAGAGTTTAACAGTCCTCCTAGCAAAGAGTGTCTACCTATAACATAACGGAGAGTTTTATCAACAGTTACAGCATTTCTTTTTTTTTTTTTTTTGCCCTCTGCCCCTGAACGTCGACTTTAGTTAGCATCTGCAATCAGGGCTACGTGTCGACAAATGTTGACATTCGCTCTAAAAGAGTTGAGGATGTCCGTCAGTGTCTGTCTGAATTTGTTTTACTCCAGTTTCTCGTTCATCCCATGTCAAATCTCGCTAGTTCTTGGAGGTCAGTCTTGTACTCTTCATCAGGGTTCTCGTCCATCCAGGCATCAGTCATGTTCCCAATTCTGCTTGATAAGCCTCAGCATCCTTTGGAGAATCAACAGTTTTGGAAATGTCTGATTTGGCAGCATGAGAACACTAAGGCTTACATCCACACCACTATGTTTTCGTTTAGAAATGCAGATATTAGTCTATTTTTCCCATTTATCTGTACTACCCCAGCATATTTTTCCCCCAAAAATGGAGAGTTTTGAAAGCACTGTCTAGAGCCATATATATCTGAAAATGCGGCTCAAAGTTATGAAGGGTTTTAAAACTGGAGACTCTAATCATCCTTTGATTGGTCAGTGCTTAACATGTGACTCTTCCCTGATTGGACCATGCTCCTTACAATGTTTCATTCACTGTTCTGTTTGCCTTCATGTAAGAAAACCATATTATCTGCTTGTATCTAAATTGCTCTTTGTGCATACATGTGCAAGAGGCAAATCATTTACCAGTCTCTACCGTTTAGCAGTAAATCCCATGATGCTTTGCGCATACGTCACTTCGAGGAGAACATATTCTTGTACTGTTTCCAGCAATGTGTGCTTTTCTGGTGTACATGAATGGCTACGTCATATGCGCTTTGAGTCATTTGAGTCTGGGTGGAGATACTCTCGTAAACAGTGTGAAAATGCTGGCGTGGACAGGGATTATTTTTGTTTAAAAGCACCATGGATGTAGCCTAAGGGCTCGTTTATACTTCACGCTCAGAACGCGTATGCGCACGCATCATGGCTGCCACGTGTTCCCAGCGTTCATTTGACGCGTCCTCAGAGCAGGTCCTCAGAAATTAAAGCGACGCGTGTGTGAGTTGCAGTACCAGCAAAAGTCGGGAGGCGCAGTGTGATAAAAGTTGGAATGTGACGTCAGAGTCTCTGTTTACTATCTATATGTAACAGAATGCCGCTATGCGGATCCTACGGGATCGATGTGCGTGCTTCGATGTTTGATGAATGGTTCGATTTAGTGAAGCAAAATGCTGAAATACAGATGCATTTGTGGTGCTTTTATATTCAAACATCGCATATCCCCAATTGTCGTAATGACACGATACATTTTAAAAGTCTCACATACCATCTTTTGTGCAGTCTTTTTTTTTTTTCTGGGGCTTCCTCCTGACCTGACAGCAGCGGCAAACAGCAATAGATCACCACACACATTAAATGTGTGATATTCCAACTCTCTGCACATTTAGAACCCTTAGATTTATACTTGACATCACTTTCATGATGAAATGCATTAAAGTATGTATGTTACATTTTATAGATAAATTGTTATTTTTGTTTAAATGAATACTATTAAATTACACATATGGGAGTGGAGCGGTAGCGCTGCTGTCTCTAAATCATTAATTTTAAGTAATGAATACAGACAGTCCCCGGGTTACCTACAAGATAGGGACTGCAGGTTTGTTCTTAAGTTGAATTTGTATGTAAGTCGGAACAGGTCCATTATTTTAATAAATGGTATTGTTGGCCGACTATAACCAAGTGCTCTGCCAATGAATGATGGAGTTTCACCTCTCTGTGACCTTTTTATTATTTCTACTTTATTTTATATGGTGATAGTTTTTCTCTTCTTTACTGTATCACCAGCACTTGCATCAGATTTGTGTTTCAGAGACATTGTTGAAGGGTGAAGACAAAACGTTAAGATGAGCTGTTCTGCGCAGCGCTGTACACACGATCACAGCAGG
The DNA here is from genome assembly GCA_026402145.1 of Polypterus bichir lapradei. NCBI lineage: Eukaryota > Metazoa > Chordata > Cladistia > Polypteriformes > Polypteridae > Polypterus > Polypterus bichir. The sequence continues at coordinate 102,425,487 of JANRMT010062796.1, read as the reverse complement.
CAGATACCCGTCATCAACACGTCTGAACGTACTGACAAGAGACAACTTCCTGCTATGTGCGTAATAGTACAAGCAGGCTTGCTATTGAGAATGAATGGGGGTGGCGAGGGGGGGGTTCATCACTCGCCCACCACACAGTCACCTCCACTACAGTATGCTGCCTGCAGTGTCCACCCACCGAGAACGAACACGGTGCGGCCAAAGGCGGGTAGTAAATCACCCACCACCATCCCCGTTCAACAGGCAGCCATCCGAGGCACACTACAATGCTATCCACCACTGCCCCGTTCACCCTCAATGGCCTCCATTCAGCCACAACCGGGTCACCGCTTGTAGCAGTACCAGCTGCCCACCGAGAACGAACAGGGCAGCCGTATGTGGTGGATGGGCATTGAAACCGCTTGCCGCTGGGAGCTGTACGAGGGACACTACACTGCACGATCAGCGAAATCGCACCCTTCCAGCCTTCGTTTGCAGCATCCCCAGGCCGAAGGTGATGGAGCGGCAGTTACTCAGGCGCATGCGTTGCAGCTGCGGCCCCGTTCGTAAGTCATAGGTCGGATTCCATAACCGGGGGACTTCCTGTACTATTAAATTATACACATGGGGGCGGAGCGGTAGTGCTGCTGTCTCGCAGGGAGTCACATCGCTGGTATTCCCTGCCTGGAGTCTGCCTGTTTTCCTGCTGGGTTTCCACACTGTGCTCCGGTTTCCTTCCAAAGATATGCAGATTTGGTGACACTAAAATGACGCCAGTGTATGTCAGTGTTTGTATTCACCTTATGATGAGCTGATCCTTTTCAGAGATATTGCGGTAAGGTGTCGTCGAAATTTAATGGGTGTTCCAGGCAATTCATAACACAGCAAAGCCGAACCTGTTCTCACCATGATGATATCTCACACTGCCACCTTGTGGATTCTTCCAGATTTGCGTAAAGTATGCACACAAGTATAAACAGTAAAACACTTGCGTAGCAGGAGCGTCCGCTGGAGCATGTGTCACGTGAAGTATAAACCTGGCCTTAGAAGCCATAGAATTGAAAAATGTGTTTTATTACTAGCAGGAATTGACTTCTGATTAGGAAATTGGTGCGGAGTCGTTTGCAACTCTTGTCACTTTGCATCATCTCATCGTTTAATTGATGGTCAATGGAAAAGTAGAACAATTAAGGATTGTAATTCTTAAGAAGTAAAGCACCTCCAAGTAGAGCGAACTTCATTTGTTGCTTCATAAGCAGTAGTAGCTAGTGAGGGTGAACAAAACCAGCAGCCATTGTGTCCTTCAACAATCTGAGTTGGACATCCTGGAACTGGATGAACGGTGGGGATTGCAAGTAATGCAGTAGGAGTTCTCAAGTGGCAAGCAAGGAGACCCATTATGTAATACATGCATCCTTGCTATAATGAACAGGAGACATGGATGCTTTCATTGCAATAGGATTTATTTCCAACTCATGCAGTCAAAGTGTTGTTTTTTTTTTTTTTTATTATTAAATCTCAGACATACCCCGAATTGGAAGATTCCACAAAGGCCTGTCTGCCGTCCTGTTCCTTTCTGACCTGCTCCTCTGACAACACTATCCGTTTGTGGAACATGGAAGACCACTCATCCTATGGTCCACTAGCTGCAAAATACCGCAACTACTACAGCCACGTAAGTATCTGGTGGTTTTTATTTTAATAGAAGTTGTTGTAAATATCGGGACATTTTCTTGCATCTCAAGACAGCTAGTGTCTCCAGAGTAGTACCTAGGTATAATGTGTGGCTCCTCAGGCTTGTTCCTTAATGTGCCTATGTAGTCTATAAAGGTGTACAGCTTTAGTTTGCCCTTTTACCTCTTTAAATTTCAACTTTTGTGCAAATTTGCACATGTTCAGCTGTGCCATTGTTTTTTTTTGCTGAACTAATTTTGAAGTAACTGCAGCTCTCACTTCTTTTGTAAAGCTTTTTTTTTCTGTGTGCCCTGTACTTTCATGCGCCACTGGTGTCATTTCAATGGCGGCTCTTTGTGCTTCCTGTGGGGTTTGCTTGTAGTCTCATGAGCATTAAGCACCTGCTGTTTTAGAACATAAGAGCACTTTCAGAAAAGGCCATTCTACACATCATCGCGTATTGTTTTCTGTTAAGCTAATTTAGACAAAATATGAAGTCATGATGCAGGTATGTAGCTAAGCATATATGCTTAGAGTTTTAACATATTTAACACAGGGCTAAATGTACAAAAGAAGAATTAACATTTGACACTGTATCCAGTAGGGGGAGCTAGCACCCTTGTTGGATTAAGGTCTTTTGTAATTGCGGCATGTTATATAACCCGGAACTATATAGATATAATATAAAAAGGCGATACCACTCCCTTAGTGATATGGTGCTAAGAAATCCCATAGGAGAAATAACTTAGCTTTCTTTAACACAAGAATTACCAGAGCCTACGAAAAAAACTTGTAGATCTGTCTCACCTTAAATCGCTTCGCTCCTCTCCATCGGCGTCTTTTGTCCTGTAAATGTGTCGATAAGCAGCAAGCAGCCTACTATCACATCCCCCCCCCACCGCCGCACAGTTTTCTCAGCTCAAGTCTGTTTACCTGCGTGTCAGTTGCTTAGAGTTGTATAGAGTGAGAAGTCAAGCAAAATGACACCTTTTATAAATACTATATCATTCTTTGGAACACATGCATTTCATGTTTATGCAAACACATCGTTAAAACAGAAACGGTTTTCATGTTTTAGTAATAATTGACAAAATGTAGATATGAAGTGTATAATGTGTGAAGCCTGAAGTCCAAATATCAAACACTTTCACAAAAGATAATAGAGCAAATGCAATTCAAGAATATAACTGCAGAAAAAGAACCCGCGTTAGGGTGCGACATTGACATGCATTTGCTACGACCGCTTCGGTGGCGCAATGGTATCAGCTGTTGACTGGTAATCAAAAGTTCACGGGTTCGACCCTGAACGAGTCCATTTTGAGAAGTGAGCTGATCTTATTCTGTGTCCTGTTTTTTTTTGGTTAGTGCCACCATCTCCAAACCATACAACATAGCTGGTCTCATTACCATTTTTTGGATCTTCTCAGGTACTCTTCTATAACAAATTACTCCTGCCTCTCTTCTCCAACCAGTTAACCCTGCCTACACTCTCTTCTTCGCCTCTCCGCCACACTCTCCGTTACTGTGGACTGTTGAACCCAAGTATTTAAATTTGTCCACCCTCACTACCTTCTGCTCCTTGTAATCTCGCCCTTCCACCTCCTTCCCTCTCATTCATGCACATGTACTCCATCTTGCTACTACTGACTTTCATTCCCTTTCTCTCCAGTGCGTACCTCCACCTGTCCGGGTTCTTCTTAACGTGCTCTCTAAGATGGTCTCACTACAAATCACAAATCTCATTTGTGAACGTCATAGTCCATTGAGACTCCAGTCTAACCTCATCTGTCAATCTGTCCATCACCATTGCAAACAGGAAAGAGCTCAGAGCCATTCCTTGATGTAATTCCTCTCTGACCCTGAACCAGGCCATCATTCCTACTGCACACCTCACCACTGTTACATTGTCATCATACATACTGTATCCTGCACTACCCTCACATACTTTTCTGCTACTCCCGACTTCCTCATACAGTACCATAACTCCTCTCTTGGCACCCTGTCATACACTTTCTCCAAGTCCACAAACATGCAGTGCAATTCCTTCTGACCTTCTCTTTTATTGTGCTTTCTAATCTATTGAAAAATATGAAAATGAGCGGGATATACGTTTAAAAACATTCTTTCTTACACATGTTTGAAGATTGGCAGCATGTGGGTCTTCTGATGGTGTATCAGTTAATCAAGTGTTTCAAATCATTTGTAATGTGAGTGTCCTGTCCCTGCTGCCCCCAAATGGACTGAATGTCACACATGATTGGTGCCTTGCTTTGTGCGACGGTGAAAACAGTTGTTTGAAATGCATTTGATCTCTTCATTTCCTTATTGTATTTCTTAATTTCAAGGATCTGTTGAAGGTGGTCTATGTAGGAAACAACACTCAGCATCTTCAAGACTCTGTGGAAAAGACAGAATGTGGTATGTCTGGCGACATCAAGTCTGGCATCCGAGTCTTGGCAGTTAGTCCCAGTGGGCAGCACCTTGCATCCGGAGACCGCAGTGGAAACCTGAGGTATAAATCTGTTAGCTGCGTACGAGGTGTGATCAAAAAGTATGGTGAATGTTGATGCAGAGCACCATCCAAGAGCAACGCCAAACAATTCAATGGCAGGTTCTGACCGGTCCATCCTAGAGCCTAGAACTTGTTTGATACTGTCAGTCGTTTGTGCGCCACTGTTGAGTTCAAGTGTGTTTTTTCAAGTTTGTCGTTAATAATGGATATCGAGCAACGCATTAACATGAAATTTTGTTTCAAATTGCCAAAAAGCTCAGGAAACCCATCAGATGTTAAAATTATTTTATGGTGACACTGTACCGACAATTAAGACTGTTTACAAGTGGTTTGATCGATTTTGTAATGGATCTGACTCGGTTGAAGATGAGAAAAGATCAGGACGACCTTCAACATCAATAACCGAGGAAAATGTTGAAACATTTCATCATAACAACGCTCCTACATCCTTTCTAGTGCGACAAGTTCTGTAGAATAAAAACATTACACTGTGTCCGCATCCACCTTATTCGCCAGATCTGGCACCGTGCAATTTCTGGCTGTTCCCTAAATTGAAATTGACCGTGAAAGGCAAGCGATTTCAATCCATTGAGGACATCCAGGCAGCCATGACAGCCCAACTAAAAAGACCCTCTCGAAAGAAAACTTACAGAACTGCTTAGCAAAGTGGCAGGAGCTTTGGGATAAGTGCATTCAAATTGGAGGAGAGTATTTTGAGGGTGACTAGTACTGTAGTTGTAAATCTTTTACTGCAGTAAACATTTATTTTTTTAAAACATTCACTGTATTTTTGATCACACCTCATATCTCTTTTTAATTCTGTACAATGTGCTCATCATGTCACACCCACTCGCAGTATTTCAGAAATGAATTTTGAATGTGTATGGTTAAGAAAATAATCTGGATTTAAAATAAGTTCATCTGTGAAAATATTCAAACAGTTGTGCTATGTTCGGCTTTTTAAGTTTCCCTAAAATTAGAATACAGTTTAGGATTGGTTTTACATCGTTTGCAAGAATTTCTGCAAATTTTAATGAGAAGTCAAGCAAAATGACACCTTTTATTGGCTAACTAAAAGGATTACAATATGCAAACATTCAAGGCAACTCAGGACCCCGTCTTCAGGTGTAATGTAATCATCACATCCTGCCTGAAGAAGGGGCCTGAGTCATCCTTGCATATTGTAATCTTTTTAGTTAGCCAATAAAAGGTGTCATTTTGCTTGACTTCACACTATATTCATAATGGCTAACACTGTGCAACACCCTAGTACTTCAAATTTTAAGTCATTTAGAAAACTTACTTTCAAAAGAAATACTCCATGTCATCATCTGAAACAAAAGTTTTTTTCCGCTGAGGGTTGTGGTGGCAGAAACTGGCCATGCAGGTCAGCACAGACTTCCCTTTCCCCAGCAACAGATTCCAGCTCTTCCTGAGAAACTCCCAGTTGTTCTTAAGCCGTCTGAAAGATGTAATCTCCCCAGCTTGTCCCAAGTCTGCCATAGGGTCTCCACCCAGTGGGACGTGCCCGGAGCAGCTCCAGGGTGAGCTGCAAGGGGTCATCCTTTTACATGCAGAAAACTCCTCAGCTGGCATTTCTTGATCAGGAGGAGCAGCAACTCTACACTGAAGATCTCCTGAATGTGCTGAGCTTTTCAACTCTGTCACAAAGTGTCAACCCAGCGGCTTTGCAAAAAAAAAAAACTAATTTCTGCTGCTTATGTTCTCAATCTTATTACCCGCAGTGCATGGCCTTTTGATAAGGACAGGGATGTATTACATCATTGTCAGCGGTGTTGGAATTATGTGGAAGGTTTGGCAAGACCTATATTTTGGTGTGTCTCCTCAAAGAGCTGGCCTGCATGTTCATCTATGGCAGTGACAGCATTGTTACCAGTAAGAAATCACTCGGGGACCTCACAGAGAGAGGCTAGATAGGAACCCAGAGTTTGAGTCAGTAAGCAGGAGATAATCCAATTGCATTAAATGAAATTTACCTTACCCAAGTGATAAAGAGGACTTCTGACTTCTAAGGTTACTGCAAGCTGTCATCATATTGCACAGTGGCAGGCTCTCCCTCTTTCAGCCGTGCAACAACCCCCATTACACTACCTTTCATTTACTTTGACTTATTTGGCTAACGCCTTTATCCAAGATGACTTGCATTATTTCATGATACCATTGGTTACAATTCTTTTTTTGGTTTTTCCAATTGGAGCACACACTGTGTCAGTAGTGTGGGGTTTGATGTCCAAAGCCTTAACCACTACACCAGACTGCATGCAGTGCATTACCTTTCCTCTTCAATTTACCTACTTGGTTTTGTGGCCAGCCTCTCTCTGTCAGGGTGTGAAAAGGAGAGGACAGGGCCTTGAGTGATTTCCCACAGCTGACCGCCATTTTGGCTTTTGCAGTAATCGCTCTATGGTGAACTCTGCATCCCGGCCTGGACTCTATCTGCGAAGTTGGCACCATTGGGGTTTTCTTCTAGGTTTACTACCACATCAAATACATACAGGCTTTGCAGAATGTGAATTGGTCCTGTGTCAGTCAAGTGTAGGTGTTTGCCTTAAATGTGGCCTGCAGTGGGACAGGGTTCGGTGGCAACTCAGCGTAAAGGCAAGTCGGTGACATCCTTTACCAGTTAGGTAATAGTTAGGTTCAAAGAGATTTTTTTTTAATTATATTTAAATGACATCATGATTTAAAATGTTGAAAATAAATTTATATAATTGACGAACAAACTTTATTCTGCAGGTGGAACAAACTCTATCTTACATTATCTTCTGCAACCAAAATTGCTAATCCTTTATATAAATTGTATTGATTGTAATCGTATGATAACGTTATTTAGAATACGAAAGGTGACCAGCGAGTACGGCTTAAGGAATATCTGTACTCTCAACGTATTGGGACTCTCATAAAGCAGGTGATTCTGTGGATTTTCCCCCGCCCTACGTTGTCATTTAAATATTAAAAAATCTCTTTGATCCTAACTATTACCTAATTGGTAAAGGATGTTGCCGAGTTGTCTTTTCGTCCAGTTGCCCCTGAATGGTGGGACAGTTTGCCTGTCCAGTGTTGGGATGGATTGTACCGTCGGCAGTCCTTATCTGAAATAAACAGGTTTGACGACTTCTTGGGAAGGAGAGGGGCGGATGTACTATGAAACGTTTATGTGAGGGGTGAGAGAGAGTTTTAGAGCAGCCTTTTTTTGCTGTCGTTTTGAAAGTCACTGCAGTACAAAATGTCTTGGACCATTCTCAGACCTTTGCACAATTATGCCTTTGACTGCATTTGTCAAGATTTTCCAAGTAGTCCAAACCAGTCCATGTGCAGTTTTGAAAAATGCATTTTAGCAATAGATTGACTTGGACATGGAAAAAAACTCCACAGTCCAAGTGTCTTTGTTTAAAAGATTTTAGTGAAATTATAAGCAAACAGTTTAAATAAAAATAAAATAAAGAATGCTGGTAATATGTGCAAAAGAAAAACTACTTGTCTATGGTATTCTACTTGAGGCTTATCTAGGTTACGTTTATTATTATTTTTTTTTTTCATTCACAGCGAATACATACATACATACGTACATGTGATCAGAAAACCCTTAATGCCTGTCTGGCTAGCATTTCATGTTTATCTCGAGCTGTCTATCTTAAATCTAAGATCTGTACTGTTGACACACAGAGCTAACATTAAGAACATTACATTACCTCTAACTTATAAGGGGTAGAACAGGATCTTCCATTATCTAGGTTAAAGCTATATTATTTCCAACTAAGGTAAATTTACCATTAACATGAACGTAAAGAGTTACAGTGCCAAACTGTTTTGTTTGAAGGATGTGACATTATTTTTTTTTTCTACAGTTCTTTTGTAGTGTGCTAAATATTTAATGTATTAAGATGGGCCTGCAATTACTTTTACCTGTGGGCCAGTTTTATTCTGTACTGTTCATTCAGGGGCAGCAGTCTTTAGCATTAGGGGATACTTCTCTCCTTTAGTTTTTAAACTGTCGTGATAAAGTGGACAGCTGTAGGGCATTAACGTTCTTGTAGTACAGTGGTGCCTCGGTTTGTGACCGTAATTCGTTCCAGAAATGTGCTTGTAATCCAAAGCACTCGTATATCAAAGTGAATTTCCCCATCAGAAATAATGGAAACTCGGATGATCCATTCCACAACCCAAAAATAATCATATAAAAATGATTGATATAAAATATAAAGTAAAAACACATAAAAAAATGAACGGGCACTTTACATTTGAAAAGAATTGTGGCTGGTGTGAGGGAGACGAGAGAGAGAGAGGAGAGGATGAGGGTTATTGTGTAGGACGACTTTCACTTTAACTAACGGAATCCCTGCTGTCTGTTGGCTCACTGGAATCTTTCTTTTTTGGTGACTTCTAACAAGGAACCTATCCAATGACAGTTGCTTTTGCCTCCTTTTGAGGATTTTGCGGAAATGTGACATTGCATTCTGGTTAAACAGATTCATCGCTCACACACAAAATAAGAAAAATGCCTCACACACACACACACGTGGTCACGATGCTATAGTAAACACTATCCGCTCGTACGGATGTTGACTATATGAGTAAGGCACACAGACTGAGACCGAGAATGGGAGACGATTACCCACAATCCCGCGGATAGAGAAGAACCGTCGGCTCAGCTGTGATCACGTGATGCTCGGCAGGCAAAGCGTATACGTACTACTCGAATTGCAAGACCTCGCTTGTTTATCAAGTTAAAATTTATTAAAAATATTTGCTCATCTTGCAACACTTGCAGACCAAGTTACTCGTAATGCAAGGTTTTACTGTATTTATTTTATTTCATTATTACATGTCTTTTTAAAATTCTATTTCGTCATATCAGCTATATAATATAAAGCACGTAACGTTTCAGTTGCGTTAACAGTGGCACGACTTCTCTGTGTGCTCATATACTTCCTGCTGTGCTTCAAAACGTGTGTTTATTACGCTAGGGCTCATTTGCAGCCCAACAAAAGCACGATGCAACCTCACGGAAGACCACATTGATGTGCTAGTCTTTCTTGCAAAAAAATGAAGTTGCAAAGAAGTTTTTAAATAAAATTAAAATAAGAAACAAAGCTAATGGGGGATAGTACTAATTCTAATGAAGCCCATTGACTGTCACACTGATGTCTGTCTGCAGAGATCTCAAACTCAGTTTATCCTAAATATATAATTTATTGTATTTATTTCTCTTATTTTGCTACATTAAACATTATCACATCACCAGAATATTTTATGGACTCCATTTTAGTTTTATCATTTGTGTTTGCAATATGCCATCTACACTGTGTGCACAATTATTAAGCAAGTTGTGGTTTTGAGGATTCATTTTTATATGGAACAAATACAGCGCTATCAGTCAATCCAAAATGTTAATAAACATTAATGTTTTACAAAGGAATTGTGAGTGTGAACATTTTCAGGGGAATACCACGTGACTGCACAATTATTAGGCAGCTATTAGTGTGCAGAATTATTACGCAACTAAAGGAAAAACTAAAATTTTCCCATCTCACTTGTTTGTTTTCATCTGTTAAAGTGAGAATAATAAAAGCTCAAAATTTACAAATAAACATTTCTGACATTTCAAAAAAAAAAAAAAAAAAAAGCCAGTGTCCAATATAGCCGTCCTTGTTTTCAATAAGCCTTCCATTCATGGAGTCTGTCAGTTTCTTGATCTGTTGACAGCTTTTTGTGTAGCTGCAGCCACAGCCTCTCGCAGACGCCGTTCAGACAGGTGTTCTCTTTTCCTTCTCCGTAAATCTGCCATTTAAGAAGGGCTTTAGGTCAGGTGAGGAAGGCGGCCATGTCATTTTCCCTTTATCTTTAAGGCCTTTACTGGCTAGCCACGCAGTGGAGTACTTCGATGCATGTGATGGAGCATTGTCCTGCATAAAGATCATGGTCTTCTAGAGAGATGCAGACTTTTTCCTGCACCACTGCTTGAATATAAAGTGTCTTTGTCTTCTAAAAACTGGCAGTAGGTTTGGGAGTTGATTTTGAGTCCATCTTAAACCTGAAAATGTCCAACTAGCTCATCTTTAATACCATACCAGTACCCCGCCTTCATCTTACTGGTGTCTGAGTCGAAGTAGAGCTCTGTGCCCGTTACTGATCCAGCCATGGGCCCATCCATCTGCTCCGTCAAGAGTCACTCTCATCTCATCAGTCCATAAAACCTTTGGAAAATTCTGTCATCAGATATTTCTTGGCCCAATCTTGACGTATGCGTCTTGTTCAGTGGTGGTCGGGTTTCAGCCTTCCTTACCTTGGCCATGTCTCTGAGCATTGAATACCTTGTACTTCTGGGCACTCCATATAGGCTGCAGTTCTGGAATATGACAGCACTGGAGGATAACGGGTTCCTGGTAACTTCACGTCTGATTCTTCTCAAATCTTTGGCAGTTAATTTGCGTCTTTTTTTTTTTTTTTTCCCCAAACACGTTTCTTATGGCCCTGTTGACTATTTGCAACAAAACGTTTGATGGTTCTGTGATCACACCCCAATATCTGAGCAATTTCAAGAGTGCTGCATCCCCCGAAAGACTTTTTACAATTAATGACATTTTAGTGTCAGTTAAATCTAAATCTTTTTGGCCCATTTTGCCCTGAGGATAACAAGCTGCCTAATAATCCTGCACACCTTGATAGAGGGCGTTGATCTCCTCAGGCCACACCCTCCCTCATTGCACAAATACACGTCACCTGATAGGCTTAAATCCAATAACTATTCAAGTTTGTACAGCTTAGAGTCGGAATACATAAATAAAAATGATGATGATATGGTCAAAATACTCACTTGCCTAATAATTGTGCACACAGTGTATTGTAATAAAAACTCAAATGTATTTTATTAATACCTGCTTTATTGGGTACATCAGAATAGAAGGCGTATCAGAAACATCAGCCCTGAATATGTCCAAAGAGGTACAGATGCATGGAGATTCTGGCCTCTGCCTTCAGTGCACATCTCTTTGTTTTGTCTAGTGTGCAAATACTGACAGTTTATTCCAGTTTTTGTTTATAAAAAGAACGGCTTGTTTGTATTATAAAATCAGTAGTCCAACCACTCCTCATTTTCATTCATCCTTGATCAAGGGCTGGCAAATGCGCTCTAAAGAAAAGCCACTTGTTCACCATTTACAGTTAATACAGAAGTATATGACCACGCTGGCCTGTAAAATCCGTGTTTAAAATTCTGACTTCCTTTGTGATTCCTGGTGCCAGTTACAGGGGGCAAACATTAAATTACAAGGGCAGGAAGTAGTTTGCTTGTCAAATTTCTGATAAGGCAAAATGATTTTTCTTCATTTGAAGTTGCTTTCAGGAAAAAGTGTACCCGTAAATGTTTTCTTTCTGGCCAGCTGCATCGAAGTCTTAGTTTGATGACTTATATAATAACAATGTCCTTAATTTTTTTTCCTTTTGTTTTTCCTGAAACAATCATTTCATGACTTCCTTTTACTACCAATGGAAGCGATAAAGCAACAGTTGGTGAACCACATCCTGTAGAATTAGTTTTCTGATTTGAGAAGAAAACAAAACAGCAGTTGACTGTTTTCTGAGCTCCTTTTTTAGAGCAACAACAAAAAGTGTTAACCTTAGTGTCTTGAACTTCAAACCAACTGATTTGGATGGGATCCATAATGTAAAAAATAATGCAGTTTTATTTAATCCACAAATAACTTGAAATACTTTGTCATTCTGTGCAATTTATAATTTTCTATTGACATAGACTTTGTTTTATTGGCTTTTAATATTTCTTATTTTCCCCCCCTAGGATCTATGATCTTCAGTTTTTGGATGAAATAATAAAAGTTGAAGCTCATGATTCAGAAGTTCTGTGCCTAGAATATTCTGGACCAGATACTGGTAATAATAATAGAAAAAGATAAAAAAAATTTAATTTGTCTGTTTTGATACATACACGCCTGCCCTAAGGTTTTTAGTTTTTTTCTTTATAAATTAATGATGTTGAAAAATATTTTGAATTCATTTTAATGTTTATATAGCAATACCATTATTAAAACTATGAGCAAGTATTGCAAATTTTACATTGAATGAATTGTTGCAATTTTTTATGTGTCTAACAGGAATGAGCCTACTGGCATCTGCAAGCCGGGATCGCCTCATCCATGCTTTAAACGTGGAGAAGAATTACAGCCTTGAACAGACCTTGGATGACCACTCTTCCTCGATCACTGCTGTAAAGTTTGCAGGTGATGTGCACTGCCATGCTTGCTGCTTGTTTTAAGACAGAAATCTCCTTTGAATATAATTTAATTTGAGCTTGAATCAAACCAGTTGAGGACTGCATTGTTGGAGATGTTTTCTATGCAACTCTATCAGGTTAGGGTAGTGAACGCTCCCAGCCGGGGGCAATGGCATGGGCACACTCATCTACATATCTTTATATACAGTGGCATCTGAAAAGTATTCACAGCGCATCACTTTTTCCACATTTTGTTATGTTACAGCCTTATTCTAAAATAGATTAAATTATTTTTTTTTCCTCAGAATTCTACACACAACACCCCATAATGACAACGTGAAAAAAGTTTATGATATGCTACCGTGGCTGTCCGTTTGTCTGTCCAGGATTTTAAATCACCTGTAGCTTGCAAACCGTTTGACCTACTGACCTGAAATTTGGTACACACATACCTCTACTGTCCGCTTTCAGGGTAATGATTGACCTCCAAGGTTATTCCCCTTTTTATTTTATTTTACTGTAGAATCAACCCTCGGAAGCGGTCAGCAGGGCGGCCATGTGGCGTTCTCATCCCTACCACCTTCGCCGTCACTTCCCCTACCTCTTCATATCTTAAATCATTCTTGAGGCAGATTGAACACTTGAGTGCCAGCTTAAGTGAAAAATTAAGAAAAACGTAAAAAATAATTGCAACAAAAACGCTGACTTGATCAGTTTTAACGTGAAAAGATGCTGACGAAAGAAGAGAAGAAGTGGGCTGCTAGGGTGGAGAAAAGAAGAGCTGCTCAGGAAACAGCAAACGCATCAACCTCTGAGCAAACGAATGATAAACGTACAGAGAAAGAGGATGAAAACTAGGAATGCTGAAGTCAAGTGGATTCAGTGCAGGTTGTCGTGCAGTACGCCGTTACTGGTAAATAAATATTACATTAGGTTCATCCACCCTGAATAAATATATTACTAAGAAAATTTTAAAATATCTCTCTATTATAATAAAGTAATTCCTGGGACGAGGCATGACTTTTTCAGAGAGAGAGTTTCAAGTCCTGTGAGACGAGACTTTCTGCCAAGAGATTTAACCAGGCCCGGGCCGAAAATAAAAGACAAATAGTAGATGACAAAGTAGAATGTCATAAAGAGGTTCAAAAACGTTGGCATGATACACATGCAGAGCAGATTAGAGATAATGAAGTGCTAAAATTTGAAAGTCCCAAAAAAATGATAGTAAAGATCGCATCAGCGCAAACAAACGGAAATTATTACTTGGTGAAATAACGGAACAGCGAAAAGAGATTGAATATATTGTTTGGATTTAAACTTTAAGTCGGAGACTTGTAGATCATCTAATTTGTGTTGCCATCAGGGAAAAGTACAGTTCCCAATGAAGATCAGTAATGTAGATTTTTTTGAAATGGACAGTTGTTTCATTAGCCATGGAGACAGACTGGAGTTGTCAGTAATGTCAACTAATATGTTGATCATCACTCTCGTTACTAATGCAGATTTCTTTGATGGCCAGAAGTTGTCATATCATTTTCCTGCTTAATCCAGACCAGGGTCTCATGGGCTGAAGCCTATCCCTGCTAGTATAGGACACAAGGCAAGAAGAAAACCCCAGACAAAGCACCAGTCCAGCACAGATTGATTGTTTGGTGAAAGTGAAATCCACATACGCGAGCGGCAGAGAAGCAAAGTGGCTGGCATGTAGTGCAGGCCGGGGAGGGTTAGAGAGTGAAGCGAGCAGGGGGTGAAGCCCCCTAGTAACCTATTTTAAAACATTCCTAAAAATTGCTGAAGATAAAATTTATTTAAATATTAATACCTGGTTATAAGGTTCCATAAAATTAATTTTCTTGTCATGGAATAAAAATATTAAATTCCTCCTTCATCTTTAAGTTATGGTTAAAAAAACCTTTAAAATTTTTAAAAGGGTTTTTAAAACCAGCAAAAAAAGTAGAATTAAATAAAGTAATAAATATATTAAATATATATAAATAGTACTAAAATTACTGTGGTGGGCTGGCGCCCTGCCCGGGGTTTGTTTCCTGCCTTGTGCCCTGTGTTGGCTGGGATTGGCTCTAGCAGACCCCTGTGACCCTGTAGTTAGGATATAGCAGGTTGGATAATGGATGGATGGATGGTACTAAAATTATTTTGAGAGGATAAAATAGATAATAAATCCTTTTAAGGCCCCAATCAATTTGTTTAAAAATCAGGACTCTAAAATCACCAATTTTAATATTAGGGCTGTTAAAGAAGAACTAACAATAACAAAGAAAGAACGGTAAGGATGGGATTAATATTAAGGACCCTGGGACGATTATTAAACTCACGGCCCCATAAACACAAATTTTATGTTAGGGGGATGAGGAAGGGGAATCTATAAATAAATAAACCAATTTTAACATTAGGGTTTAAAAAAAACCTTTAAGGGAAGGGATAAAAGTGTAATTAATATTAGGGACTTGGGTCAATTATTAACCTCAGTGCCCTATAAACACTAAATTTAAGGGAAGGGAAAGGGGAATATATAAATGAATAAACCAGTTTTAAAGGTTTTGAGAATATTTAAAGAGGTGTTTACAGGAGGGCGTCTTAATTGGCTTGTGGAAACTCCATGTCTCTAGCCCAGTGCCTTCTCCATTTTGGTTTTACTCATTAAAAGCAGTTTGTTTTGGGTTTTTTTTTACTCAAATTGTGCAAGACATACCACTGACTGATAGCATATGGGACTCTCTGTTCATGATTTTGAACTGGGTGTTTAAACGATGTATGAAACACCCAAACAAACTCCACCCCCCTCACCGCTCCAATGATTTCACTCAATTCAAAGCAGCATCAAGTGGACCGCAGCCAATCCTGGACAACCTCCCTAACCCCTGCATTGTCTATCGTGTTTGATTTCTGGACTCGTATAACCCTCTAACAGTCGCATAGAACCTCCCCACCCTGCTTTGATGATTGTGCTAATTTCACTGACGGGTAGCACTAATTTCACGTAAGGGGACTGGCCCTCTTCCCCACTATTCTTTTTAATGGTTTATTGTTTCTTGCTGACTTATTTATTAGTTATCCCTGGGGTGGTGGCAGAGTGGTGGTTCTGAAGCTAGGGATCTGCACCAAAATTGCTGGCTCAAATCCAGTAAATGTTGGGCGTTTAACCTGCAATTGCTCCATCCTGGGTGAGTGTAACGTTAATCTGCAGCCAGCCCTGAAAAGCAGGCCCTCCAACTTGCAAGGAAAACTCTGGGGTTGGTGGCAGGATTGGCACTCCAGCTACTGCATAAAACCTGACACTTTTCCATTCAATTCACACTAGCATGGTGCCGAGATGTCATCTGTTGCACGGCTGCGCTCAGGCCCTAATTTGGGATTCTGAGGTGGCTCATCATGTGGTGGGTGCAGCAGCATGCCGTATCAGTTCATGCTACCAACCTCTAAGGTGGTGGAGTCGAGACACAAAACTCCAACTCCTCAATTTCAGGTCCCACCAACTCCCAACTCCTTTATTTGTAATTAAACTCTTATTTATGGCTAATCCGGTGGAAGCAGTGCATAAAATCATGTAGATACAGGTCAGCAGCTTCAGTTATTGTTATTATCAACTACCAGAATGGGGGGAACAAAAATTTAGTTTTGGTGATTTCAGCAGTGGTCGGATTTTTGTCTGCCTATGGGCTGGTTTGAGTTTCTGTCACTGCCTGATTTCCTGGGATTTTCTCACACAACAGTTTTTAGAGTTTACTGTAAAAAACACAAAACATGCAGTGAGGGGTAGTTCTAATGATGGAGCCCCTTTGTTGATGAGAGAGGTTAGAGCAGAATAGCCTGAATGGTTTAAGCTGACCGAAGGGATATAGTAGCTCAGATAACCAGCTTCCTTCAGCATGGGAAAGGTGCCATATAAATAAAATGTACTATTATTATTACATACAACTGCCATGAGCAGAAAAGTCATCAAAAACTGTACAACACATTGAACCTTGAGGCAGAGGGGCTACAACCCCAGAAGCCCATGTCAGGCTGCAGTGAGAGCAGGCTCACTAAAATTAAACAGTTGAAGACTGGAAAAACGTAGCCAGGTCTGATGAATGTTCATTTTTGCTGAGGCACACAAATTAGTAGGGTCACAATTTGGAATCGGTAGCTTGAATCCATACACCCAGCATGCCTTGCGTCACCATTCAGCGGAACTGAATCCAACAGAACCACCTTTGGAATGTGGTAGAATGGAAGATTCACAGGATGAATGTGCGGCTGACAAATCTACAGAAAGGGTGTTGCAATCATATCTCCATAGACCAGAGTCTCAAAGGAATGTTTCCAGCTTCTTGAAGCATCCATTTCACAAAGAACTGAGAGTTTGTTTAATGTTCCTAATAATTTTCTCAGTAAGCGTATATCCCCTGTTTTCCTACACCTTTTCCGTAGCTTGGTTACAAACCGCAGCAGATGCATTCATGAGTCACTTAAATGTGCTTTTTTTTCCCTTCCTTATCCTCTTTTCTGTGTTAATTTTTTTTTGCAGGAGGTGATAACCGGGTGCGGATGATCAGCTGTGGTGCAGACAAGAGCATTTATTTCCGTACAGCAGAAAAGGTTTGTTCTTATGTTTAATATAAACTATTTGCTTTTAAATATGAGCTGTTGTGCCCAGGGCATGTTCAGTCACCCTAAGCCCAGCGGGCAGGACACAAGCTTTAGTCCACACAGCTCACGGTTTACTTTCAGTCCTGCGCACAACGAACACAGGGTAAAGCACAACACAGTCCCTTTTGTCACCAGTCCTTCTGCCTCCTCTCCTCCTCTGGCTTTGTCCTCTTCCTCCCAACTCAGGCCCTTGACTTCTGGTGACTGGCCCCCTTTTATAGGACACCCGGATGAACTCCAGGTGTCTAATGAGTTTCTTCTGGCAGCACTTCTGGGTGTGACGGAAGAGCTGCCAAATAGGGCCTGCAAGTGTCCCTGGCGGTGACATGGGCACCAACAGGATTGAGCTTCTATGCTTTCTATGACCCGTGGCCCCGTTGGAAACCAAAGGGGCTGCCCTCTGTTGGTCTGGGGGAGAAACTGTCTTGAAAAGACTCTCTTCTCCCAGTCCTTCCATATTCAGAGGTTCCCAGCTGGTTAAGGGCTCTGGGCGTCTGCCGCAGAGCATTTTAATAAAACTTGAGAAGGAACTGTAGTCACCAAATGAAAAGTTGTAATGTAATTAGTTTTTCTTTTTTTACTTAATAAAATAATTTGTGATATAATGTTAGTTTTTAATAAAAAATAATCTTAATATGCAAATTTAAACCATATCTGTATTATCCTGTCAGACCGCAGATGGTGTGAACTTCTCACGGATGCATCATGTAGTTGGAAAAACAACTCTGTATGACATGGATGTTGATGCCACAAGAAAGTATGCAGCAATTGGCTGTCAGGACAGAAACATACGGTAAGGAGATGGTGGGGATTCTGTAACCCTTCAGGCTATTGCCAAGAAGCCACATACTTAACCTCCTTAGCGTTGCATTTCTCCCCAAAAAAAAAAAAAAAAAAATGTAAAAAGTGTTGCATTTTATTGACTTGAAAAAATGTCATTTTTATTAAATCTAATCTTTCTACTGTAAAATGTGCAAAGTCACAAGTGTAGATGGTATATTGATACTAATAGTAATAATGATAATAAACTGCACATGTGTGAGTGACACGAATGTCACTTTTGGATTCCCAGAATCCCTTTCAGTTTCACTCTATGCTTCAGTTTCACTGCCTGAAGACAGATTCACCTCGTCATTACTGCTGATGAGAGAGGCTTTTCTTACGAGACACCATTATGAGGCTAGGAGAAGACGCGTCTGCGCCATTGCCTGAATAACGCTCGTGACTAATGCTTTTAGGGCGGTTTTACAGCCCGAGTGACGCTTGGGTCTAAGGCTAAGGAGGTTAATGGCTATTTTAAGTGTGTCTGATAAGGAGCCATTAACTCTACGAATGGACCTTTTTTGCTAGTGGTATAGTGGAAATGTGGCTCTGCTTACTGTACAACCACAAAGCCACAAAAGATATAACTTATAACAGAAACCACCCCTGACTGAAATAATAATTTTTACTTAATTGATATTAAATAATCAGTCAGCCAGAGATTAACCCTGAAACCATACTGGTCACACATCAAAAATGTCTGGAAAATATGCAGGTAACTCAACCAATCCACAGTAGGCTGTGATGGAGAATCGTACTCCGATTCATCATTATTGCATTGTAGACTTAATATTAAATCGGTACTTTTGCCAGTTTTGCCCATCATTCTACACTGTTACCCATACTGACAAAGTGAAAATATTTTTTTTTTTCATAAAGGTTTGCATATGTATTAAAATCAAAAACTGAAGTCTCTTTTTCAAATAAGTATTCATATGCTTTGGTTTAGCACTCTAAACTCTGGCCAGGACTGTCCTGTTTGCTTTAATTTTATCCCTGAGATGTGTCTAGAACTTAATTGGAATACCATCAGTGGCAAACTGAATTGATTAGATGTTGTTTAAAAAGGCATACGTGTCCTTATAAACTCAGCAAAAAAAGAAACGTCCCTTTTTCAGGACTGTGTATTTCAACAATAATGTTTTAAAAATCCAAATAACTTTACAGATCTTCATTGTAAATTGTTTAAACAATGTTTTCCATGCATGTTCAATTAACCATAATCAATTAATTAACATGCACCTTTGGAATGGTCGTTAAGACCTTAACAGCTTACAGAAAGTAAGCATTTAAGGTCACAGTTCTAAAAACGCAGGACACTAAAGAGACTTGTCTACCGACTGTGAAAAACACCCAAAGAAAGATGCCCAGGGTCCCTGCTCATCTGCGTGAACGTGCATTAGGCATGCTACAGGGAGGCATGAGGACTGCTGATGTGGCTAGGGCAATAAATTGCCATGTCCGCACTGTGAGACGCCTAAGACAGCGCTACAGGGAGACAGGAAGGACAGCTGATCATCCTCGCAGTGGAAGACCACGTGTAACAACACCTGCACAGGATCGGTACATCCGAATATCACACCTGCGTGACAGGTACAGGATGGCCACAACAACTGCCCGAGTCACACCAGGAACACACAATCCCTCCATCAGTGCTCAGACTGTCCGCAATAGGCTGAGAGAGGCTGGACTGAGGGCTTGCAGGCCTGTTGTAAGGCAGGTCCTTACCAGACATCACCAGCAACCACGCCGCCTATGGGCACAAACCCACCTTCGCTGGACCAGACAGGAGTGGCAAAAAGTGCGTGAGTTTCTGCATGACAGCAATGTCAGTGTTCTGCCATGGCCAGCGAAGAGCCCAGATCTCAATCCCATTGAGCACGTCTGGGACCTGTTGGATCGCAGGGTGAGGGCTAGGGCCATTCCCCCCAGAAATGTCCAGGAACTTGCAGGTGCCTTGGTGGAGGAGTGGGGTAACATCTCACAGCAAGAACTGACAAATCTGGTCCAGTCCATGAGGAGGAGATGCACTGCAGTACTTCAAGCAGCTGGTGGCCACACCAGATACTGACTGGTACTTTTGATTTTGAGCCTCCCTTCATTCAGGGACACATTGTGAAACATTTTTAGTTTATGTCTTATGGTGTTGACTCTTTTAGTGTTCATACAAATATTTACACATTAAGTCTACTGAAAGTAAAAACAGTTGAAAGTCAGAGGACGTTTCATTTTTTGCTGAGTATATATAGAAGGTCCCACAATTCATTCTGCATGTCAGGTCAAAAATCAAGTCATGAAATCCAAGGAACTCTGTAGAATCTCCACGATCAAAATGTTGTTTTTTTCGCACAAATCATGACAAGGTTAGTAAACCATTTCTAAACTTTTTGAATGTTCCCAGGAGCAGAGTGCCATAGAGAATTGTGAAATGTGTATAGTTTTGAACCACTAGGACTCTTCCTAGAGTTGGTCATCTGGCCAAACTAAGTAACTGTGTAAGAGAGAGAGACCTTGATCAGGGAAGTGACCATGAAACTCAATGACTGTAACAGAGCTTTAGAAGTCTTCTGCTGAGATGGGAGAACCTTTTGGAAAGACAATCAACTCAGGATCACTACATCAATCGGGCATTTATGGTAGAGTGACTTGACGGAAGACTCCCTTGAGTAAAAGGCATATGACCACTTGCTTAGAGTTTGCTAATTAGTATTTTGATGAACACTCCTCTAATGAGACAAAAATGGAACTTGTTGGGCAGAACACCAAACACTGTCGTGTGAAGACCAGGCACTGCTCATCACCTACCTAATGCCATCTATATGATGAAGCATGGTGGTGACAGCATCATGCTCAAGGGATGCTTCTTGACAGCAGGGACAGGGAGATGGATCAGAATTGAGGGAAGCATGAATGTAGCCAAATACAGAGAAGTCCTTGAAGAAAACCTGCATCAGACTGCACACCACCTCACACTGGAGAGACTGTTCTCCTTTCAGCACGATAATGACCTGGAGCATACAGCCAAGACAACACTGCAGTGGCTTTAAGACATGTCGCTGACCTTCCTCGACTGGTCCAGCAAAATTCTAGGCTTCTACTCCATAGAACTTGTTTCAGGAGACCTGAAGAATGGTAGTTTTATAGAAGCTCCCCATCCAGTCCACCAGAGCTTGACAGGATCTGCCATGAAGAATGGGATACACTGCCCAAATCAAGGTTTGCATAGCTTGTAGAGAAATACCTAAGAAGACTATAAGCTGGAATTGCTGCCAAAGGGGCTTGTACAAAGTACTGAATACTTTTATGAATATGAGATTTCAGTTTTTGATTTATAATACATGCAAACGTTTCTGCCATTATGGGTTTTTAGGATAGACTGATGGGAACAAAATGCAAATTTCTCCACTTAAAATTAAATCTACAGCACAATATGTGCAGAAAGTGAAGGGGTCTGAATATTTTCTGCAACTACTGTATGTAAAGGTGGTGCTTTCAGAAAAATTTTAAACCACTTTAAACTGTACATACAGTATTTTGTTAAACAGCAGCAGTACTATATCACATATTAATTTTGTTTAGTCATTAACACAGTACACCATAATAAAAAAAAAA
>JANRMT010062796.1:102354939-102398987 GCA_026402145.1 Polypterus bichir lapradei | reverse complement strand
GAGGAAATAAGTGGATAGTACTGGCAAGCTTTGTTGAGCTGAATGGCCTGTTCTCGTCTAGAGTGTTCTAATGTTCTAATGAAACAGGAACAGCACTGTTATTTATTGTAGCAGGATCTGCTATACACTTGATCCTATACACAGACACAGCAGTCAGGCAGGGTCGGGGCAGGTTAGTGGCCTAGCAGTCCTGTTCCCTGCATTTTCAATGTTCTTCGCATCACCCATCAAGATCTTTTTTGTTTGCTTCGGTGGTGAGCCTCATCAGAGCAGTGAGCCTGCTGTTGCCCTGGCAATGGATAAATAGTCTTCCACAGATGCGGTGATCGCACTTCGGGACGCTCTTCGGCGAGTTGTCCCGTTGGCGGAGGTCCCAAGAGAGTTTAGAAACCTCACATTTTCTTCAGTGAGTGCTGCATTAATAGCAATGTTTCTTGAACGAGCATCACTGAACCAAATGCAGCAGTTCGCATACATTTGCAATCTGAGATTTTTATTTTTTTTTTTTTTTGCTCAGTCTTTCAAGAAAGGTTTTTTTTTTTCTATTCTAATATGAACTGTTATTGTTTTTTCATGTCTGCCATTTCTATAGGAGGGTGACAATTAGTTAAATTCCAATGGATGTTTTTCCAAATGTTGACGAGCGATAAGCAAAAGGTACGAGGGATATCCAGAAAAAAAGGTTACAAGTGCCCTGGAGGGTGCAGGGAATTTTTTTTTCGAAGGTTGGCATACCTGCGTTTAGGGGTGTCCTAACGGTCAAAATAAGCCCGGGAACCCGTCAGTCAGTTGTGAAATGTCATCACAGCAAGCGAGTTCGTCAACCTCTGCTGAGGCCGTTTGCTCCACCTACTGCCGATGCGAGTTTCGTTCGGTCATCAAGTTCCTCACTTTGCGTCACGAATCCACGGTCGAGATCCATCGTCAGCTTGTGGAAGAATTGTGAAAGAATTCTTGGGTGGGAAACATTTTTCCAACGATGAGGAGGTGAAGGAGACAGTGGAGAAGTGGCTTTCGGAGGTGGAGCAGAGGGTATTCGACGAGGGTATAAAAAAAGCTGGTGCCCAGGCTGAAGAAATGCATCGAAGTTGACGGCGATTATGTTGAGAAATAAACACATATTTTGGAACATACCCTGTAAATTTGGTTGAAATATATTCATTTTTCGATTTTTAACAGCTGTTGTAACCTTTTTTCTGGATATCCCACATATAACTGAAAACTACAGAAAGCAAAAAAAATAACAGTACGAGGAAAGTTCGAAGAAAAAAAGAAAAAATGTACAATGTTTCTTTTCAGGGATCGTTGTGCACAGCTGAGCTGTGACCACTTCGTTGTAATGAAAGTATCTGCTGAATGTACTTCGTAGTAACGAGATTTCTATAGACTCGTGTCATATGGGGAAACTGTCAGGACCATAAAAATACTTTGCTGTAATGAAAATTTAGTTTTAAAGATATTTACTGTAATGGAATTTTACTTGTATCTACAACTCAAGAATTATCTGCTGCCTGTTTGCATGTTGTCCGTAAAAGACCACCTGTGTGACAATGTAGCATATTTTCTGAATGATATGGAAGTTTGTTTATTTTTCTTTTTTAATGTTAGAAGTATATTGGTTTCTTGTTCTCTAATTTATATGCTGCAACTGCTTCTTTTTTGTTTTCAGGTAAAAATTGACCCGTCAGGGATGTTTCTGGCCACCAGCTGTTCTGACAAGAATATCTCTATCTTTGATTTCTATAGTGGAGAGTGTGTGGCAACCGTGTTTGGCCATTCAGGTACCATTTCAAACCTACTTCTTTGCTGCAGATTTCTCTTGGAAATATTAATCATATGTAAATCACATATATCATATGTAAACTGTTTAAACTGTGTGTGTGTGTGCATTTGCACATAATATGTATTTATATAGTGTGTGGGTAATATATAGATGTTTTAGAACTAGCACCCTAACTACCTACATGAGCAAACTCTTTAGACAAATTAAATGTTGAACAACTCGCTCTCCATCTCATCACCACTTTCACCATTATACCAGCATCATCCTTTTGTTCGACCCATAATTCAGCTGCACGCTGGGGTCGAAAGTGTCACTTATCAGCTTGAAGAAATGAATGTGCACCAAAAGCAGGCACAATCTTCCTTCTGTATTTATTGCTGACATCTACTATTGAAAATCCCCTCTGAACAGGCAGCATCGCGTAGAGGTAGCATTGGAGACAAATCTGCCTTTCAGCAGGCCAAGGAGCCAATGCACTCCGGCAGTGCAATAGTGGAGTGATTTCAAGTTAAGAAAATGGACATCCTTGAGTGGCCCAGTCAAAGCTCTGACTTAAACTCCATTGTACATCTGTGGTCATGTCACTTGGGGGATAGGGGGGGTTAGGTATGTTTGGGGGTGTTTTCAGCTGGAGCTTATCTCAGCCAGCATAGTTCTCAAACCAGACTCTGCCTCAACAGATAGGCAGACCTACTGCTTCTGAATGTTCTTGCTGTGAATTTTGCTTCCAAAAATGTAAAAGTCTCGCTACTCCTTAGCCCTTTAAGATTTATCAAAGATGCCAAGATAAAAAGTCACAATGATAAAACTGAGTTTAAAAAGTCTGTGACAGATTCCGTTTAAGTCTGTCTGTGATCTATATGGTGCTGTAGACTTCTGGGGCTGCTTTCAAACTGCAGCTCAAAATGGTTAAGTTTTTCTTTCTGTCTTTCTTTCTTTCTGTCTTTCTTACCTTATACTATTACTTACTAATAAAGCATTCTTTATCTTTTATTCTTACATTCTAACAGAGATTGTAACAGGCATGCGGTTCACGAATGACTGCAGACGTCTTATAACTGTGTCTGGGGACAGGTAAGAGACATGCCTCGATTTTTAAAAGCATTTTAGTGTTGCCCTGTGTGTTAAGTTTTATTAACACAGTTTACATTTATGCCCCAAAAGTTGTGTGTTCATTTGGCGACTTGACTCTCAGATGACAAACTGCATGAGGAAAAGACTACTTGAGCTAAAACTCTGCAAGGGTCAGCAGAAGGTGACCCCGTCTCAGAACGAACAGATCAGGTAAGGACCCCCAATTTCTATCAGGAGAAGCATGTCAAGCTTTATGACTGCAGTTACTGTGTCGTTACCTTGAGGATGTTCTATTATATGACAAGAAATCGCAGGGAATGATGGATTATGTGACTCCATTTTGACTTTTCAGTACAGCTTCAAATTTCTAAATAGCTCACCTGAAAACCTGCCAACGCCAGTGCCTGTATCAATGCTTTCTAGGTATGATGAGTTCAACCTCAATCTCATATCTTCCTTCTTCCAATTTTGTTGTTATATGACAAATTGGGGACATCTCTCTTTTGTTTGAATGCTTGAGAATACACTCACTTTCCTTTTCGCAGCATTGTACTTCCAGGTGAGTGACTGTTTGTCATCTCCTGCACACACACTCAAGCCACCCTAAACCTTGAGACAAAATGAAAACTGCTTGGTTTTGTTGGAGCAAGTTATAGATCCGTCTGGCCGAGTCGCGGAGAATGTCAGACCGCACAACTGGCACTTTAGGAAATGCACAGTGACTGCCCCAAATTGCAAAAATTACACAAATGACTGAAAATTGCTGGAAACACTGTACAGAATAGTCTAATAGCTTAACAGTCAAGTAACACAGCCCTCATTTAGTGCATTCCTTTATCACAGAAATTTTAAACCTTTCACTATCCTGAGCAGATTATCCATTTACAGTTTGACACAGACGTGCCATTTTGTCATCTCTTTATTTGTAACAGGCCATGAGAATTTCTAATGTCTGTGTATAGAGATAAAAGTTGATCAGTGAAGTGTCCACTGTATTTTCTGTGTTCATGTAACTGATTTTTGCATTTTAAACTAGGGGGCTTTACCCCCGCCAGCGCCTTGCGCCGTTGTGAAGAAGGGGGCTGAACACACCCCAAGGAGACGCGGCCGCTCCTCCAAAACCCCTCTTGAACGGTGACACAATGGGAAACAAATAACAGTTGTTTGTTTGGTTTTTTTTTTTTTACTTCCTCTTTGCTCGATCAGCTGCTGGATTGCTGCTGCTGCTGTGCCTCATGATCTGCACGCTATGCTTCAGACGTTTAAAAGCCTGTACAGCAGCTGTCCTTTTGTCTCACTGCCTTGTCTCTCTTGTCCCCCAGACATCCTCAAACACTATGCGGTCTCTTTTTGCTGTTCTGTTATTTCACCGAGTAATATTTTCTATTTGTTTGCGCTAATGAGATCTTTACTTTTTTTTTTTTGAGTCTTTCAAATTATCCTACTTCCATTATCTCTAACCTGCTCTGCATGTGTATCATGGGACTTGCTTGCAAAGGTTGTAAGTATGACGTGACTTGTTCGTCACGCTGGACGTGAAAGTGTCTCTGTGTCTCTCTTCAAAAGATCACAACTCATTGCAGGAAAAAAGTCTTGTATCATAACAAGATTTTTTTTATAATAAAGCGATATAAACTGAAAACATCATTATAGGTTGAGTGTAGACTGATGGGCAAAAATGTCCAATTTATGATTTTATTGTGTTTATTAATTTATCCACTGTAAATGGGTATCAGCAAGAGTGAAAGGGAAGGTCTTCAGGATGGTAGTGAGACCAGCTATGTTATATGGGCAGGAGACGGTGGCGGAGGTGGCAGAGTTAAAGATGCTGAGATTTGCATTGGGTGTGACGAGGATGGACAGGATTAGAAATGAAGACATTAGAGGGTCAGCTGAGTGTTGGACGGTTGAGAGACAAAGTCAGAGAGGCGAGATTGTGTTGGTCTGGACATGTGCAGAGGAGAGATGCTGGGTATATTGGGAGAAAGATGCTAAGGATAGAAATGCCAGGCAAGATGAGAAGAGGAAGACCTAAGTGAAGGTTTATGGATGTGGTGAGAGAGGACATGCAGGTGATGGGTGTGACAGAACAAGATACAGATGACAGAAAGATATGCAAGATGATGATCTGCTGTGGTGACACCTAACGGGAGCAGCCGAAAGAAGAAGAAGATAGTGTTGCCAAATGACAAACATGGGGCTTACACTGTACACATTGGTGTTGCTCCTTGTAGTCTTCAAGATTAGTAATAAACCATGACACGCTGTCCTGTCAGTTGTAGTAGTAGCCACAAGATGTCTTCTGCAATCCCAGTGGGGTGCTTTGGGACAGCCATTATGATGACCATAGCATCTGCTCAGCCAACAGTGTGCAGGTGGAAAGTGTTAAGCAAAGACGTGTGAGAGATTGTCATGGCTTAAGGAATTTAACGAGGCAGAGTGGATAAGAAAATACACCATTAACCTGTGCACATTGCTCAAATGTGATAATCTTGTTGACAATTCTGCATTTTTTTTGTGGAGCTTTCATTTTATCACCCTTGTATCTAATATAATGAAACTCATGGCAAGACAAAAGTGTAAGGTGCCAAATACATGCTAGTAACCCAACCCCCTATCACTTCTGGTTAGTTTATTTACAATATAGAAGGTTTTATTTTGTATTGTATGTACATAGCATAACAAAATAGAATGCACACAGAAAATGTATATAGACTGCATTCCTGCATTGCCCCCAATCCTAGCATCCTGCATTTGGAAAAACTGAATTTGAAACTATTACATTTTATACTTTTGCTGTGATGACAGAAATGAATAATGTCCCTTAGGTGTACATAACAGATGATGAGGTGCCGTAGCTGCAGATAATTGAGAGTTAGAAAAAGAAAGAACATCTGGGACATGTAATTGTTAGATGACCTGTTTAGGGTCCTAGTGCCGACATGTAGTAAACTGTTAAGCAGTACATCTCTATTGTTCAAGATTTATCTCAAAAAAGGTTTTTGAAAGATTATCACTTTCATGATTTTAGAAATAAACCAAGTGCTTTAATGCCCAATCAAATATTTATGTGGACTCTGCAGGAGGGAAACGTACATTACTGTGCCACATAAGCCAGAAATCGATGCAGAGGAGGAAGCCAACAATGAGGACCTTGAAGAAGACGAGTTCATACAGACGCCTACTAGAGATGGCCCTGATCAAAGTAAGTAGAGTTACCCCTTTAATGGGGGCGCTTTTTTCAGTAGTCACTCCCCTGGTAGTTGGGGTTTTTTTTTTTTTTTTTTTTTTTTTACCTGTTGATAGAAATGGTTGAATTTTGCTAGAATATTATCTAATTGAAATGTGAGATAAATTGTTGGAAGAAAAAAAATTGTAAAGTATTTTACATTTTTTTGTTAGCAACAATAAGCTAATTTCATGCTAGTTTTTTTTGTAATTTATTTACACTATGTACAAATTTTGAATTTTTCACTTAGTACTTCAGTTGCATGTGGTATGCACAGAAGCACGGAGCAGCACAGAGTGGAACATTGCCGTCTCTGCAGCAGTATATTGTTTCCCTCGTCTACTTGTGTGACAAACGCACCACACATCTCTTATGGGATGTCTGCTCAGCATGGAAACGGCTCTCTTATCCTTCCACTTCAAAGCCATCAACTTATTTCTGAATGCAGCGGCAACTTCTCCCGATTTCAATTTTTTCGTCGTCACAGATTTTGGCAGGACCTTTCTGTTTGATCTTAAGGTTTCTACCGCGTCAGTTTCCATCGAATTCAAACATTCATACACCTCATGACTGCTGTAGTAATTCTCTAGTCTATCAGATAACCCTGATTCAATGGCTTCTGTGCAAGTGTTAGCCAGGAGCTACACATTGAGTCTGAACTGAGAATTAATACCACATAGAGGGTGAATCAGCAGACCTTAGAGGCCGAGATCATTGGAACATGAGAACACTCCAGACGAGAACAGGCCATTCAGCCCAACAAAGCTCACCAGTCCTATCCACTTATTTCTTCCAAAAAAACATCAAGTCGAGTTTTGAAAGTCCCTAAAGTCTTACTGTCTACCAGACTACTTGGTCACTTATTCCAAGTGTCTATTGTTCTTTGTGTAAAGAAAAACTTCCTAATGTTTTTGTGAAATTTACCCTTAACAAGTTTCCAACTGTATCCCCGTGTTCTTGATGAACTCATTTTAAAATACAAGTCTCGATCCACTGGACTAATTCCCTTCATAATTTTAAACAATTCAATCATGTCACCTCTTAATCTTCTTTTGCTTAAACTGTAAAGGCTCAGCTCTTTTAATCTTTCCTCATAACTCATCCCCTGTAGCCTTGAATCAGCCTAGTTGCTCTTCTCTGGACCTTCTCTTGTGCTGTTATGTCCTTTTTGTAGCCTGGAGAGCAAAACTGCACCCAGTACTCCAGATGAGGCCTCGTCAGTGCATTATAAAGGCTGAGCAGAACCTCCTGTGACTTGTACTCCACACATC
Organism: Polypterus bichir lapradei; assembly: GCA_026402145.1. NCBI lineage: Eukaryota > Metazoa > Chordata > Cladistia > Polypteriformes > Polypteridae > Polypterus > Polypterus bichir. Next base: position 102,391,630 of record JANRMT010062796.1, on the reverse strand, counting down.
AAGGCGCTATATAACCTGACATTCTGTTAGCAGTCTTAATGGCTTCTGAACACTGATGGGAAGTTGATAGCTTACAGTCCACCACGACTCCCAAATCCTTCTCATAAGGTGGACTCTCAATTTTCCGACCGCCCATTGTGTATTCAGACCTCATATTTTCACTTCCTATGTGTAATTCTTTACATTTACTGACATCAAATTTCATCTGCCACAAATCTGCCCAAGCCTGTCCACTGTCCAAGTCCTTCTGTGATGATATAACGGATTACAGATTATCTGCTAATCCACCTATCTTGTATCCACTGCAGATTTAACCAGTGTGCTATTTATATTTCTATCCAAATCATTTATATGAATTAAAATAGCAGCAGCCCCAGCTTGTCACCACTCTTAACATCGGCCAGTTCTGATTTGGTTCCTCACACCATCACCGTCTGCTTCCTGTGTCTGAGTCAATTCTGCTCCCATCTAAAAACATCACCCTGAACCCCCACTTCTTTTAGTTTGATGCCCACCCACTCATGTGGCACCTTATCAAATGCTTTCTGAAAGTCCAGATCAATAATATCATCTTCTCCACGTTGATCGTATCCTATTGTTGCCTCCTCATAGAATACCAGCCTGTTAGTAAAACATGACCTCCCTCTTCTGAACTCTGTTCAGTTAAACTTCTGTCCTTGCTTGGTGTTGCTCAATCTTATCCTTAATAATTCCTTCCAGTAATTTTCCTCTGATAGATATTAAGCTTACTGGCCTATAGTTTCTCTGATCTGCCCTGTCACCCTTTTTATATAATGGGATGATATTTGCCGTTTTCCATTCCTTCGGAATCTCTCCAGTGCACAGTGACTTCCTAAAAATATATGTCAAAGCAGCATATGACCTCACAAGTGCCATTATATATTCATTGATTTTCCACCACTTATCTGAAGCTGGGTCGCGGGGTCAGCAGTCTTAACAGTGAGGCCCATACATCTCTTTCCCCAGCCACACTTGCCAAAACATACTGTGCTATCACAAGGTGTTCCCAGGCCATCTGGGAGATATAATCATCCCAGTGAGCTCTGGGTCTTCCCCAGGCTCTCCTATCTGGTCATCCCCTTAAAACCTCCACAAGGGGGTGTCCAGGGGGCATCTAAATCAGATGCCCAAACCACCTCAATTGGCTCCTCTCGATGTGGAGGATCAGCAGCTCTACTCTGAGCCTACCTTGGATTTCAGTACTTCTCAGTCTTCTCTGTGGGAGATAAGATAGCCATCATATGGAGAAATCTCACTTCGGCCACTTGTACCCACAATTGCATTCTTTAAGTTCTTGCACAAAGCTCATGGTCATATGTGAGGGTAGAAATGTAGATCGACTGGTGTATGTATATAATGTATGTGTGTCCATGTATATTCTTATTCCATATTCTTTTCTGCTGATCACGCTTTTTCTAAACAGGTCAGATCTGCGTCGCATACGTTTCAAAAATTGTTCATTGAGCTACTGTGTAAACGTAATCTTGTTTTTAGAAGCAAGACGCAGGGCTGTGAAATGCAGCCCAGGAATGAGTTTTCTGGCTCACATGTTTTAACAATGGCACAGCTGCTATCAAGATGGGGGCATCCATAAAAAAGAATAACAATTTGACTGTCTGTCAAAAATGGTGGGATGCAAAATTGGAGCGCCTCAGGAAACTGTCCTGTCTCCCTTCCAGTTTATCCTGTACACAAACTGACTTTCCAGTACAATATCAGCATTTGTCATTGACAGAAATTTACAGATGACCCCTTCTTCATAGCCTGCATTAATAACGGAGACAAGTCAGAGTACAGGAACGTTGTGGAGGACTTTGTCTTGTGGTGCAGGAGTAACCACCTACCGCTCAACATTGACAGGACAAATGAGCTGGTGGTGGACTTCCAGTTTGCCAAGGAGCCTCTGTCACTATTCAAGGAGAAAACTTGGAGGTGGTGCAGAGCTTACAAGTACCTGGAGGTTCACATAAACAACATACTGCACTGGTCTGACAAAAATAGTAATATAATAAATTATCTAATCTAATCTGAAAAGGCCAATAATAACTCCACAAATTAAATAGATCAAATTGAGACACATTCAAATTGGATTGTAACACGTAACCACAGAAATGAAACGTTTACCATCGCAAACCCAGAGCTGTCCTAATGGAATCCTGCAAAATCGGTGACAGTTTACTGCATTTAATAATTTTTTCTTCAGTCAATAGAAATCACTAAATAGGAGTTCTACTGTATATCCTGATCTTTTATGCTCCAATGGTGGTTTACATTTAATCTGTAAATTTCTAGTACAACAGGAGGACACTCATGATCTAATTTTTTTTTTTTTGGTCTTTGCTTAGGTTTTATGGATCCTACCTTCCTTCAAACTAATGGGAGGCTTCCTCTTTGGGCAAAGAGACTGGTGAGTTGTAGTTACATTTTTAAAAGCCATTCCAGTTTACCATTTTGAAAAAAACATTTGGTTTGTTCCCTAAATTGCGCTTCAAAATAGTCATGCATTGCAAATATATTTTCCCAGCTAATTTAAGTGCCCAGAGGCCCATAGTCTAGCACAGTAGCACTTGGACACAAGGCAGAAACTGAACCTAAAAAGGTGCCAGTCTGTCTCCTTGCTTATGTCTTTGATACGTGGGAAAACTCAACTCTGCACAGACACAAGACTATCAAGGTGCAGAAATCTAAGTCATGACACCAGCTCCATGGGGTTGCAGTGCTGCCACTTTAAAAATGTTGGCTTTTTTAAATTCTTATTAAGTTTTGGACCTTCGGTTGCTGTACGCCTTCCTTGACAAGATACAACAAATTGTTCATTCTGATGTTTCTGTTTTGGCACAGTTGATGTATTATGCTTCTAGTCTGGACCTGGTAGTTGCTGTACACAACTTGTAAGCTCCATCCATCAACAGTCTTTATGATTACTCAGCTGCTGTACTCAAAATCTGCAGCTTGATTGAGGTTCCTGATGAACTCCTGTCAGCACACATGGCAATCCCTATACCACTGCTACTTCTTTTGGCTGCTTCGATTTAGTGGTCTCCACAGTGGATCATCTGTTGCCTCCTTTCCCTGTCTTTTACATCATTTTCTGCCTCACCAGCTGCCTTCATGTCCTCCATCACCACATCCATAAACCTGCTCGTTTCCTCTTCCTTGGCAGTTACATCCTTAATCTTCTTTTCCGAATGTACCTCTCATCTCCCCTCTGCACATGCCCAAACCACCTTAATCTAGCCTCTCTCACTTGGTCACCAAACTGTCGTACCTATGTTGTGCCTCTAGTATACTCATTCATTTTTTTTTTTATATTAACATTTTATTGAATTTATTGAAAACAAATAGCATTCCATACAAGCAAGCCAAACTTGTCAAAATTAAGTTCAAAACAACAACCACCCATGAGAAAGAGAGCAAGGCCAACAGCAAGAGTAAACTTTAAAGAGTAGGAAAAAAAATGGGGAGAAAATCCTAAGTGCTTATTCTAAAATCCTATTGATTAGATCCTGCCAGTTTTTAAAAAAGTTTTGAACAGATCCTATATACCAGGGGTCTCCAACCTCCCCCCCAATGAGAGCTACTTTTACAAAATGAAAATGGCAGAGAGCTCCTCATGTTTTCTAACATTTATTCTCCTAAAAGTGAATAAGCTTGTTTTGCCGAAACATTTGCAAAGTATTGGTGTCCACAACTCACATTTTGCATTAAAACATCTCAATAAATATTTAGTTCACCTGCAAGTGCATTTTGTATGTCTGTGTATGTCACACTATTGAGTTAAAACATGAATGCTGTCTAAATAAAACAATGCAATTCCAATCCACAGATATTCCTTATTCATTTGTCACTGTGTCACTTTATTCACAGGTCCAGTTGCTTGTGTGATGTGTTTTTCAGTTAGTCAGATGACTGGCACTGAGGTGTACGGTGGAGTGGAGCCACTGAGGTTCACTCTTCTGGAGTCATTTCAATGTCCGTCTGTCAGTCTTGTTCTGAACTTTGATTTCATGACATTCATGTCAGACTCACAGAGGTATGAAGACCCAAACAAAGCAGACATTTGCAGAGCTGCTTGGTGAAGATTCGTAATAGTTATCTGGCTCTACTAGGCTCCTGAAATGCTGTTGAGACTTTAACTGCACATTATTTTGAAGGATTACTAATATTTAATATGTAAAATCCAATGTCTCTCTGTATGTCTGTCTGCTTTTCACAAGAGAACCAATTTTTTTGGATTTTTTCTTTTTTTTTTTCTATAATTTGCTTGAAATTTCCGGTTGATTTTGGGACTTTTCTCATTTCGCTATGTATCAAAGTTCGCTTGCGGTTCCAATTTTTTTGCACGTATCCGAGAAACGGCGGCGGCATGCTCTTCTCACTCACTCATCAGCTTCGGGGGGCATGTTCCTTAACTCCGCTTAGCTAGCGAACGAGAGAACAATTGAATTCAACTTTGATATTTAAAATAAAGTGTTACTTAGGTCTTGATGAGTTTGAGTCTGGATATTCTCTTAAGTGTACGCCACATTGAAAAGAGAGATTGCAATTCAGATTGTGGATCGTGATTTTGTGTTAAAAGGATCATGGTATGATTTTTTGGAAAAATCACCCACACCTAATTTGACTAAGTTCTCAAATTTATGTAGGATCCATTAACCCTTTGGCGAGCTACTTGGAAAGGGGTTACGAGCTACTGGTAGCAGACCCCTGCTACATACTCATTCCTAATCCTGTCTACCCTCATTGCTCAGAGCGAAAACCATAGCATGTTCAGCTCTGCCTCCTGTCTTTTCGTCAGTGTCACTGTCTCCAAACCATATAGCGTAGCTGGTCTCACTACCATTTTATAGACCTTCCTTTTCTCTCTTGCAGGTAACAACAACAACAACATTTATTTATATAGCACATTTTCATACAAAAAAATGTAGCTCAAAGTGCTTTACAAAATGAAGAACAGAAAAATAAGACACAGTAAGAAAATAAAATAAGTCAACATTAATTAACATAGAATAAGAGTAAGGTCCGATGGCCAGGGTGGACAGAAAAAAAAAGAAAAACAAGGGAAAAAAAAAAAAACTCCAGACGGCTGAAGAAGAAAAAATAAAATCTGCAGGGATACCAGACCATGAGACTGCCCAGTCCCCTCTGGACATTCTACCTAACATAAATGAAACAGTCCTCTTTGTATTTAGGGTTCTCATGGAAGGACCTGATGATGATGGTCACGTAGACTTCTGGTTTTCAGTCCATCAATGTTGGAGCATCATGATGCTTTGAGTAGTACGCTACCATGTCTCATTCAGTGACACCTACATTTCCATCTTTTCCTCTCATTCAGTTATACACAGGCACACAGTATTAATACCTTCTCTGATCAGCAGATGGTGCTGATGTTCTTAATGGGAAGAGCCAAAGGATACAAGTTGAAAATAACTTGTAAACATCAAATATTAATTGTACTGATCTTTATCGATTTAATATTTACTTAAATGTTTTTGTCATTTCAGATTTATTTAATATTTTCGCTATAGTACAGGACCAGTTTCATGACTCTAACATGCAACCCATGAACACACAATTGTGCTTCTGTTTAACTTAAGACTTGGAGCCTCCCTTTTGTTTTTTGTTTTTTTTCCCCGTTTCTCTTGTTTATTACTTTCTCGTATACATAGTATAGAGAAAGTATAGGAATCGTGAAAAAATTCCACCTCAAGCTCTTGAGGAATCTTGACGTTTTAAACCTTCCCGAGTCCAAAAATGCCATTTTTGAAATTGTTAGTCTGTGTGTAAACATGATAACTCAAATGCTTTGACCTCAGTCAGTGAGATTTTGTACACCTGCTTTTATATCAAAAATAAGGAATCCTATCAACTTTTGGGCCACTTCAGGCAAGCGGAAGTGGTACTTTAACTGAATACTTTTTTTTGTTCTTTATTTCGCCTTATACAATTTCTTGTAGTAGGAATTTGTTAGTTTTCGCATACACCTTAGGGTCAGAGCGCAGGGTCAGCCATTGTACAGCACCCCTGGATTAACTGAAGGTTAAGGGCCTTGCTCAAGGGCCCAGCAGAGCAGGATCTCTTTTGGCAGTGACAGGGATTTGAACTGACAACCTTCAGGATACCAGCGCAGATCCTGAGCCACAGAGCCACCACTCCGCCCTAGAATTTCACGAATTTTCAAGTAAACTATGGTTATAATTACAGATAGATGATTCAAATTTTTTATAGATTTTTATAATGATGAAAAGTATTTTATTTAAACATCAACCTAATGTTTTTGTATCATTGAAACATAAATGTGTACACAATATTAAAAACTGTGTTCAGTATAATGAATATTCTTTCAATAACTATTATTAATTTGAATTTATACATCATCAGTTTAAAAATAACATGTAGACATTGACCAGGAGATGTAAATATAAAGATGTGATGAGAACAATAAGCTGCTTATGTCCCTGTCATGTTTCTGGTAGTCCGTTTCATTTTTTTTTTTATTACCGCCATCATTATCATAATTAAATATAGCTAAATGCAGTTTTACCTATAGCAATTTATTGCAACAAATATTATGTAATACTGACAGTTTTTTTATATTTTTAGGGAGCTATAACTTTTTTTACTTTGCACGTAATCTAGGTAACGCATATGTAATCATGAAAAAATTCCCCCACCGTTTTTGACCTCCCTAAATGTAAAAATATCATTTTAGTGTAAAGTTTGATTATAAATAGAGATCAATGATTGTGTTTATCGATGTTATCAATTAGTTATGATGAGAAACAGAGATATTTGAGAAATATTGCGTACTGGAAGTGGCTCTGATGACCTCCTCGATCTCGGTATACCAGAAAGTCGAGGGGAGCGCACTCCCAATTTTGTAATTGAACCACCCACAGTCAGATCTCTTGAGAATTAAGCTGCATATTACATTTTCTGCTTACATGTTATCATTATCATTAGCCATTTTCCGTGTTTACCCTAGATTGGCTGTTGCTCCCTAAAACTTTTTCTTCCACTTTTCATGAACTTGGGCATCTTGGGGATGAAACCCTTTTTTCTCGAGACATTTGACATTACCTCCAACCCCATCACTTTCGGCCTCATCCATTACACCTTATGATGTGCCACTTCATCCAATTGCCCTCCCAACGTTTACTCCACACTCCCACATCACCTGTTTCTCCTCAGCATAACACGTATCGAATATAAACACCAAGCCTTTTTCTCAGCTCATCCTTTGTCTTCTTCACACTTCATCCATCCTGCTGATTCCTTTTTTCATAATTAAAGTTAGAAGTGAGCAGTATTGCCACAAAACCATATAAATAGAAAGATGTATTTGTCTCCAAGGGGAAATTAACACTTGACAGATGCTGAAGAAAAATGTGAATATTATTACAAACAGCAACCCCACCAAGCACACCTAATAACTTGTGGTTTGGTGAATGATGACAGTTGTTGCTATCTAGTAGCAGGCTTATGGATGTAGTGAGGGAGGACATGAAGGTGCAATGGATCAGATAGTGATCAGAGCTGCCCGGTTGTGCCACAGGTGTATGTTTAAAAGCATTTAACATTTAAATAAAGCAGATTTAGCTTGTGTCCACATCTGGAACATGACAAAGTCACCAGATATTCAGAATTGATCATCATTAGAGTGTTGATAGCAGAGTGAATCATTCCTGTTGCTGAGTCAAACATAGTCAGGATACTGCAACTTAACCACTCGATTTTTTTACTCATTTTACACTCTTTTTTTATGTATCTAATTGTATCTGCATGACATTAAAATAACATTTGTTAGTTTAGGCCAGTATTTAACAATACCCAAAATGCCCCAGTACCTGAACACTATTAATTGCCATGAGAGATGACAGTTCCTTATTTCTGAATCCTTTCCACCTAACCTTCATCCTCACCTCAGCTCTTTTGCCATTTCTGTCTTTGGATAAGCTTCTCCTCCAATAAGTTGTAACAGAGTTCCTTAGGTGCTAGTGATGCCAGTTCTACCAACTGAGAATGGGAATATTTCATATAGAATACTTTACAGTCCTCTCAGACTCTTACATTTTCAGATGTAGCAGGCATAAGGTAGCCTTCAGATTCCTCTTTGCTCTTCTTCTGAATTTGCAGCGTGTCCAAAAGACAGTAGAGATGAGCCAACGCTTGAGCTTGAAATTATAGTAGCATATCAATTCAAACTCCACATAAATTTCTAGCGACAAGCCAGATGCCATGTCAAGTCTAATGTTAACATTAATAAATGGTTAAACTTTTTTTTTTATTATTAATCAAAAACTAGTAACTACAAAGAAACAAATTGAGAGGACACAGGGCCTCTTTAAAATGCGCTTTATACATTGTGTATAATATATTATAAATTGTATGATGTATTATGGTATAATTTTGATTTCAGTAGATATAGACGATGTATTGTACATGTAGCTGCGTTTTTCCAAAATTACCCAAGTCAAGCAGCTCTAACTCAAAAAGTGGGATTCAACAAAAGCCTGACGCGCAGAAATGATTCCACAGACAAATCTATCTTGGTTTTTAAAAATTTAGTTAAAATTCAAATTAAAACTGTTCACACAAAAAAGAAAATAGCAAAAAAAAAAAAAAGAAAAAAATGTTATTAAGAAAAGTTCTGTTCAAAGCTTAAATCTTGTTACATTTCAAATTGTTACTATTTACTTAACATTTCTGAACCATTTCAAAATGATCAGAAAACTGTATGCTTATCCCATCTCTTAAGTTGAAAAGGGGTCTTTCAAGACCCTGCTTACTGGGACCTGTTCTAGACACAACTGAAGCAATTATCACACTGTATCTCAGTTATCGCAAGAAGAGCCAAGCAAAATGACCCCTTTTATTGGCAAACTAAAAAAATTACAATATGCAAGCTTTCGAGGCAACTCAGGCCCCTTCTTCAGGCGAGATGTAATTGATTAAAGATTGAAGGGGCCGAGTTGCCTCGAAAGCTTGCATATTGTAATCTTTTTAGTTTGCCAATAAAAGGGGTCATTTTGCTTGGCTTCTCTACATTCATAATGGCTAACACGGTACAACACCCTAGTACTTCAGTTAAAGCAAGAAAGTTCTATCTTTTACTGGCTTATAGGGGGAAAAGACTATACCATTAGCTATGACTATGAAAGAAATTATATTCTATTCAAATTAAGCAAACATTAATGAGAGTTTAACTCAAAACCTTAACTTTCTAAGATTGGCTTTTACAGTACATGCATTCTTACTGAAATGTATTTTTTAAAGCAATATCAAATATGTTAATGATTACTTGTGCGCACAGATGCACTTGTTAAAACGCTTAACAGAGTGGATTTTATTACACATATTCATCTTGAAACAAATAAATAAACAAATAATGTGGTATAGGGTAGGAGTCCAGTGCAGTCCTTCAATATTCAATTTTGTTATTTTGTGTAAATTAGTGCATAGGAGTGGTGAGCTTTGTTGGGCTGAATGGCCTGTTCTCATCAAAATGTTCCTAACATTCTAGGATTGCTGCATACATTGTAGAAACTTGCATTTCTAACTGTAGTTTCCCTAAAAGATAATTGAATTGCTTTTTCCCTTTGCACACCCTTTTTTTTTTTTTTTTGAATAGGGCGCAGCTGAAAATTTTTCAGATGAACTTCAGGATACTCGGCCTGGTAATCGGTATCAGCCGCGTGGACGCTGGGCAGAAAGTACAAACCAGGAGCAAATCAAAGCCATCCTGGATACTCGCTGCTTACAAATGTGTCTCACCCCAAGTCCACCCAGAGGTATTGAGGGAAGCGAAGCAATGGAAGAGGACAGCATTCAGCCTCAGAGCCTAGAAAGTCTCCTGGTACATGAAGATGAGGTGTGTCACTTTATTGTCCATTAATTTGAAACTTTGTTAGAATTCTGCACATTGTATTTCAATTCAAGGTTGAATTTGTTTATTTAGTCACTAGCCATGGTACATATCAAACACAGGTAGTAGCAAATTTTTCTAAATTATTCCATCTTTTGCCCTACATGTACCTTCAGCAAGGCCTATTCTCTGTATTCATGTGTGCTTGAACATCTCAACTGGCGCACCCTCTCTCAAGCCTGCTATAGACTCCAAAGGGTAGAAGCAAACCCAGATATCATATGGCTATGCCAATTGTCCCAAACATTTGTGATGCCGTGAGATGGGGGGGGGGCATGTTTAAAAAGTGCTGTCATTTCTACATGACAGAAATTTGGGTAAATCCCCTTAAATGAAAGTCTGCATTGTGCACTTGAATCGCGATGTCTGAATTGTTTGATTTGTAATTTCAAACTGTGGAGCAGAAGAGTAACTCCAGAAAAAGTGGGCCTTTGTCCCCAACGTTATGGAAAGCACTGAGATTTTTGAGATTGTACCTTAAGCATTCTTCAAAATTTCAAATTGTACAGCTGTTCATCTTTTCTTTTGTGGTCTTCGGTGTTATTTATTGTAGTTTTACTCAATTGCTTTGGACTGATTCTCTAATGACCCTTAAGGTATCAATACAACATGTGAATTTCTACTCAACGTGAAGTTACGTGTGTACAACAGAATCGCATTTTTCATTATTTATTTATTTTTATTGAATTTATTAAAAGCATATAACATTACATACAATCCAGTCAAACTTAACAGAACTAAATTCAAATCAACCCCACCCATGAGAAAGAGAGGAAGGGCAACAACCACATCAAAACTGTTAAGAGTAACAACAACCACATTTATTTCTATAGCACGTTTTCATACAAATGGTGTAGCTTTACAGGATGAAGAAAGATAAAAAATAAAAATATTAGGCAATACTAATTAACATAAAATAAAAGTAAGGTCCGATGGCCAGGGAAGACAGAAAAAACACAAAAAAAAACTCCAGGAGGCTGGAGGGAAAAAAAAAATCTGCAGGGGTTCCGAGGCCACAAGACCACCCGGCCCCCTCTAGGCATTCTACCCAACATAAATGACCGCAATTAGTCCTTAGGCTTCACATGGAAGAATGTGATGATGACACAGGTCATGTGGACTTCTGGCCTTCAAAACATCAATGGAGGGACATCACGGTGCTTTGATCAAGTGGTGATGGTGCAGGTCGGCACAGCAGAAAACCGGAAAAAGAGCAGCAGAGGAAGTAGGGGTTAGTACGGATTGAGGAGCCAGGATAAAAACGATAATTTAATGCATATACAGAATATCAGGGTTAAACTAAGATGAAGCTATGAGAAAGCCATGTTAAAATAATGATTTTAGCAGTTTTTTTAAAGTGCTCCACCGTATCAGCCTGGTGAATTTCTATCGGTCAGCTATTCCAGATTTTAGGTGCATAACAGCAGAAGGCCGCCTCACCACTTCTTTTAAGTTTAGCTCTTGGAATTCTAAGCAGACCCTCATTTGAAGATCTAAGGTTACGATTTGGAGTGTAAAGTGAGAGGCATTCTGAAATATAAGATGGAGCAGATTATTTAAGGCTTTGTAAACCATAAGCAGGATTTTACTGAGTAGTAAAAAGAGAAAGGAGTCTTTTCCCACAATCCATCCATTGTCCAACCCGCTATATCCTAACTACAGGGTCACGGGGGGTTCTGCTGGAGCCAATCCCAGACAACACAGGGCGCAAGGCAGGAAACAAATCCCGGGCAGGGCGCCAGCCCACCACAGCTTTTCCCACAATATAAATGCTTATTCTAATCTGTGATTGATCAGGTCCTGCCAGGTTTTATTAGCGTTTTGCACAGATTCTCTAAGTGTGAATTTGATTTTTTCCAATTTCAGGTAATATATAATATCAGTTACTCACTGATTTAGCAGAGGTGGGTTAGGATTCTTCCAGTTGAGCAAGACCAGTCTATGTGCTAATAGTGAGGTAAAGGCAATTCCAGTTTGTTTGTCCTTCTCCACTTTAAGCCCATCTGCGAGACCACCAAACACAGCTGTTAGTGGATTAGGAGGGAGTGTGACACCAAGGCTGTCTTGACAGATATTTAAAAATTTTGGTCCAGAATGATGTGAAGTTGATACACACCCAGAACATGTGGCCCAGTGAAGATGGGGCTCGATTGCAGCATTTGCTGGTTGGACCTTACCCTGGAAGCATCTTGGACAATTTCAAACGAGACAGATGCACTCGATAAAAGTTTTCAAGTTGAGTAACTGAATGCTTTGCACACATGGAGCTCAAATGAATTCTGTGCAAGGCTGCCTTGCACTCAGTTTTTGAAATTTTGAGTAAGAGATCCTTTTCCCACTGTACTCTTAAGATCTTTAAAAGGAGGGGGCTTTAAGATGTTTTTATATACAGTAATCCCTTGCTATATCGCGCTTCGACTTTCGCGGCTTCACTCTATAGCAGATTTTATGTGTAAGCATATCTGTATATATAACGCGGATTTTTCGCTGCTTCACATGTTTCTGCGGACAATGGGTCTTTTTATTTCCGGTACATGGTTCCTCAGTTGGTTTGCCCAGTTGATTTCATACAAGAGATGCTATTGGCAGATGGCTGAGAAGCTAACCAATCAGAGCATGCAGTTAAGTTCCTGTGTGCTGACTGGCTCAGCGACAGAGCGCCGAATTCGATTCTGCTGCATTAACCATGAAGTCTCGTCTCGCTCATTCAGCATCAACGTATTTCGCTGTGTAAAGAGTTAACTTTTGTGCTCTTTTGTGTTTATCTTTGTGCATAGTCAAGCCCTTCGTCATGGCTCCAAAACGATCTGCTCCTGCTACTGCTTCAGGAGCCGTGCCCAAGCGCCATCGGAAGATGTTAACGATTGCCGAAAAGGTAAACGTTTTGGATATGTTGAAGGAAGGGAAAAGCTACACCACTGTAGGACACCATTACGGCATCAATGAGTCATGATTCTTTTCATTTAAAAAGGAGGAAAGATTATAAGATCTACGGCCGCAGTGTCCTTTAATCAGGGCGCAAAACGAGTTGTAAGTGGGTGTAATAAGGTGGTAGTCTGGATGGAATCTGCTTTAGGGATTTGGATTGAAGAAGAACAACGGCAGTGCTACACAGTCGCCTGAAGAGGCTCCTTTAGAAGAGCTGTAACGCTCTCCTTTGTTGTGCAGTAAAATTAAACTCATTGTTATCGGACAAGTCATTGTGTCATTGTTGGTGAGTAACCATAATTAATTTTCTATGTGCAGTACTTAGTACATGTACGTACGTTTATTGTCACTGTACACACATTTACTGTATACAGTTTTTCCTGCATTGTACGTATTTATTGCTGGTGGCCTGTCTGTCGTAATGGCTGTAACATACGTGATATCGGAGACACTCAATATCTTTGAAATAATATTTAGGTTTTACTGTATATAAACAGTGTGTTTATATACATAATTTCAATGAATCTTACCTAATATCTAAGAGAATACAAAGGGATTATGCTGTATAACTGTGTGGGAAATATTTATAAACAAGAGTTTATAAGGGCTTAAAATATATAAAAATAACCACATAAACATATGGTTTCTACTTCGTGGATTTTCACCTATCGCGGTGTACTGGAATGCAACCCCCGCAATCGAGGAGGGATTAATGTATTATCGAAATGCTGTCCCATTCTTTTTAATTTAATTTTTTTCTTTTTTTGTACAAATTACAAATGCTTTAGTACATATGGATAAATGACCAGCACAGTTCACCAGACTTTGAACAATTATTAATTGTATTTGTCTTTGTGATCAAAACAGATTACGTTGCTTCTCAGTCAGAATAGTTTTACACTTCAATACGAGCGTACATGCTCATGTAAGGCATCACAATCAGAACAGACCTCCCATTTATTAAAATCTGGCAATCCCAATGTTTCACTAATAGTAGTGACATGTAGTTTTTGTAATGTCTCCTAAAAGGGATGCATTGGTCCTCAGGTGAAACTTAAACTTTACTAACAAAGTGGAAGGTTCTCCCATCTTAGATCAACCTGCTGTCAAGTTAACTCTTAGGTGGGACTGATGAGTTGTTGTTAGTCTTGTCAAATGCATCTATAGAAATCTGCGGTGGGCTGGCGCCTTGCACCCTGTGCTGGCTGGGCTTGGCTCCAGCAGACCCCCGTGACCCTGTGTTAGGATATAGCAGGTTGGAAAATGACTGACTGACATCTATAGAAATTGAAGGAAGCTCAGTTTGTATACTTTCTGAACATAGGGGAGCCTGCTCAGGCAAATATTGGGCAACAGCTTTTTCTTGGAGGAAGAGGAGGAGTCTGGATGTGTGGCGGTACTATGAGGGCAAAACCGTGAAATAGACAAAGAAGCAGAAGACTGCAAATGCACAGAGCTGCCCCAAATGAAATATGGGCCACACTTGTAGGTCATGTTATTAACCGTGGCCTTACAATGGCAGAGGCTGAGTTTTCTTTCCACGCATTCCATGCTCGGCTCTTTTTGATTGGAATGTAAAACCTTCTCCTGTTGAAATCAATGCCTGAATAATATTCAGCCTGATCCACAATATTTAAAACAGTAACCATTTGAGGCAGTTGACATCCAATGTGAGCAGAAAAGGCTGGAATTAGAAGGTAAGGAACATATTTCCAGTATGTCTACTGACATACTGATAAAACATCTAACCATTTTAACCTACTTGGTGCTACATAATGTGAAAATAGCTTCTGTTTTTGGTGGCAGTGACTTCTTCGTGGACACAATTTAATTTTGAAGTATGATTTAAGAGTTTTTGGTGAAAAATGAGCTTGTGCCACACCATATACACTGTTTTGACAAATGTACCTGGAGCTCTGAGAATGTAAAGTGTCTCAAGAAATTAGCGTAAGCAACTCTGCAAATTGAATTCAGCCACAATTACTGTCTCATCGTGAACTTTCTGTAGGACGTGAAGGCCAGTTCAGCGCAGTAACAGTATCTTTTACCTCGGCCTATCTGTAATATGTGATGTCATATGGTGGGCATGCAGCAGTAATGCAGCGTTATGTACAGGCAGTCAAGCAGAAAAATCGCATTTGCTTTGAAGATTAGCCATTGAGCGGTGGCCTCCTGCTTTTGGTGATTGTGCAGAAAGGAAGGCAGAAGTAAGTAAAAGTGAAGTTGTTTGGTTTTATTTTGTGACCAGTTCGTTCATTTCAAAGCTTTATTCTAAGAAAATTTTAAGTCTTAGTGTCAAAGTAGAACTTCAAGTGTATTTTTTTTTTTTTTTGCAGAAGTGAACTCGCATATACACTTAAAGTTTTAATTTAACATTGTAAATTCTACGGCGATTTTAGATATAAAGTTTGCCACTTGTTTGTTTTAATAAAGTTCTAAACTCTCTGTATGTTTGCCGAAACTGCAAAATACTGATTACACAAAAGTTTGTGTGTGCATTGCTGTTATTCCAAATTGAAATTCTTGGGAGAGGAGATATAATGGAAAGTAAGGCCACCCCAAAACCAGTGCAGACACAAGGACTGCAATACCAGTCAGGCAGCAGGGTGCGCTGGGGGTGATGGGCCGGCACAGTTATCTTTTCGCACAAAATTTTCAGCCAAAGTGAGCCTCATTAAAAACTAAAGGCATAGTGTTTTCTTCTCAACTAAAATGGATAACGGTTTCATTGTCTTGCTGGATCACAGCTTTTGTCTAATGAGAGGATTTCTTTTTGTCTTATTGTGGGCTGTTTTAGCCATTTTGAATTTTCAAAAGGTCGTTCTCTGCAGTTTGTTGTTATCCAGGTAATGCCAGCTAGTATACAGTAAAATTTTAAATTAAAAATATTTGCTCTTAAAGGGGGGGTGGCATGGTGGCGCAGTGGTAGCACTGCTTGGGTTTCCTCTGGGGTCCTCCCACAGTCCAAAGACGTGCAGGTTAGGTGCAATGGTGATCCTAAATTGTCCCCAGTGGGTGTCCTGCGGTGGGCTGGCGTCCTCCCTGGGATTTGTTCCTGCCTTGCTCCCTGTGCTGGCAGGGATTGGCTCCAGCAGACCCCCGCGACCCTGTGTTTAGGATATAGCGGATTGGAAAATGACTGACTGACTGCTCTTAAAAGGAATCGAACCCCAACAAATATTGGTGTTCTTGTTTAAGGGGATATGAGTGGGGCTGGTTCCTGCCTTGCCCCTAAATCTGTCAGGATACATCCCAGGACTCCCACTACCCTGAATTAGTTTTTAGTGTGATGATGTCCTATAAATTGACTGATGTGAACTCATACAACATTATCTTGGCATTAGAGAGCACTATTGATGAGTGTAATTCAGTTTGTGAGAACGTGAATTTCAATTGTACTGCATTCTACTGTTGCTTTTCTGGGACAATACTGTAAGTTAAAGCATTAACAATAGACAATAATAAATAAAAATGACTCCACTGTGTTATGTACCATTTCATTTTAACAGTAAAAACAAGCTACTTCTGTCAATCTATAAATGATATGGTCGTCATTCATAATTTTTACATATTACTGATATGTCCGTCATCTTTGACTACTGATGAACTTATTTAGGTCTCGGTTTGGATTTTGATTTTTTAAAGGTCAAGTAAAATAAATTGCACTCCTGGTTTATCCTTGCTTTTTTTCTTTCATGATTTGTTTTGTAGCTGAATACTTTAACTTTCCTCTCTTTAGAGCAAATGAATACCCCAACTCCAGTAACTATAACGTTTTATCGTTCCTTGAGAAATAACTAAAGTTTTGGTGGTACTGTAAAGACTAGTAATGCTATGTGTCATGATATATCCAGCTCACAAAATTTAAAACTGAGGCTTTGCCCCTAACATCTCACCCCAAGCTTTTATGAAGGCCTTTAAATTGAAATGAGCCTCACCCCAAACCCGTGAAGCAGGGTTCTGGCCTACTCGGTCCATGCAGAAACAGGGATAAGGTTTTTAAGAAAACTCAGAAAGACGTGACGAGAATC
This sequence comes from Polypterus bichir lapradei, assembly GCA_026402145.1. Lineage (NCBI taxonomy): Eukaryota > Metazoa > Chordata > Cladistia > Polypteriformes > Polypteridae > Polypterus > Polypterus bichir. The sequence continues at coordinate 102,374,722 of JANRMT010062796.1, read as the reverse complement.
ATCAAAACCCCGACTTAAAAAAAACAAAAGAGCTTCTTATTTAAAGTAAGTATGTATTAACAAAAGTTTTCAAAAGACAAAACAAATGCAAAAATGTATTTGAAAAGAGATGCCCATAAAGGCAAAGTAATCAAAATTACTCTACAGTTCTAAACATGTCATCTATTAAACCAAGTCCAGAATCAAAAAAAAAAAAAAAACTTATAATTTCCAAGAATCCAAAAAAAGAAAAATGTTACATCAAACAAACTGTAAAAGGTCAATAACTTGAACATTCATTAAAAAGTATAGAGAAAGAGGCACGAAAACAAAACCAGACTCGACAACATTTACAAAACATTTCCAAATACAAGAAGTTAAGCAACTCAAGCCAAGGATAGAACCCTGACTTTATTTATTATTTGGCTGACACGACTTAAAAAATGTTTGATATGTTAGTGGAATGTAACCAATTATCACACAATGCAAGTAGATTAGTCCAATTAGTCTGTTCCGACATTCATTCATAATAATTAAATTCTCCTGTTACTTAAATCTGCCTTAAAATGAAATTTTATCGTACAGTGAAACCTTGGTTTGCAAGTGTTTTGCAAGACGAGCTAAAATTTTTAATAAACTTTAACTTGATAAACGAGCGAGGTCTGGCAGTACGAGTAGTACGTATACACTTTGTCCGCCGAGCATCACGTGGGGATTATGGGTAATCGTCTCCCATGCTCCTTCTCAGTCGGCGTGCCTCACTCAAATAGTCAACATCCGTACGAGCGTATACTGTTTACTATAGCATGGTGACCACGTATGTGTGCTGTAACGTGCGAGTCTCTGTCATGCACCCCAAAACACGAGGCTGAGACTCAGTACCTTAGCAACACCAGTTTTATTCAGCGTGAAACAGGAACAGCGCGGTTATTTATTGTAGCGGGATCTACCACGTGATCTTCTATACAGAGACACAGCAATGAGGCAGGGTCGTGACCAGGTTAGTGGCCAAGTAATACTGTGCTCTTGCATTTATAATATTTCTTGCATCGGCCATCAGTGGCAGGCGCTTAGAGCTTGACCACAATCCTTTCTGATTCTCTTTTACGGCGAACTGCTACAGCGCTGGGAGCCTGCGGTTGCTTCGGGATGCTCTTCCGCATTTTGTCCCTTTTTAGGGGACATCGCATCTTTCATCGCATCACCAAAGCCAAACTGACCAATCAGATTGCTCAGAGGGACTGAGCACACAGACACTGAGTGTTTTCTTTTTCAGTAGATGGGCTGAGTTTTGTTGTCTTGTTTTCTCATACTTTCAGTGAGTTCATTCTTTGTTTTATAAATAATTCTTTTGCTACTGCCCCAGCAGTGTTGCACACATGAAAGATTATTCGCTTGTTTGTTTTTAGATTATAGCAGATGAATTGGTGAGCAGAATGAGTGAACCTTTTGAACGGCCAAGCTTCTTGCAGCTCCAGGATGTGGAAGAAATCTTCAATCAGGACCTTGACTCCCCTGAAACCAGTGATGAGATCCTCTACCCTACCAACAGCACCATTGCATCTCTCCCTGGAGAAAGGTAGACGTTTTTTAAATTCTTTAAATATGAAAGTTGGCATTATTTATCTTTTGGTGGACCACAAGTTTGTACCTTTGTTCACTTCTGATGTTTAGTATGCTCGATCATTAATTAGTGTTTAGTCCAGCCTCACCTTAGGAAAATTTTATGTTGCGGTCTGCTAGTTTTGTAGTACTTTTGATATACAACTCGGAGAGTTTCTTTGAATTTTTACATCCCTCTTTTAATCTCCGTTCACCATCCACAACATTTCCAGAAATTTACAGTCCTTTTCATTTTTTTTGGGAGCAGTCGCAGCACACACCTGTGACTCCCCTTAAGTTGCAGTGCCATGTTTTTGTGTGTGTCTGTGTGTGAGCGCTAAGAATCAATGACCGCTCACCTGAAAGTATAATTCATTGAATGCGACCAAAAGGAAAGAAAGAAAGAAAGAATGTGGTTGTTTTGGGTCATAAAAGCGTGAGAAGTCTCATTTTTGTTGTACCATTGAAACAATTCTAAAGTCCCAAACTAAAATTGTGGCATTCCACAGAACATAATAGATGGCCAGTCATTTGTGGTGGTTGTCTGAAGAAAAATTTTAGTTTCATAGAAATCTTGCCTTATTACGCTCGGCAGATAATGCAGCCATGAGGTTATTTTAAGCAAACGAAGATTTAGAGGTGAATTGACTGAGGTTTTAAAAAATTATGAAAGGAATTAGTCCAGTGGAACAAGACTGTTAGTTTAAAATGAGTTCAAGAAGCACATGGGGACACAGTTGGAAGCTAAATTTTGCACAAACCTTAGGACTTTTTCTTCATATAGAGAACCATAGACCCATGGAATAAGTGATGAAGTCGTGTGTCTACAGCCAGGCCTAGAGGTGTGCCCAAGTTATCCGGCTCTGTTTGCCAGGATAAGGGGTAAGTAATGTGGAGGCCATGGTGGCCTTTAGGCCCTTGAAGTTTCACCCTGCACTTCCAGATCTCTGGTCCTAGCACACCTGGTGTTGAGACTTTAGCAAGTTTGGTCACCTGTTGCAAGCCATTATCTCACAGACTTGTATTTAACATCCCAAACCCTGATGAGCTCTTCAATGAAATCCCTAAGGTGACAAACTCTATGAGACCAGCAAAATATAAGAATCTAGACCAAATTAATTAAAAAAGAGTTTAATGTATGTATTTAAGCACAAGTATAAAGTACAAAATTAAAAAGATTAAGTGCCAAATGTAAATAGAAATATTGTTTTCTACGAATTGTTTAGCAGTGATGACACAGATTCAGTCCTTCCTCTCTGTCTTCAAGATGATCTCCTATTACAAATCTTCTTCTGTTCTTGTAAGAATTATTTTGTGCTTCATTGCCCAGATCCTCTCATTTCTTGATTAATTTCCATCCTACACTGGACTTTCCTTTCTGAAATTGTGTTAATCCATTTTTTATCAAAACAGATTCTTATTTCCCTACCAAATAACTTAAATATGTATTTATTACCATAAGTCATTTTTCCTTATTTCTTCTTCTTTTAATTCTTTCAGCTGCTCCCGTTAGGGGTTGCCACAGCAGATCATCTTCTTCCATATCTTCCTGTCCTCGTCATCTTGTTCTGTCACACTCATCACCTGCATGTCCTCTCTCACCACATCCACAAACCTTCGCTTAGGCCTTCCTCATCTCCTCTTGCCTGGCACCTCTATCCTTAGTACCCTTCTCCCATTATACCCAGTGTCTCTCCAAACCAATGCGATCTCACCTCTCTGACTTTGTCTCCCAACCGTAACACCTGAGCAGACCCTCTAATGTCCTCATTTCTAATCCTGCCCATCCTCGTCACCCCCAATGCAAATCTTAACATCTTTAACTCTGCTACCTCTATTTTCCCTATATTTCTTGTTTAATATCATTAAAACATGTTCTTGTAAGTATTCCGTTATTTCATAATGTAACAGTTTAAATGTTTAGCTTCTTGATCTGAGTTTGTCAGAGGAAATACGACAGTTCAAAAGTACCCTGTGCTGTAGTACATAAGATGGCATGGTCTTTAACTGACATTACAACTCTCATGTTCAGGTGAATTACTCCATTCAGTTACTCAAGTTCCCCAACCTAACTGCCACATCACTACAAGCCAGTTTTAGTATTTTGTTATGAGTTATCTCTCGCCTGATCCAGGTTTTAGGCTCCGCTTTTGCTAATGGGCCACAGTGGTCTGGTTTCATGAGAAGTGTGGTAGACGATAGGATTTTAGGGACCTTTGAAACTTGACTTGATGTTAAGTTGGAGGATTTAAGTGGTTATGATTGTCAGTCTTTTTTTTAGGATAAATAGCCTGTTCTAGTTTGAAACTTTCTAATATTCTAATGTAACGTACTACACCTGTTGATTTACGGTATACACAATGGCTTATAGTCTGTAGCTCCTTACCTCTCCAGTTTATTTCTGGATAAGTGGCCTTTTGCTTTCCTTGCTCATTTTACTTTTATGATTACAAAGATTCAAGCAAGGAGTTGGTGTAGCTGAAATTCATAAAAGCATTTGATGTAACAGCCTGTTCAAAGCCTTGTATGCTTTTTGTTTTATCTTTTACTATCAGAAATTTAAAAAAAATATACAAATTGAAATAACATCTCAAACTAAATGTAAAACAGTCAATTCATGCTGAACTGAAGTTGCACACAATGTTTGCATGTTAAAACTAAATGCTCTAAATGTAATGTCTAGTCTCACGTGACGTCAAAGTGTCTCTCCGAGATGATCACGCCCCGACCCAAAATTTTTATATATATATACTCCAGCAGCAGCTTACTGGTAAAAAACAATATTAAATTAAAGAGTGATAACAATGCAGATATAACAGACAATAACTTTGTATAATGTTAGCGTTTATCCCCCCCGGGTGGAATTGAAGAGTTGCATAGTATAAGGGAGGAGTGATCTCCTCTGTCTGTCGCTGAAGCTGCTCCTCTGTCTGGAGATGATCCTGTTCAGTGGATTCTCCATGATTGACAGGTGCCTGCTCAGCGCCCGTCGCTCTGCTATAGATGTCAAACTGTCCAGCTCCGTGCCTACAATAGAGCCTGCCTTCCTCACCAGTTTGTCCAGGCGTGAGGCGTCCCTCTTCTTTATGCTGCCTCCCCAGCACACCACCGCGTAGAAGAGGGCGCTCGCCACAACCGTCTGGTAGAACATCTGCAGCATCGTATTGCAGATGTTGAAGGACGCCAACCTTCTAAGGAAGTATAGTCGATGCTGTCCTCTCTTACACAGAGCATCAGTATTGGCAGTCCAGTCCAATTTATCATCCAGCTGCACTCCCAGGTATTTGTAGGTCTGCACCCTCTGCACACAGTCACCTCTGATGATCACGGGGTCCATGAGGAGCCTGGGCCTCCTAAAATCCACCTCCAGCTCCTTGGTTTTGCTGGTGTTCAGTTGTAGGTGGTTGGAGTCGCACCATTTAACAAAGTCCTTGATTAGCTTCCTATACTCCTCCTCCTGCCCACTCCTGATGCAGCCCATGATAGCAGTGTCATCAGCGAACTTTTGCACGTGGCAGGACTCCGAGTTGTATTGGAAGTCTGATGTATGTTGGCTGAACAGGACACGAGAAAGTCCAGTCCCCTGCGGCGCTCCTGTGCTGCTGACCACAATGTCAGACCTGCAGTTCCCGAGATGCACATACTGAGGTCTGTCTGTAATTACTAATTACTATATATAAAAATACAAATATTTACATTAAACCCTCCCTTGCCCGTCTAAACAAGAAACAAAAGCACACAGCACAAATACAAACATGGATCAGATAAACACAACAGTTGAAAATGTGGTGATAAATGTGTCCCAAAATAAAGTCTGACATGGCTGTGGTGATATTGTGCTTCCTCCCAAAGACAAAACAACTTCACCGTACTTGTCCTGGCAATGGTTGGAATGAATTCGAACCCCAGGGTTTCTCAGCTCTGGCTGTCGTGATGTAGGATCGGTAGTTGAAAAAGCAGGCAGTAGAATTAAGCAATAAATAGTAGTTATGAGTTTGTAGATGGATGGTAAATTGTCTTCTTTTCCTCTCTCTCTCTCTCTCCTCTCACCGCCTCCTTTTGCCTTCGCTCCTCTTTTTTTTTTTTCTTTTTTTTTTTTTAAATGTAAAATGTCTCGATGTATCTGGTGTGTAAACTGGTGATTTCCATCTCGGGGCTGTGGTCTTTCTCCATCATCCTTCCCCTCTGCACTTACGGGGACAACATTCAGTGACGGACACATAACGAACAGTAAACGGGACGATGGAAACAACACGTACTTAGCACAGGCATAGGAGAGCCCTGCTACAAGAACATGTGGCTTCATGTACGGTCTCACCCTTGCTCATACACCTCCTTTCTTTACTGTAGCAAGGTTTGGTCTTGTGGCACCCTGGTCCAGCTCCTTTACAGATGGCCTTCCACTGTTACCAGGTTACCTTTTGAAATGAAATGGATCGTCACTGCAGCCTTTGTTAACAGCCACACCCCTAGGTGTCCTGCTGTGGAGCAGAAATTAATGACCAGGGTCCCAGGGGGAGCATACAGAAGGAGGTCTTTTAGAGTGTGCTGGCAATGGGTTATAAAGGATAGAGTTAACGTTTTTGCCCATTTGTTTCTTGAGTACACATAATCTCCACCTTTTGTTTGACAATGGGTGTAAAGTTTCATCCGTCAATATTGTAAATCATTGAATTATGGCTCTTTTTTTGTTCACTGACCTAGTGTTTGAATAGAGTTATTTCTGAATGCCACTTTCCCGGGATCAGTCTTATCAGATGAGACCCAGAAACTGCATTACACAGGGAGGCCCTGTGAGGAGAACTGACACTTGAGCTGAAGTTAAATGTCAATGAAGGAGGGTCTGGCTGCTGCCTCACAATCCAAAGACTTGTGCGCTAAAGCAAAGCAAAATGGATAATGCCAGTCTACCCTACACTGCTTAAACAAAAAGAAATACGTTTCCAGCAGATTTGATCCACTGGGAGCCAAGGACTATTATACAGAGAGAGACCAAGAGGCTTGATGACAATAGCAGATGTCATATTAAATGCAAACACTCTGGTAAGGGCTTGTTCTCAAAGCCCGTGTGTGTGTGTGTGTGTGTTTTGTTTAAATTTGAGTATGAACAGCAGTTGTGCTTTAACCTTTCCTCAACATGGGAACCCAGCACTAAAGGCATCTGAAAGGAGGGCATTACAACTGCGCAGCTGTTATGCTTCAGTAACTGTGGCATCAGACTAGCAGTCAAATGGCTCTTGAAGTTCAGTTATTATTTAGGGATGTGGGGCTTCACGGCTGCTATAGAAACAAACACAGTCAGCTGTTCACATAGTGACGGACTGAAAACCGCCTGTGCTTGGGCCCACTGCCATTGGGATCGGCCCACAAGCCAGCACTGAGAGGTCATGTTTGGTGTTGAGTAGACTTGTGTGAAGTCCGAGTAGGAAGCTGCACAAAGTAATCCCATCTTGATTTCAAGAAAGCTGTGACCTCTTTGGACGGAATGAGAGTTGTGATTATAACACTAGTGTACACATTGAACTGCTGCTTCTCAACGCACAGTGTCTGTCGTTTTTTATTAAGTGCCCGTTGCACAGCTCAGTATTAGTTTGACCAATTTTTGAGAGCAGCTGTAATAAGATACTCTGTTGAAACGCAGGAGACATTTAGTTCTGCTGCTTAACACATTTTCATGGCATATATCGATGATGTCTTAATCTAAACTTGATTTGTTACATTAACGCACTGTAATAAAAAGGCGCTATATAAGGCACGTATAAAAACCAAAGAACTTTTCTTTTTCTTCACCTGTGGGGCACGTCTTCGCCGTGTCCCACAGGCACAACACAGTCCCAAAGCGCCACTCTCTTCTCCTTTAATCACCACTTCTCCATCAAGCTTCATCATCCTCCTCCTTCACTCTGGTCATTGATTGGTGGCTGCTGGTCCCTTTTCAAGTCCACCCAGAATTGCTCCAGGTGGTTGACTGCCGAGTTCCTGCTGCACTTCTGGGTGTGGTGAATATGCTGCCCATAAGGGCTCAGGAATCCCTGCTGCAGCACACCCTGGCGGCACCTGTGGGACCCAACAGGGCTGCACCCAACTCCAATTCCCATGGAGCCCTGCTGGAAACGAGGCACCGCTCCAACCCAGAGGGGCTGCCATCTAGCGTCCAGGGTGAGGTATTGCATAGTCCATGGCTGCTCCCCCTGAACATATAGCGAAGGGGCATCCCGGCCGTCCGCTACAGGGCATTAAATTATTTTTCCTGCTTGAAGGACATTAATATCGAATGGCTATTGTTAATCTCTTTATGCCCGCACACAACACAGAGGACTTGGTCCTTAATCTCTGACACAGGCCCACTGAACACAGCCAGAGACTGGAATATCCTTATCGTCACAGGCCAGAGACCCACCAATAGAAACCCGAGTCCAGATATTCATATTTACATTGATATCTATTTGCTTAGCCTACGCTTTTATCCAAAGTGACTTACAAAAGAGGTCAGCGTAATCGAGTAGCAGCAGTCTCAGGGACAGTTTAGGAACAAGTGTTACAGGATAAGGCTGCAAAATTGATCACAAGAGAAGAGATCAGAACAAAATCCGTATAAGCACATTACACTTCCTCGGTTACAAATACGTAACCAAGCCATTTTCAATTAGACCAAAATTGACAGAACAAAAAGGGAGACTTCCAACGCTTCTTAAATATGCTGAGAAAGGTGGAAGTTCAAATGGAAGTAGCTGGCTAGCTTTTTCCATCAGCTAGAAGCTACACATGAAAAGAGTCTGGATTGAGATTTGATAACACACAAAGGTAGCATAACCAGGCGCCATTCATCAGCAGACTTGAGTGGTCAAGGTGGACCAGAAGACCTCACAAGCATCTTCATGTATATATATTGTAGGTGCTGAGCCATTGACTACTCTGTAGGCAAGCATCAAGGATATGAACTTAACATGTGCCTGTATGGGGTGCCAATGTAGTGTTCTGAAAAGATGAGTGACATGTGCCCGTCTCATCAGTCTAGTGATGTCGCCCGGTGGTCCAACTCTCGGTTGAATGTCTTCATCATTGAACTTGCCCGTCCCCTGGGAGGATGCTGTGGATGAGCCTCATGGTGCTGTGGTGTATTAATCTTGTCAGACATTTGAAGAAAGGGGCTGGGAAGGAACGGTGCAACCTTATTGAAATCGGTTGTGGGAGATTTGTTGCCAGAGCCTAAACCTGAACCCAATCCAACATCTCTTTAGTGACCTGAAAATAGCTGTCCACCGATAGTCTCCATGTAAACTGTCTCTACAGAAAAGAATGTCAGAAATCTAGGGGGGTGTGTGTGAGTGTGAGTGAAGCTCATTGTTCAGACCATGAAGGCTTCTGCCTTTAATTGCTGCTAAAGGGCTTTCAACTAAGGACTGAGTAAAGAGTCGGAATGCTTGTGTCAATGTGATATTTCAGGTTTTCATTTTTAATAGATGTGCTAGAATTTCTAAAATCCTTTTTTCACTTTGTCATTCTGGGGTATTGAATGTTGCTTGAAATTTGTAGAAAATGATTTTATCATAAGGATGCATAGCAAAATGTGAAAAAAAAGAAATAAAGTGAAGGGTCTGAATGCTTTCTGCACCCACTATTTTATTTTAAAGTAATACATATTCAGAGAACTGCCAGTAACGGGGATGGGTTTGTTTTAATTTCTTTTTAGTGAGTTTGATGTGAAAGAGCTGCACAAGGGTACATCACACAAGATCAAGAAGTGGAGACACAAGCAGAACGAGGAGCACAGCCCTGACAGCGCCTGCTGCGTTGGATCTGCGGGAAGTTGCACGTCAAATCTAGAAATGCAACATGACGGTAACATTATTATACGCTATCATGTGCCGTATGGAGGTGTGGAGTTGAGAGTGACACAATCGATTAGTGTGAAGCCTGGTGGGTCAGTTTCTTAGGTTTTTTTTTTTTTTTTCTCCTTAAGTAGAATTTTAATTTTAGCCCTTTTCACATAAATCCCAGAAACCCACTTCAGGTGCCTTGGTATTTTTAACTTTAAAGTAGCAATATTTCATCCTATCATCAAGCGCTTTTTGTCCTCTGATTCAGAATTAATTCAGCTTTTCCAGTTATGTCAGTTAAGAGTGGCACAATGTCATTTTGTGAAAAATGTGCAAACAGGAAAAAAGCTCAGCAGAAATAGTTTTATATTTTCATTTTAAAACAATGAGAAGACACCATCCATCCATCATCCAACCCACTATATCCTAACTACAGGGTCATGGGGGTCTTCTGGAGCCATTCCCAGCCAACACAGGGCGCAAGGCAGTGAATAAACCCCAGGCAGGGCGCCAGCCCACTGCAGGGCACACACTAGGAACAATTTAGAATCGCCAATGCACCTAACCTGCATGTCTTTGGACTGTGGGAGGAAACCCATGCAGACACGGGGAGAACATGCAAACTCCACGCAGGGAGGACCTGGGAAGCAAACCCTGGTCTCCTAACTGAGAGGCAGCAGCGCTACCCACTGCACCACCGTGCCGCCATGAGAAGACACTGAATGAACAAATTAAAATAAATACTAAAAGGTTTTATCATTGAATAGAGGATCAGTAAATGATCAGGAGAGTCGTCTCCTTAATTCAAAACTTAGTCCCATGTGACTTCAGTTTCCTGTTAAAGATGTGCTCTGATTTCTCTTGAAACATGCATTTAAAATTCTTTTATGGAAGAAAAATGCTGCCTGTGTTTTACATGTTGTGAGCAAACAACTGGAAAACCGATTTGAGGATTATGCAACATGCGTAACTTGAGTGTTTTTCACTTTGTTTGTCATTGTATATCATTGGACGCCATTGGCTTATATCATAAACTTTATGTTCTTCCTCCATGAAAATATGAGATTATTTTTTTTTCTTGTCATCACTAAAATAGACACATGGAGTAAGTAATATATTAAAAAAAAAATAATAATTGGTGGAGCATTTAAGAGGTTTTCTTACCTCGGCAGCAACATTCATATCTCTGGTGACTCTTCCTATGAAGTCAGTAGACAGATTGGGAGAGGTGTGTGGCGCTTCCAATATCTATGCAAAAGGGCGAAGGTCCAAGTCTTTAGAGTCCTGGCGCTTCTTGTTTGTGAGACATGGACGCTATGCAGTGACCTGAGATGGAGACTGGACTCCTTCAATATTGTGTCTCTTTGGAGAATCCTTGGGTACCACTGGTTTGACTTTGTGTTGCTCACAGAGTCCCAAATGAGGCACATTACCTGCATTGTGAGGGAGCGTCAGTTACGGGACTATGGCCATGTGGTTAGATTCCCCCTAGGGTGATCAGCTCATAAGATTTTCACTGTTGAGGACCCGAGCGGCTGGACCAGGCCAAGGGGACGCTCACATCACACCTGGCTGTGGCAGATAGATGGTCATTTCCGGAATGGAGTACTGGACTCCATGTCTGCCTGAGGGATTGCCAATCAGAATCCTGAGCAGTTTCATCTTGTTGTGGGTGCGGCAATGTGCTATACCAGTGGATGCTCCCCAACCTGACCTAACCTGGAGTGTTCCTTTAACACTGGTGGGGACTATAAGAGCATTACATCTTTAGTTTCTATAATTAATGTTTATTAGCGGACTCTACAGAAATATAAAATGGACTCGGATGTACAGTATGGATTCCCCAACATGTGGATAACGCTTTCTTCTGTTACTCCTCAACATTTCTGAAATTAGCAGATGTTTAAAACTGTTGACTCTTTTAAATATAATGCCCTCAAAGCCACATGCATATTTAAACAAGAGCAGCCAAATATTCTTGTTTCATTTGTTTTATATGGTTTTGGAGGACTGTTTATTTTGAGTACTTGTAGAAAATTCTCATTGAAGTAAATATATGTAAATAGTAAATATATGTGTTGTGGAAAGATCAGCCCAGCTACAGACAGAGCCGCAGACCCACAATGTCCAGAACACACACTATTTATTTTTCTCCTACACACAGCACAGTGCACAGATCACCCCCAATTAGGTTCAGTCCCGTCTTTCTTTCTTTCTCCTCCACTGCGGCCCCTTATATAACGCACCCGGATGTGTGGCGGAAGTGTTGGATGGGCACCCGGAAGCACTCTGGGTGTACCAGCTTCCTGGTCCGACAGCACTTCCTGTTGTGTGGGAAGTGCTGTAGCCAATGTCTCCGGGACTATCCGAGCACAACACCGCCCAAAACCCCCCGGGCCGGTCAGCCCCCCTTAGGCCGGTGGTGGCCACGGGCTCCAATGTCAATTTATTTATATAGCACATTTAAAACAACATAGGAATGCTGTGGCCAACGTGCTTTACAATAAAAGAATTAAAAAAAAAAAAAAAAAACATACAAACAACATAAATAGAAATAAAATATAAGAACATAAATAAAATAAATAATAAATAGAAGTAATGTTATATAATCACAATGAGGAAACCATCAGTATTACTGAAGGTCACTGAATGCCAGTGAATAGAGTTGAGTCTTTAATCTTGCTTGAATTGTAGACGACCTCTTTATGTGATGAGGTAAAGAGTTCCACAGGCGAGGTGCCACAGCTGTCTCCCTTAGCTTGACACTTGGTACGAGGGACAACAAGAGACAACTGACCAGAAGATCTAAGCACTCTGGATGGCTGGTGTAAAGCACACAATTCAGATAAATAGGCAGGAGCAAACCCATGTAAAGATTTAAAAACTAGCAACAAGATTTTAAAATCAATTTGAAAACTGACCGGCAGCCAGTGTAAAGAAGCGAATATTGGAGAAACAGAATCAGACTTTCTTGCCCCAACCAGAAAGCGAGCAGCAGCATTCTGGACCAACTGTAAACTGTGTATCAGAAATTTGCTAATCCCAGAATACAGCGAGTTGGAGTAATCGAGGCAAGAAAAGATAAAAGCATGATTAGCTTTCTCAAGATCCCTAGAAGATAAAAAAGGCTTGATCTTATCTAAAAGACGAAGCTGGCAAAAGCAACTCTTGACTACAGAATTAACTTGTTTCTCAAAAGAGAGGTTACTGTCAAAGATAACACCAAGATTGCAGACTTGAGGTTTGCAAAAGACAGAGAAAGAGCCGAGAAGTCCAAGACCAGTTAAGCACCTCTGTTTTATTTTGATTCAGGTCAAGAAGATTATTAGCCATCCAGGATCTTAGTTCAGAAAGACAGTTGAGGAGTTGATTTATTGCAGAGTTGCAGATGGGAATATTAACCTGAGTATCATCAGCATAGCAGTGAAAACAAATGTTAAATTTCCTAAAAATAGCTCCAATAGGGTGAAGGTATAGAGAATAAAATAGGACCCAAAATGGATCCCTGAGGAACACCACATTTAAGAGAAGCAGTAGACGAAAAAGAGGAATTTAAAGTCACTGAAAAGTGTCTACCAGTTAGATATGACCTGAACCAGTTAAGAGCAGCCCCTTTAAGCCCAACAAGATGTTCAAGCCGCAACAGCAATATCTCATGGTCAGTAGTGTCAGGCAGCGGACAGGTCAAGGACTGCCGCGCCACCTGAGTCAGTAATAATAGAGATGTCATTGAATACTTTCAGGAGGGCCATCTCAACGCCATGATAACGCCTAAAGCCAGATTGGTAGATCCAACAGAGTTGAGCTCCTAAGCTCCGATCCCGTGGCCCCCATGCAAACCAGGGCGGCTGCACTCTCGTGTCCCGGGAAGGTCTTGTTCTTCTCCCGGTCCTTCCATTTTCCAGGTGTTCCAGCTGTGTAGGCTCCCCAGTCGTCCGCCACAGTGTAAAAGAGTAGGACTGCTGAAAGATGCTGGCCACTTAAACAATGAAGAGTATTATTTATCCCCTTTTTTATTATAATTTCTCAGTTGCCTCTTGTACCATATGCATAGATTAGAAAGTGTGTAGATTTTCTGTTGTGAATGAAATGTGTTTTTATGCCTTAGGTTTACTAGAGTCCTTTCCAAGCCAGTTTAGATATTCTATACTTGTTTTTTGCAGATATAAAATATGTACACTTACCAATCTTGTGGTTCTAGTAGTTGACAGTGAAGGCACCAATAGTTGGAGGTGTTGAGTTAATTAAGTTTAGATTCATAGCAGTAACTGCTGAGATGGACAGTTGTGTTTGTGAGGGGTATTTACATTATGTCTTGTATACTTCAATTTAAGATGCAGTGCTTCATGTAAAGTAACATTTCCAATTCAGTACATTTTTATTCATTCTTTATGTGCAGTTACAGGGCACTACCTCACTCCAGCTTGCACTGTACATATGGCATAATATCATGAGGCACTGTTGTAAATAAAGATTATCGTCTCCCAAGGGAAAGAGACTTCATCATACACTTTCAACATTCAGTTTCTTTTTCATATAGCTCAACACTTTTTATTACAGAGACACAAATTCTTGGCATGAATATAGAAAACTACATAACTGAGAAACATTTACCTACAGATGGGCGATGATAAACCCATAAACAAGTTTGCTTTATTCCTTAGTAATAGAGATCCGTGTACCGGCTCAACTGATGTTTTCAAAATGTCATAGAAATGACTCTAATGCCAGATGTGGCTATGCCAATAATCCATATTCTCCTAAACTCAACAGTTTTATTTATTTGGAGTGTCTTAGTATTCTCTTTCAGTAGATGCCAGCCATTGACAGCATTCCATTTGTCTTGTTGTTGAGGTCCATTTGTCACAAGTGTGATTGTTTTTATTGTTGATGTTTTTGTTTTTTGTTTTTTTTTTTCTTCCCATCCAATAAAACTTTTTTTTGTTTAGATGTGGACTCGCTGAGTCAGCTGAGCTCGGCCGGCAGCTCAAGTGTGGATGAAGAGGAAGAAGAGCACTGTGGGAGTATTACTCAGGACATGCCAATGGTTTTAACTCCAGAGCAGGAGAAGGTTCTCCTCCATCATTTTGCCACTTTGGCTGATGACCTTGAAAATGGTAAGACATTCACCGATAAAACTCTCTGTAGTCCTCTTTAAAACAACAATGCCTAAATACTACCATGTCTTGAAATTAAGGATTGTCCACTCCGCACCAATGTATTCTCCTACTTAAGGGCTTTCCCAGCTTCAGTTGTTGGGGACATCTGCGGCTTCAGAAATCATCAAGTCCGCATTACTTCGAACTAAACTGTTCATTAGTTGCTCCTTTTTCTTCTCATATTTTGCATTCAGAAAAATGTGCTGGTGTGATATTTACATGTAACAGAAATTCAGCATTTTTTTTGCTTTATTTTTAAATATTAACTTTCTTTTGCCTTATTGTATAATTCACCTTTTTCTATGAAGTTTGCTCCACTGAGTGTCATCGTCGTCTCTTCTTCTTTCGGCTGCTGCCGTTAGGGGTTGCCACAGATGAAGTTTGAGGTCCAGACTTGGCTGGTCTTGTGATGGCTCACTTCAAGTCTCATTTCTGTTTGCGTATTGTTTAAGGAAAAAAAAGGAAGGAATTCAGTGGACCAGGCGTTAATTAAACAAGTCCATTAAAATGGCAGGAGAAGAAGTGAATCAGCAGCAAAAACTGGTCACTAATTAATAAAAAGGTTCGAATGAAACCCTGCAGCCACAGCAGCACTCCTGGACCAGACTTGTATAGTGCGTCTGTTATTCACACACCATTAGGCCTCTTTTAGTCTTAACATTTACAAAATGTCATTAAAGTGGTTAGTTCTCTTTGTTGAGTCTTCATTTTGGAATGGTCAGCCACTGAAAAACTATATATTTTTTTTTTTCCTTGTAGAAAAGTTTGATAACAACCTGAAGGACCTCCAGCCAGGCACAGAGAGCTTTTTCTTGAACCCACGGCTCAGCATTTCTGCAAGATTTCTTTCTAGATGTCAGAATAAGCAGCGGTAACTCGATCTTTAATTTCACATCTTATTCGCCACTGAAGATGGCATTAGTTTTAGATTGACAGAGAGATGGAATTTTAGGAAATGTATTACTGTACAGAAGTCCTTTAAATAAAAACAAGCAGTGAGAAATACGTAGTTTCTTTAAAAGGCCACCTACTGTTTCCTGCCGTTTTTGGCAACTGTCTGAGTTGTCTGCCTTTTCTGTTCTTTTGTTTGTATAATGAGTGCACTTTTTTGTTTAAGTCTTGTCTGTTCTTGTTTGTTTTGTATTCTCAACCATCAGTTATTCAGATTTCTCCACTCTGCCTCACTTTAGGTTAGCTTCTGGTTTTCCTCCCAAGATCCTCATTTCTAACCCCGAGTTTCTAGTTGAGGAGAACAGTAGAATTTCCATTAAGGAAGAGGAGGTAAGAAAGAACCACTTTGTGTTTCTAACTAAATACAGTAACTAATATATTGTATATGGAGTGTGTGTGTGTATAAAAAGTTTTCAACCCCATCTGGAAAGCCACCGTATTTCCATCTTACATCATTACAGCCTATAAAAATCACAAATACAGAGTTATCACAGTGAACTTTTATTTCTCTGTGTGCATATTTTGAAACATTTAGAGCTCAGTGAACTAAACAAATGCAAATTGACAGCCATGTTGTAAAAGTAATTGGCCCCTTCACATGACACACAGTCAATACTTGGTAGCAGCACCCTTTGCGGCCATAACTGCTTGCAATTGCTTTGGCTAGCCATCTACAAGCTTAGCACATCTGGATGGGGGTCATTTTTCCCATTCTTCCTTGCAGAACTGCTCCAACTGGGAAACGTTTGAAGGCTTTCGTTTGTGAGCTGCAATTTTGATATCACACCACACATTTTCATTTGGATTCAGGCCACTGCAAAACCTGGGTCTTCTTTTTGTCAAACCATACTTTGGTTACTGTTACCAGTGTTTCAGGTCATTGTCCAGCTGAAAGTGGTAGCATCGTCCAAGTCTTAATTTCATGACTGACGTTTCAAGGTTTTCCTCCAAAATCTGAATATTGCCAAAAGTTTTGGGACACCTGCCTTTACACACGTGAACGTTAATGGTGTCCCGTTCTGAATCCATAGGCTTTAATATGGAGTCGGCCCACCCTATGCAGCTCTAAACGCTTCATCTGTTCTGGGAAGGCTTTCCACAAGGTCTAGGAGTGTGTTGATCAGAATTTGTGACCAGGAGAGTATTTGTGAGGTCAGGCACTGATGTTGGACGAGAAGGCCTGGCTTGCTCGCAGTCTCCACTCAAATTCATCCCAAAGGTGTTCGGTCAGGTTGAGGTCAGTGCTTTGTGCAGGCCAGTCAAGTTCCTCCACACCAAACTCACTCCACCATTTGTTTATAGACCTTGCTTTGTGCACTGGTGCATGTGCAGTCATGTTGACATCTCCAAACTGTTCCCACAAAGTTGGGAGCCTGAAATTGTCCAAAATGTCTTTTTGCTCTGAAGCATTAAGAGTTCCTTTCACTGGAACTAAGAGGCCAAGCCCAACCCTGAAAAGCAACCCCCCACCATAATCCCCCCTCCACTTGGCACAATGCAGTCAGTCCGGCGAGTCCCATTCTTCTGGTCAGACTCTTCCATCACAGATTGCGAGATTCGTCACTCCAGAGGACACGTCTGCACTGCTCTCGAGTCCAGTGGCGTGTGGTGGGCTTTACACCACTGCATCTGACGCTTTGCATTGCATTTGATGATGTCAGGCTTGGCTGCAGCTGCTCGGCCATGGAGACATATTCATTCCATGAAGCTCTTTGTCTACGCTGCACTGTTCTTGAGCTTTTGGAGGTCTGTGGCTTCTGACTCTGCTGAAAGTTGGCGAATTCTGCCCATCTCGGTATGTGCTGTCCCCACTCTGTGGCCTACCACTTTGTGGCTGAGTTGCTGTTGTTCCCAGTTGCTTCCACTTTGTTATAATACCACTAACAGTTGACCGTGGAATATTTACTAGCGAGGAAATGTCACAAATGGACTTCTTGCACAGGTGGCATCCTATCACGGTACCAGACTTGAATTCACTGAGCTCCTGGGAGCGACCCATTCTGTCACAAATGTTTGTAGAAGCCAACAGTCTGCATGCCGAGGTGCTCGATGTTACACACCTGTGGCCATGTTTTGGAGGTGGGGTGCCAATATTTTTGTCAATATAGTATGTGTTTTTTTTTTTTTTTTTTTTTTTTTGCAACAAAATGTGTACACAAGATGCCTGAAGGCAAGCCATTTAAGAAGGAAACAGCGTAACCAAACGCTCCCCCCAATCCTCCCAATTGGAGCCTTGAAAAGAAAAAAAATAAAAGACTGAAAAAAAAAAACAAAAGACAGTAGGTAACTAACAGAAAAGCAATCACAATGCCTGAAAAGGTTCGAAGAATGAAAAGAACAATCTCAATGAGATCCAGGTACCCAATTTCTAATTGACTGGGCTGAGATAAATCCATCAAGAATTGGTCTAACTGAAGCACGATAATCTGGCATGAGGACTCTTCAAAGGAAATCGATTTAAAAAATGAGGAACAGCTGTTGTTAAAAATGACAAGCCCTGTGGTTTTCCATTGAGAGTCTAGGAGTAATTTGAATGCCAAAGTTAGTAGACAGAACAAATCACGCTGGCAAAAAGCGAGAGTAGACAGGACCTGTTTATATCTCTCTATTATAAAAAGAAATCCTGGAAAGCAAAAGGAAGGTGACAATACGTGATCTTCTCGGAAGTTCTCGGTAGACATTTAAAAGACCCGTGAGACAAAAGAGTCTTGCCATGGAGCGTCTCGCGGGAACCGTAAACATGAGATTCTTGAAAGACGCACCCTACTTACAAAACATATCAAGAGCACACCCATCGAAAAACAGTCGCAGTAAAAACACATAGTGCACACACATCCTGTGCTCTCAACACACGTAAAGCGTATAAGGACAATATGGAGAATAGAGACCCAAAGGCGTTGGAGAGAAAAAAGGCAGGTAAGAAATTATGAAAGCAGTGGAATTCGAAAGGCTCAAATAAACGATGCTGCGATACACATGCAGAGAAAGGTAGAGATTATGAAAGCAGTAAAATTAGAAAGTATTGCAGTGTCCCAGCCAGGTTGAGGCCTTTTTGGTTTTCAGTGGCTGTTCGGTCCGATTGACGGAGGGTGGAGTACAGCTCGGAAGACTGATAGCGGAGTATTGATTGATGCGGTGGGGGGGGGAGGGGTGCGAGACGCGGGGGATGAGGGATTGGAGAGGGTGCTAGAAAGTTGTGTTTGGGGTTACAAAGTCAGCAATTGTTCAAGTAAAACTTTTGTGACACTTTATCATGTCAGTCGGTACAGTATCAAAGAAAAGATAGAAAAGATCGCATTACCGAAAAACAAAAGGTGATTAATCATCAGATCCAGGTGTAATTGAAAAAAGAGCAGGACAAATCGAGGTCAGAAATAAAAGGCAAAGAGTAGACAACAAAGTCATTTCGCATTCGCATCATTCAATGCACAAAACGTGGATTTACACAATAATAGACCATACGCTATGAGAATCTGTGGTCCCGGAACATTTAAAGCAACAACAAGTTGAATTTCAGAGAAAACACAATTCAGTCAGGTGTACATTTATGATCACAGAGAAGCGATGCAAATATTAACATGCAAAAAGAAAGGTAATGTATATATTCCGAGAATAACATTACACATCAAAGGAGATTGTGATATGCCATTCGTATTAAAATGTTTACAGTTTACCGTGAGAGTAACTTTTGCTATGACAATCAATAAATCACAGGGACAAACATTAGAAAAAGTCTGATTATTTATTAGAGAAACAAAAACAGTATTCACTCACGGGCAATTATATGTTGCGTTGTCACAATGTGTCTCCAAAAAATATTGTTTTTAATGAAGCTTTAAAGTAAAAGTGCAAATAATGAAATTGAAGCAATTTCAAAGGAAAAAAAAAAATTAAAATTGTATACCCGATTAACCAAACACAGGGGTTGGTGAGCGAAGCGAGCAGGGGCAAAGACCCCTAGTAAAAAAAAAAATAAGGGTCTGGGTCACCACAGTCACAGAAGGAAATAAAGACAGAAAGTGACAGACAACAGAGAAAAAAATAGGAGGGCAGTGTATTTAAAAAAAAAATAAATAAATAAGTGCCAGGCAAGCCACTGGAAATATTTTTTAGTGGGTAAGTCTGTGAAGTAGTTTTAGTTGTGTAAATTGATAATTATGATTCCTGGAGCAAAACAAAGATACCTGAATAAATTGTGCCAGAAGAGGTGGGAATCCAATGAAGAAATATCATTAGACCAGAAAGAATGTACATTGACGTGAAAAACATATT
>JANRMT010062796.1:102335848-102349939 GCA_026402145.1 Polypterus bichir lapradei | reverse complement strand
ACTTGAAACAGAAGATTTTTGTTCAAACTCGAATAAATAAACTGTGTCCTCTGATTTTCTTTTTCGTAGTACTGCTCCTCAATAAATAATTATATTCAAAGTTCAAATCACAAGTAAGTACATGTCACATCAAACGAACCAATTTATAGTGTTTTATGCTAATATCGAATATCCGTCGTCTCGACCCACCGCAATGGTTTTTCATGTCCGCACTTGCTTTGATACGTCAATGCACAGACATATTTGTGCTACATGTATTTTCATGCATTCTTACGTGTGACTCTTTTAATGACACATTTTACCTTTTCGTTCGCAAGTTTGGTATGTAATGTGTTTTTATCAAAAAAGTGTTTCACTTCCGGGTCAGGTAAAATGTTCTTTTCTTCACCCCGGAAGCCTGTCGCTCTTCCTTTGACGAACTTCCGGGTTAAAGGGCACCAAGAAGTCTTCAGTCCTCCCTGCAGCTCCCTCTTGCGGCCCCTGTGGTATCCAGCAGGGTCTTGTATAAGTACTACATGTCCCATGACTCCCTGCTGGTCTTCGGGGCACCTCCATACTGCAGGGAGGGCTCCATCTGGAGGCCTGGGGGTATTGGCCGGGATGACAAGCCGGCCACATCTCACAGTAGCTATTTCTAACTTGCTCTGTTGTTCGTTCTCTTGTACGTCTTCTTTTATTTTGTGTAAAGCACTTGGAGGGACATTCCTTTGTAGCGGCCCAGTGCCGCTAAGATTCACACCGTCGATTTATTTATTTTTATAGAGGGCCCCAGGGACGCTCCCAGCCTTGGCTCGACCCACACACACTCCCAACAGAGACAAAATAAAGCACACTGGGAACTAACGACAATTAAAGAATATAATGAAATTAAATAATATAAACAAAAACAATAATACCACCCCAGTACCCCTGCGGCGAAATTACATTAAACATATAAACACAAACAACTCCACACAGCAAAGTCCATGGAAAACCACACCGGATGTAATGAGAGATGACAAGAGTAAGTCCAGAGATCTGTACGTTGGAAGGGAATGACGAAGCAGTTCTAGCGGTAGACACTGTAAGGGTGAAGACGGGACAGATGGTTCAGGAGCACTCCTACACTTACGGGAAAGCCATGAATCCAGTGTCAGTCCTCAGCACACAGGTAGTCAGAAGACGATCCAGACCCCAACAACGAAACAATCCAGGATACAGCGACTAAATACGGCTTAATTAACAGAAGGCAGGCAGCCAGACGGGTACACGGAACACAAACTACGACAACAATAAAACACTTCTCCCTCTTTCGAACACCTGCCCTCCTTTTAAACAACTCTGACCACCTTTGACCCCAACAGCCCCTGCAGGGACTGCTGGGAGATGCAGTTTTAACTACTAGTAGCACTACTACACCTTGTATGAAAATGTGCTATAGAAATAAAAATGTTGTTGCAGTTGAAACCAAGGTCAGGGATGTTGGCTTGTGATCAGTAAGCTGTCTGGGTGTCCATCTTGTATGAACGTTATGGTCATCGAGCACACGGCAATGTGAAGCGATGGCAGACAACGTAATGCACTGATCTTCTCCAGTAAAGACGTTCCCCATGTCATTGTGAGTTTGTGGGCACGATGTTGATGGTTAACCAGATTGAGCTTCATCGGTTACACTTGTTCTTCCCACTTGTAAACCGTTCTACCCACTCAAACTTTTGGTTGAGTCCTGCTGTTGTACTAAGTCAACATCCTTTGAATTTTTGGCCGGTTTCACTCCCTCTGCCCACAGAAATCTCACTACGGTGGATTGATTAACAGTGGTGCAATCCTACAGCAGAGCATCCATGTTCATTTGAACCTACTGATGTGCGTGTTCGAACCACCCATAAGCCATCATGAACGTGTTGTGTGGCGTCCACGCCTATCCTTTTGCTTAATCGTGTAATTTTCAAATTGCCTTTTTGATTCACCCTCGTAAAAGTGTTAGTTTGCCTAATGGCACAAACGGAGTTTTCCCAGGAGATGGTTACTTAGTTGACGGTTGGCTCTTCCCAGTTTCTAGAAAAGGTCCTACGTGTGAGGTAATGTTCTTAGCGTTTTCTTTCTTTATTAAATATTTATTTGGTGTAATCAGAAGTCCATGCACAATGAAGTGATAAATCGAACAGAAGGCTAACTTCAAGCTTGTTGTGTTTTGCTAACAGTGAGGAGGAGGAGCTCCTCTTTCACCACTGCCAGGCCACCAAGACCAAAACCCACTCCAGTGGCCAGCAGTAATCCCCACAGAGGTACTTGTTGCATTACATTTACAGTCATATGAAAAAGTTTGGTAACCCCTCTCAGCCTGCATAATAATTGACTCTCCTTTCAACAATAAAGATACCAGTGGTATGTCTTTCATTTTCTAGGAACATCGGAGTACTGGGGTGTTTTCCGAACAAAGATTTTTAGTGAAGCAGTATTTAGTCGTATGAAATTAAATCAAATGTGAAAAACTGGCTGTGCACAAATGTGGGTCCCCTTGTCATTGTGCTGATTTGAATGGCTGTCACTGCTCAATGCTGATTACTGGCAACACCAAATTGGTTGGTTTAGCTGGTGAAGCCTTGAACTTCATAGACAGGAGTGTCCAATCATGAGTGGTAAAAGGTATTAACCACCATTAAGGTGGTCAATCGCAAGTTGTGCTTCCTTCCCTTTGACTCTCCTCTGAAGAGTGACAGACAGCATGGGATCCTCAAAGCAACTCTCCAAAGATCTGAAAACAAAGATTGTTGAGTCTCCTGGTTTAGGGGAAGGCTACAAAAAGCCATCTCAGAGGTTTAAACTGTCAGTTTCAATTGTAAGGAATGGGATCAGGAAATGGAAGGCCACAGGCACAGTTGCTGTTAAACCAACCCAGCAGGTCTGACAGGCCAAGAGAAATACAGGAGCGGCATATGAGCAGGATTGTGAGAATGGTTACAGACAACCCGCAGATCACCTCCAAAGACCTGCAAGAACATCTCGCTGCAGATGGTGTATCTGTACATCGTTCTACAATTCAGTGCAATTTGCACAAAGAACATCTGTATGGCAGGGTGATGAGAAAGAAGCCCTTTCTGCACTCACGCCACAAACAGAGTCGCTTGTTGTATGCCAATGCTCATTTAGACAAGCCAGATTCATTTTGTAACAAAGTGCTTCGGACTGATGAGACACAAATGGAGTTATTTGGTCAGAACAAAAAGCGCTTTGCATGGCGGAAGAACAACACCGCAGTCCAAGAAAAACACCTGCTACCTACTGTCACATTTGCTGGAAGTTCCATCATGCTGTGTGGCCAGTTCAGGGACTGGGACCCTTGTTAAAGTCGAGGGTCGGATGAATTCAACTCAGTATCAGCAAATTCTTCAGGATAATGTTCAAGCATCAGTCACAAAGTTGAAGTTACTTAAGCAGGGGTTGGATATTCCAACAAGACAATGACCCAAAACACAGTTGGAAATCTACAAAGGCATTCATGCAGAGGGAGAAGTACAATGTTCTGGAATGGCCGTCACAGTCCCCTGACTTGAATATCATCGAAAATCTATGGGATGATTTGAAGCAGGCTGTCCATGCTCGGCAGCCATCAAATTGAACTGAACTGGAGAGATTTTGTATGAAGAATGGTCAGAAATACCTCCATCCAGAATCCAGACACTCATCAAAGGCTATAGGAGGACAGCGTGTAGAGGCTCAACTAAGTATTGATGTCATATCTCTGTTGGGTGCCCACATTTATGCACCTGTCTAATTCTGTTATGATGCATATTGCATATTTTCTGTTAATCCAATAAACTTAATGTCACTGCTGAAATCCTACTGTTTCCATAAGGCATGTCAGATATTAAAAGGAAGTTGCTACTTTGAAAGCTCAGCCAATGAGAAACAAAAATACAAAGAATTAAGAGGGGGGTCCCAAACTTTTTCATATGACTGTTTGGTGGGCTGTTCCTGAGATCACTTGGGTTTTGTCCCTCACTCCTCCTTGGGTTTGCAGTGGGGGGTGAAGATGAGCACTTGTTGAAAGTAGGCCATGTTCTTCATTCTTTGATGCTGCACACCTTTCTCATTTTGTTTGTCACACAAATGATTTGTTGGTCTGGTGGGGGCTGGTGCCTTACATGTCTTTCTAGTTAGAATGGTGGCTCAGAATTGTTTCTGACTGCCGGTGGGTGTTAATTAATTATTTATTTATTTATTTATTAAAACAGATGAAGCTTCAGCAACAGGAACCCAAGGATCAACAGTCCAGGATCCCAATTCGGCAACAAGGAGACAATCTCTGAACACTCAGAACAAAGAGAGTCATCCAGCTAAATCGAGCAGACAGAGTTACATGGGGACAACAGCAAGTTCTAGAGCCAAGATGTCCCGCAGTGTGTCCATGGGAGAAAATCTGAACGCGAGGAGTGCGGAGGAGCAGTTTAAAAATGGCTTGAATTCAAAAGGCCGTGCCTCGTCCACCTTGGATCTGTGTGTTAGACCAGAAGGTGTATCAGGTAAAGAGTCCGATTCCAAAAAGTGCCCTGCATCCAGTCAAGACTGTGAACCTTTGGTAGCAACGGTGCAGGGGAACCACCAGGCCCGAGCCGGTCTGCACCTCGATCTTTGTATGAGCTCAACTGACCAGGCCGTAATGTCCTCTCCACCCATCGTGGGAATCGCAAAAGCCAGACCAAAGCGTTACTCTGACATATCTAAGCCTTCCCTTTCCTTGGCGACGCCAACGGAGATGAGATCGCTGGGCAAAGAGGGCAAAAGTTACATAAGTAGTGTTCTAGAGACCATCTGTGCCTCTCCTGCCAGCCCAGCTACCAGAGGGGTCACGTGCAGCACGGCCAGTCCGTCAGTAAGGGAAGTCGCCTACAGTATAGCCATCCCGGTGGCAAAAGATGTCACCTGTAGCACAGCCTGTGCGACAACAAGGGAGGTCGCCGGTATTGAACCAAGCCCAGTTCGAGAAGGCATCTGTTCGCCTTTGCCCAGACTGTCTACCACAGAACCAGAAGCAGCGCAGATTCCTCTGTCAGAGGAGCACAAACCAACAGCGTCTGCCACCTTGGTTTCCAGCTGTGACAAATCGGAATCTGACAAACCAGATGTGCTATGCAATAAGGGGCCTGACAAGATGGCGCACAGTGTAGCGGGTAAGTTGGAAGTGTAAGAAACTTCACCAACTTGTTAAACGCCACTAAGGGTACCTTCAGAAAGTCTTTAGACCTCTTCATTTTGCTGTGTTGCAGCCTTCTGCTAAAATCATGTAAATTCATTTGTCCCTCATTGAGCAACACTCCGTTTTTAGATTTTTTTTTTCTAGGTTATTACAAATAAACTGAAATATCACAATGACACAAGTGTTCAGACCATTTGCTATAACACTTGAAATTTGGCTCAGGTCATCATTGAGATGTTTCTACACCTTCTTTGGAGTCCACCTGTGGTCCATTCGATTCATTGGTCTGATTAGGAAAGTCACACAACTGTCTATTTATTATTATAGGAGATCCGACAGGTGAGCAAAAACTCGAGCCATGAGGTCGAAGGAACTGCCTGCAGAGCTCAGAGACAGGATGGTGTCGAAACAAAGTTCTGTGGAAGGAGACAAAAACAAAATGTCTGTAGCATTGAAGGTCCCCAAAAGCACAGTGGGCTTTACGGCTCTTAAATGGAGGAAGTCTGGAACCACTGTACCTCTTTCACGAGCTGGCCAGCCCACCAAGCTCTGTAATAATGGGAGTAGGGCCTTAGGAAGAGAGATGACCAAGAAAACCGATGGTCACTCTGGCTGAACTCCAGAGGACCTTTGTGAAGACAACCAAAATTCCACTCATTTGGGTTTTATACGAGAGTGGCTTCCAGGTTATTGGGAACACATTTGATCACATTTCTATGGAGTACTGAGTGTTGCTTGGTGTAAATTTAAACGATTTTACAACAAGTCTGCAACACAGTGAAACGTGAAATAAGCGAAGGTTTCAGAATCCACTTTTTTCGGTTCGGATAACCTTCCCCTTTTCCTTTTAGATCCTTCTGAAGCGGTGAGTCTCCAGAGCTGCAGACAAATAGCAAACGAGCTCCACAACACTCTGCAGCGGGCCGTGTCCCTGTACGGCAAGGTACGTTTCCCCCACGCCCGCCTTGTGTAACACAGTTAATATAAATTGAAATATCGATATTCGACTGACCCCTCACACCCTCCCTCCTGCAGGTGTCCTCTGCGAGCGAGAGTCCTGAACAGCAACTCCAAATGAAGGCCATCCTGACTGACGCCTTTTTGGCCGCACGAAGGGAGCTGGACGTGGTTGACAAAGGGAAGACGTTCCCCGTTTGCACTCGCCACCACATGGAGGAAGCGTCGCCGTCCCCCACGCGACAGCTGAAAGATGACAGGACTATAGCCTTGCTGGAACGCTACTCAGAAATGCTCCTGAAGATCACGGAGAAGAAGATGGAATACAATTGACAGACGATGATGACGAGTGGACCTTGTACATTTTCAAGAAGCTTATTTTTTCCCCAGCAGCACTTGTCACGGTTTGATGCTCTGCGCACACAACGCTTTTGGGGAAAATAGCAGCTGGTAGAGAAACACGAAATTTTGTGTTGCCTTTTTTTTTCCCACCAGCTTCTCTTTTTTCCGTTAATTTTATTTGACTTATTTTTTTTCCCATTTTATCTCTTTCATATTTTTCTTAATCTATTTATTATCAAGAGATAACTGTGCAATTATTAGGATTTTTTTTTTTAACTGTTTACGTGTGCCTGCTTGTATTTTACGAGTGTGCGTACTTGTGTGTGTGCGTGTGTCTGACGTCTGTTCGTGTGTTTGAAAGTCGAGTTTGGAGCAAACGGCGGTGAAGTTTACAGCAGAAATCCCGAGTTGTATCTTCAAATGATCAGTTACAAAGAAGACATATTTATGTGTACATTCCCACTATCAAAAAAAAGAAAAACTGTTTAGTGTGTTTTTTGTTTTGTTGTTGTCCTCGTTTTTGTTTTTAAATTTTACCTTATTGGGTTTTCTTAAAGAAATAAAGCCTTTTGGTTGGTTTTTAATTTTAAACGGTAAGTTACCTGTTTTAAGTGTTGCAGCGCAATCGGCTCTGCTGTCTTTTTTGTTTTTTTTTAATCATTAACTTGTAAAGTTTGTTATTAAAGGATGCACTTTACACTGTTTGTTTGTTTGTTTGTTCAGTTGATTCTTGTTTATTTATTTATGTAAATCCATGGTAAGCCATGTTAGTGCTTTTCAGCCTTCTTCTCTTTTTTCTCTTTCTTCTCCTTCTTTTTCTTTTCTTTCTTCACTTTGTGTGTTTTGTCCTTCTCCTTGTGGCATCCTTTGTGCTGAAAGAGAATGAAATATCTGGATCAGTGAGGGGGTTTCTCATCCGTGTGGCGCAGGTTTTATGCCACATGCCCTTCCTGATGCAACCCCCACCGATTTACCCAGGGTTGGGACCGACATTGAGACCACACTGGCTTGTGCGACCCCAGTGGGCCGAGTTAAAGTGAGAGTCCTGGATGCAAAGCCTGGGCTCTTTGATGACCGACAGGTGGCTCTCCGTCATCAAGCAGCTTGTACAATTTTCACTTGGAGTAACGAGGGTGGGCAGGACTAGGATTGAGTACATTAGAGGGACAACACAGTTGGGTGACCAATTGAGAGAGGCCATATTGAGATGATTTGGGCACACGCACAGCTGAAATGAGGGATACATCAGGAAAAGGATGTTGAGAATGGAAACACCAGGCAAGAGGAGATTTATGGATGTGGTGTGGGAGAACATGAAAGCAGTCGGTGTGGCAGAAAATGATGTAAAAGACAGAGACAGATGGAGACGGATGATCTGCTGTGGCAACTTCTAAGTGGGAGCCACCGACAGATGTGGATTAGCCCCAGGGTGTGACCACTAGGGATGTCTCAGAGCCCAAAGTCTTTGATTCAATCTCCCCATCTAACTAAAGCTTATAGTTGAATACGACTCCGGTGCCACAGTGAGTGGCAGCCATTCAGGCAGCTCCGTGTATGACTTTATTTTTCTACCTTTTTCTCTATCTCTCTGATCACACCTACCACTTTCTTTTATGTGGATTCATTCCCTGGACACTTTACTACTTGGAGATGGAGTTTTACACACCGAGACTCGTCTATTCAGGTAGTCAACTTCAAGCGCTGAGAACAAAGGCCCTTGCCAGTGTGGTTCCCTGCGCCGCAGGGGACTGGACTTTCTCTGGTCCTGTTCAGCCAACATACATCGGACTTCCAATACAGTTCAGAGTCCTGCCTCGTGCAAAAGTTCACTGACGACACTGCTATGGTGGGCTGCATCAGGAGTGGGCAGGAGGAGGAGTATAGGAACCTAATCAAGGACTTTGTTAAATGGTGCGACTCAAACCACCTACACCTGAACACCAGCAAAACCAAGGAGCTGGTGGTGGATTTTAGGAGGCCCAGGTCCCTCATGGACCACGTGATCATCAGAGGTGACTGTGCAGAGGGTGCAGACCTATAAATACCTGGGAGTGCAGCTGGATGATAAACTGGACTGGACTGCCAATACTGATGATCTGTGTAAGAGAGGACAGAGCCGACTATACTTCCTTAGAAGGCTGGCATCTTTCAACATCTGCAATAAGATGCTGCAGATGTTCTACCAGACGGTTGTGGCGAGCGCCCTCTTCTACGCGGTGGTGTGCTGGGGAGGCAGCATAAAGAAGAGGGACGCCTCACGCCTGGACAAACTGGTGAGGAATGCAGGCTCTATTGTAGACACGGAGCTGGACAGTTTGACATCTGTGGCAGAGCGACGGGCGCTGAGCAGACTCCTGTCAATCATGAAGAATCCACTGAACAGGATCATCTCCAGACAGAGGAGCAGCTTCAGCGACAGACTGCTGTCACCGTCCTGCTCCACTGACAGACTGAGGAGACCCCACACTATGAGACTCTTCAATTCCACCCGGGGGGGTAAACGTTAACATTATACAAAGTTATTGTCTGTTATACCTGCATTGTTATCACTCTTTAATTTAATATTGTTCTTTATTAATCCCAAGTGGAAATTCCCATACTCCAGCAGCAGCATACTGATAAAGTATCTAACTATCTATCTATCTATCAAACCTTTACTGGATTTTTCACCTTTGATGCACAAATATTTCTCGAGTAAGTAATGTTTACTTTAAATGTTGCTTACTCCTTGCACATTTATAGTGACAGGCAAGAAAATATTTTAATTATTTTTGTCATGAAGAAAATTTGATTGACTGGTCACAGATGGTGACCAGTGCAGGACAATAGTAAACAACAAAACATCCCCCCCCAAAAAAAAAATGTCTTCTTACTCATGTTGCATAATCCTTATGTAAAGTCATCCATTTGTTTACTTTCAACATCCCAGTTACGTTTTTTTACTAAACTTTAAGTAGTCCACTTCCAAAAACAAAAATCGCTGTCATGAATTGGGAAGTAATGCAAACGAGTATCTGAATTGAAGACCCGCCTCTTCTGCTTATTCATTGGTCAAGAGCCCTGTCTTTAGTTCTAAAGCACAAAATTGTGAGAATGTGTTGTACAGCTACAAATTACGCTACTTTGTTAATAAAATTTTAGCAATAAAATGCATACACCACACCTTTTGAGCACTCAACTGGATAATGGGCATATATGGATTATGCAACATGAGTAGCGTGAGAATTTTTTTCTTTTTTCCATTGGCACTTTTTAAGCCACTTGCTCTGTTGTCCTGCATGAGTGACCCAGAGGTTCCATTATATGATTAACTTTTTTTCTCTTGTTATGAGTGAAAACAGATTTTTTTTCTTGTCCATCACTTTAAAGCACTTTGGGGTTAAGTAACACTTGTGTGTGTTTGTAGAGTATTCTTTGAATTTTTCTTCCTCCACTTCTCGCAGGTGAGCTTTGTCCTCGTCCTCCTCTCCAGACTCCACTTCACCTGAGTTGGGTGGAACAGCTGCTTTTATGATGGACCCAGGAGTACTCCCAGCACCAGAACATGACTCTTCCAGGTTAAGCAGAACTGCCATAAAGTAAGAGAATCCACTGGTAGCATCTGAGGAACCCAGCAGGCCTGACCTCCAGTACTTCAGGTCCCATAAAGACCTGGGCAGATGTGTGGCAGGTAAAGTTATAATGTAAGTCATTGTAAAGTTTTGCATGTAGGAAGTAAGAATGTTAGATTTGAATACACAATGGGAGGTCTGAAGTTTGAAAGGTTGTGGGAGTCCTAGTGGACTTGTCGCCATCTACAGCAGGTTCTAGATAGGGTACAGAAGCCATCAACAAGACTAATAGGATGTGTGGAAAACAAGTCACCGCTTAATCAGTGTGGTGCACTGGTGAGGCCCCACTTGGAGTACCTTGTCCAGTTTTGGTCTCGTGGCCTCTGAACCCCTGCAGATTTTGCTTATTTTTTCTCCAGCCCCTGGAATTTTGTTTTTGTTTTTTCTGTCGTCCTGGCCAATGGACCTTACTTTATTCTTTGTTACTTAGTATTGCCTAATCTTATTTGTGTGTGTGTGAATATGTATATTTTTTTCTTCATCTTGTAAAGCACTTTGAGCTACATCTTTTGTATGAAAACATGCTGTAGAAATACAGTGCATCCGGAAAGTATTCACAGCGCATCACTTTTTCCACATTTTGTTATGTTACAGCCTTATTTCAAAATGGATTAAATTCATTTTTTTCCTCAGAATTCTACACACAACACCCCATAATGACACCGTGAAAAAAGTTTACTTGAGATTTTTGCAAATTTATTAAAAATAAAAAAATTGAGAAAGCACATGTACATAAGTATTCACAGCCTTTGCCAAGAAGCTCCACATTGAGCTCAGGTGCATCCTGTTTCCCCTGATCATCCTTGAGATGTTTCTGCAGCTTCATTGGAGTCCACCTGTGGTAAATTCAGTTGATTGGACATGATTTGGAGAGGCACACACCTGTCTATAGAAGGTCCCACAGTTGACAGTTCATGTCAGAGCACAAACCAAGCATGAAGTCAAAGGAATTGTCTGTAGACCTCCGAGACAGGATTGTCTTGAGGCACAAATCTGGAGAAGGTTACAGAAAAATTTCTGCTGCTTTGAAGGTCCCAATGAGCACAGTGGCCTCCATCATCCATAAGTGGAAGAAGTTCGAAACCACCAGGACTCTTCCTAGAGCTGGCTGGCCATCTAAACTGAGTGATCGGGGGAGAAGGGCCTTAGTCAGGGAGGTGACCAGGAACCTGATGGTCACTCTGCCAGAGGTCCTCTGTGGAGAGAGGAGAACCTTCCAGAAGGACAACCATCACTGCAGCAATCCACCAATCAGGCCTGTATGGTAGAGTGGCCAGACGGAAGCCACTCCTTAGTAAAAGGCACATGGCAGCCCGCCTGGAGTTTGCCAAAAGGCACCTGAAGGACTCTCAGACCATGAGAAACAAAATTCTCTGGTCTGATGAGACAAACATTGAACTCTTTGGTGTGAATGCCAGGCGTCAAGTTTGGAGGAAACCAGGCACCGCTCATCACCAGGCCAATGCCATCCCAACAGTGAAGCATGGTGGTGGCCGCATCATGTTGTGGGGATGGAACTGGGAGACTAGTCAGGATAAAGGGAAAGATGACTGCAGCAATGTACAGGGACATCCTGGATGAAAACCTGCTCCAGAGCGCTCTTGACCTCAGACTGGGACGACGGTTCATCTTTCAGCAGGACAACGACCCTAAGCACACAGCCAAGATATCAAAGGAGTGGCTTCAGGACAACTCTGTGAATGTCCTTGAGTGGCCCAGCCAGAGCCCAGACTTGAATCCGATTGAACATCTCTGGAGAGATCTTAAAATGGCTGTGCACCGACGCTTCCCATCCAACCTGATGGAGCTTGAGAGGTGCTGCAAAGAGGAATGGGCGAAACTGGCCAAGGATAGGTGTGCCAAGCTTGTGGCATCATATTCAAAAAGACTTGAGGCTGGAATTGCTGCCAAAGGTGCATCGACAAAGTATTGAGCAAAGGCTGTGAATACTTATGTACATGTGATTTCTCAGTTTTTTTTTATTTTTAATAAATTTGCAAAAACCTCAAGTAAGCTTTTTTCACGTTGTCATTATGGGGTGTTGTGTGTAGAATTCTGAGGAAAAAAATGAATTTAGTCCATTTTGGAATAAGGCTGTAACATAACAAAATGTGGAAAAAGTGATGCTCTGTGAATACTTTCTGGATGCACTCTGTGTTGTTGTAGAGAAGGTCCAGAGTAGAGCAAACAGGCTTACTAAAGGGCTAAGAGAAATGAGAAAAGACTGAATGAGTTGAACCTTTTTTACTTCAAGCAAACTAATAGATGCACAGAACCCGAGTTCACAACGTGCATGGCAGCCGTAACCCAGGGTCAGGATGGTTGGTGCCATGACTGGGTTTTTCTGAAGCTTGCTGAGACTTGAAGTGGTCAGCGCCAGTCCAATATAACACAACAGCTGATCCACTCGTCAGGTGCACAGAGAGAGCGTCACCTGCAGACGGTGGCCCAGACTGACACCTGGTGGTGAGAGGAACCTAACAGCTGACCTGGACCAGCAGTTGAAGTTTCCACTAGATATCACAACTCCTCCCCAACAATCAATCATACTCGTGTAGTCTACTCCTGCCAGAATGGTGATCATGGCTAAGCTTGCCATCCTGTGGGAGGAAGGAATGGAGAGAACCTTTGAGAGAGAAATACAAGGAACTGGCAGAGGTGTGTATGGAAGCAGGGTGGAAGACTGCAATCCACACAGTAGAACATCCACCCAACAATTTCTAAAGGCTTCCCAAGGCAAAAGAAGTCAAAGATAATTAGCGGAGGAGCTTAGCAAGGAAGTTCCTGGCTTTGGCTAAGAAGAAATGAGGCAAAATGAGGAGAACAAGAATCGTAGGCCCAGATCTAAGGAATGGTAGGGAGACGTATCTACCACTGCTCCACCATCCTAAGATGTTCCAGGATCAAAGGGATGAAACATCAGGGAAGGGTGGCTCCCGGTGACAACAAGGGTGGCCCGTTGGCACTAGAGGACATGATTTAGGTGGCAATGCCAAGTAGGCAATGAAAGCCTGTGCTTTCTTCTAGAGGTGTGAGCCATGAGGTGAGATTGAAGGAGATGAACCTTTTCATCTTGAGAAAACAGATTTAGGAGGGGGATATGATTGAAGAGTTTAAAATTATGAAGGGAATTAGTACAGTGGATCCCAGTTGTTCCTTTAAACTCTCATCTGCTATGGGCAGATTTTATATAAATGTTCATTTTTCTTCCAGAAAGAACCCCAAACACGTGGACTAAATTACCAAGTAGTGTGGTGGAGAGCAGGACTTTAAGGACCTTCAAATCTCAATTGGATGATATTTTTAAATGAATAGAAGACCGGTAAGTTTGTTGTGCCCAATGGACTATTCTCACGTTTCTAATGTTTCTACAAGGATGCAGATACTCAAACTCTTAAAACATTAGAAAGTGGCAGAATTCAAAATTGACATGAAGTAAACTTTTCTTGACCTTCACTTCAGAACTCCATGATGGAGTCGGTCCAGTCTGGCCCCTCTCATGCTTGTTTGATCCATCGTGACAGACTGCCACTTGTTATGCGCCGGTGCCACTTACCTTTTTACCTTCTCCGTCACTT
This sequence comes from Polypterus bichir lapradei, assembly GCA_026402145.1. Taxonomy (NCBI): domain Eukaryota; kingdom Metazoa; phylum Chordata; class Cladistia; order Polypteriformes; family Polypteridae; genus Polypterus; species Polypterus bichir. The sequence continues at coordinate 102,336,272 of JANRMT010062796.1, read as the reverse complement.
TCCGATGAGCTGGAACTCGAATCCGAGCTGCTCGAATGGCCTTTACCGTGCTGGAATAACAAAAAGAGACCACCATTACTGTGTGTAGTTAGGGACTGATCGTGCCATCTCCACTTTACTATGGGGTACTCTGTTTTCGTCATGAAATTTTTAATTCCTATATATAAAAAAAATAAACAGTATTTAGTTACTTCTAAATAATACCAAAACCTAAGACCTTTTAGGAAAATGGAACACAAAGGAAGATAAGCCAGAAAATGCCATTTTTAATCCCATACATTAAAAGTGCGATGCGTCTCAAAAAAATGAATAAAGGGACGACATCAGACTAAATCATTTCATCCTTCAATACCCCCAAGATTTGGGGGCAGCCAGACAAGTTCGGCAAACCTGGACGATGGACGTTAAACTGGCAGAGAAAGCA
>JANRMT010062796.1:102313739-102326857 GCA_026402145.1 Polypterus bichir lapradei | reverse complement strand
CCAGGATGGATCTGTCGCCAGGTAACACAGCTGGCACACTGCCTTGAACGCGGCTCATCGAATGTTGCGACACCAAGCCGGATGATGGCGATTGGGGACGCCGAACATCACAGGTTGGTGCAAAGTGCACTGTGCATGTGGGTGTTTGTTTTTCTTTAACATCCATCCATCCATTATCCAACCCGCTATATCCTATCTACATGGTCACAGTTGTCTGCTGGAGCCAAACCCAGCCAACACAGGGTGCAAGGCAGGAAACAAACCCTGGGCAGGGCGCCAGCCCACCGCAGGTTTCGTTCACAGTAACCAAATAATAAAGTACAGCGCGGTTTGCCTTCAATAAATAAATAGAGCAGTAAAAGTCACTGCTGTTGTGGGAGTGAAAACAGTCAATTTAATAAATCAAATCTAAAAAGTTAAGGCAAAGATAAAATGAAAAATTTTTAAATTGGGTTCCCTAGCCCTCAGTGTGTTGTGGGCATGCAAATGACGCAAGTCCCGAAAGTTCAAAAAGCACTTCTAATAATGCCCACTAGAGGGGGAAAAACACCCTCAAAAGCCCCGGCTAGATGCAAAAAGAGAGTCTTTATAAAATTAAAGATTTATTTTTAACCAAAATGATATGAATATTAACTCCGAAGAGCACAAACATTATCAATAAAGGTAATTCCTAGTACACGTTCTGATGGCAAAGGTTCAAAAATCCAGAAAAGCTCCCCGAACTCCAGAGTGCCTTCACATTGAACCACCAGGGACTGTGGGATGTGGGGGGACGCAAGGTGGCCTGAAAGGCACTGTGTCTGGAGGCCACCCCTCTGGGGTTATTTGATATTTCAGCCAGGGTTCCTCATCTCGTTGTGTACGGTTCAAATCTGTGTTGTATGTTCTTGTTAATTTTTGAATCTTTATTTATGTTAATGTTTTTTCTTTTGTTTACTATCTGCATTGTGTAGTATGCCTTTGCAATGTTTGGTGTGTTTTCTGGGTGGTCCCCCAAGTACAGTGGCCCCGAAGGGCACGCGACAAAAAATGTAAAGGTGTGACGCGCAAAATTAGATGTGGCGCCACACACTTGAGGTGACGTGCAAAATTAGGGATGACGCGCTCACAATCAGGGGGTGACGACAAGTGACCCCAGAACAAAAGGAACACACTGATTGGTGCAAAGGTTTGCCTGTCAGTCCACAGGGGAAGTTCCGGTTAAGTAGTGTGCTGAGTGAGGGAAAGTTAACATAGCATTCTTTTTTCAAATAAATAGTCGGCAATCACAGTTCCCGATGTACATTATGGTGTACATTAGCAGGCGGACATCTATTTTTTTTTTTCCCCCAATGCAAGGGAAATTAAAAAAAAACCTGATCCCAAAGTAAACTGCAGTCTCCCGTTGTATTTTTTATTTTTGCCTGCAGTTTGTATACTCTGTTGTCACCCATCTGATTGTGAGCGTGTCATCTCCAATTTTGCGTGGCACCACATTTCCTTTTGCACGGCCCCTTGTTTAATTGTACACGGCACACCTTTAAATTTTTTGTCATTTGCCCTTCAGGGCCACCGTACCTAACAGCCTAGTCACTAGTCACCTGCCCAATAAAACCAGAGGGTCTCCCACAGTTCCTGGTGGTTCATTTCAAATACACTTAAGTGTGGTGAGTTCTTGTGCTTTGCATTTCTACTGTGCTTTTATTATTTTTGATTCTCCGGATTGTCTTTTACTGAGGCTGTGGTTGCTTTGGATTGCCTTATTGGTTTTGGGCATATCCTGTTGCTTCTGTGCTCCATGGAGGTTTATTGTCATTGACGAGCATTTTTGTGAAATTAAACTTTTTTTGTGTGTGTGTCTCTAGCTACAGTGAAGGGATTTCTCCCTCTAGTGGCCATTTTTGGAGTTGCTTTTGCGGAATCCCAGCCATAACAGAGAGTATGTAATGTAAAAGCTTAAAATTAAACTTGATAGCCATCAGCACACAGTATGCCCTGTCAAAGGGTAAATGTGAAGAGCGTCTGAGCCTTTAACTACATTTATTTTGAGAGAGAATGAAAAAATATTTAATCTGGTGCCTTATTGTTTTTTTACTATATCAAGTATTTAACTGTTAAGGTAAAACTGTACGACCAATCAAAGGTCTGTACACACCAAGATGTTGCTCATATTTTTCATTAAAATTGATGTATTTTTTAACAAGATACTGTTAAATTGATTTTAAATTACAGCCAAGACATTACTAGTGATTGCTGATTGAAATGGCTGATTTTTGAGTTCATTATTTATATAGGAAAGCCCCATTTTCAGCAGCCATTCCTTCTGTGGTCACCTCTATTCACTTGTCCTTAACTAGTCATGTGGTATAAATGCTAACTGGTTATTAGAGAAACCTTTGTCATTACATTAGCACCATTGAAACCTGCTATTCTGTTCACTTGTCTTACAAGGCCCTGGCACTCCTAAAGTTCAGTCCTGGGTTCAAAAATGAAAGCAGCCACAATTACTTCCTGCAGTTGACGTGAAACATGGAAGCTCAAATGTGAGGGGGTGCATACGATTAACGGTGGATGACTAACTGTGCACTCTTAACCGTGCTGCTGCTTTAGTACCATTTTAATAGCTCTTTAGGGTCGTGTGATTCCTCATAGATTGACCGAGCGCCATTTCGTTCTAGGATGGGTTCTTTGCGTATAAATTTGGTTCTTTCTGCTTTGAAAAACTTCCCAATATGGTGAAAAAAGCTGAAATTTTTAATATTTGGTATAAGCTAGCAGGACACCAAAAGATTAGGAAAACGTGAACTCAGCTTGTGTTAGTGTCTGCACCGAGAGTGCTTTTAAAATCAGGACTATTCATGGGCACCTGCTGTTTGGAGCCTCGTACAGATCTAAATAAATGAAGGATCTTTCTGGAAACTTCATGTGGATGGGCCTTTTGCAAACCAAAACTGGCATCGCTCTGAAGGGTCACACTGGCACCTTGAGTTATAAGAGTATAGAGATGTGCCAGTCTACTGGCAAGAAGGTTTCTTTGAAAAAGAAACGCATAGATTTTCATACATCTTGATCGATGTCGGGGCCCCTGCAGGAGTCCGGCCGTAGTTGGGAGGTAAAGTCCCGTTGCCTGGTCGAACGTAAAGGGGGCTTGGAAAGCAGAGCTGCCCGCCGCTGTCCTTGGTGCTGATTCAGCGCCTCGCTGGGGGTCTCCAAACGGCCCTGGCCACAGCTTTTAGAATATTATATTCTATATCTCCTAAAGGATCACTCCTTAATTTTAATTGCCTCTCTTTTTAAAATTTCCGACACCTAAATTGCTTACTTTTTCCTTTAAACGCTACCGGATTTTTATTACTCTCTATTTGACTGACGCCTTTATCCAATGCGACCGCCTCCCAATAGTTGGGATACCGTTGGCTCTTTTTCTTTTCTTTTCTTTTTCCAGGCAGGTGAAGTGACTCGCTGAGGGTCACGGAGTGACAGTCGCAGGATTTGAACCCACAGCCTCAGGGTTTGAAGTCCAAAGCTTTAACCGCTGCGCCACACTGCCTGCCTGCCAGGGAAGAATAACGACTGGGGTGCTCCGTGGTCCACAGCGTTTGGGTTTAATAAAAGAAACGATACGGAAGACGAGTGCGCCGGATATTGAGGGCTTTCGCTGCAGCCACTAATTAATATATTTCTATATACTTGTTAATCGCCCGATAAATATCATGCGACTTGGCAGTGCAGAGTGCGTCCCATTAGCGGCAGTAATAAAAACCTGCAGCCCACCACTGCCACTTTTTCAAAGTGTTCTTGCGCCCCCGTTGTTATGTTACAATTACATTTGTACTTCTTTTTACTTAAATGTTCATTTTTTGTAGTTCTAATGTTTTATCCAACTTCCAGTTTAGCACTTTGAGCTTACAAGTCTTATATGAAAACGTGCCGTTGTCATTGTGATGACTGCCCCCGAACCCCCCTCGCGGCGCTCGGTGACACAGACTCGCACCCACCTTCTTGTGCTGATGGTGGTAGGCTTTTTCCGGGGCACTGGAGTTGCTGCACGCGGTCTTCTTGTGCTCGTCACCCAAGGCTGAAAAAGAGGAAGGAGAGCCGGTTAATCGGGGTCTGTCACTCACCGCGAACGCGCCGGGTGTGTCCCCTCAACCTTTGTCCACGTCGTCCACGCCTGTCATAAATGAACGAGTGCGGAGCTCGCCTTCTGGCCGTGGATTTCCTTCTTTCCCTTTTCAGGACTGGATTGCGTTACACGGCTCGCACGTTACACGACACAAAAGGGCCGATCCGATGACACAAATTAGACAAATGCCAGCATTGGGGGGAGGCAGGAATTCACCCGCACCTCGTCCCCGCCGTGCCCGTTTAGGCGCGGCTTTAACGGCCGCCTGATTTTATTACGCGTTGAGATAATTAATGGCTCTCTTATCGGGTTACCAAAGGGCGTGTTTGTTTTACGAAGGATCAGGCGCCTCGCTGCCTAAACTGAGGCTCGCGAATCCCCAAAGGGCTCGTGCGGTCTCCTGCCCATCATCCGAACACCTGGTCCGCTATTTAAATACCCCCAATCTCCAGTAAGCCCCCCTAAACTCACCCAGTAACCTCACATCTATCACCTGACCCCATCCTGCTAGTCCAATGTATCGCCCCCATAGCTAAGGACCAACCCGACAGCCCCTCAATCCAGTCAGCGGCTCCTTTACCACACCACACACCAAAGAAGCCTCCGCGCTGACACTTTAATAATACACTTGATTTATATTGTATAACATCTTTGCACTGTCAATTCATTCTGTACCCATAAATGCCGTTACATTACTTCGTCGTCACAGCCCTAGTAGCTGTACTCTGTCACCTTAATTGTCCCTCAAACCGTGATCACCCTCGACTCTCGCCTGCAGACTCCATTCCAGCCGTCTCGTCGCACGGTGATCGGATTGACTCGAAGACCACCCCGATGGAGAGTACAATGCACGAGTGAGCCGAGCACAACCGAGATTACCAGATTCTCGTTCAGACTCCACTATGGACAAATTAGTCCATTTTGAGCGGCTCCGGTTTAAAACAAAAACTAAAAGAACTGCAGTGTACCACTCAAGCACCCATTAGATGTTGTCACGCTATAAAAAGTCAAATGATTTCCCTGCTATTGAAAATCCTGCACGACCCCCGACCACCTGGGCAGCACGTTACCTGCTGACAGATCCATCCTGGCGTCGTGTCCTCAGCTGCTGTGCCGGGCGCTGCTTTTACCTACAGCTGTCGAGCTGGGGGCGTGGTCTTTGTTAGGAACAGGTGCAATAAACACCTGACATCAGGTGTGTGTATGTGCGTGTGTGTGTGCGCGTGCGCGGTGTTCTTTCTGCTGAGTCACAGCTGTTTGCAGATTTTTCTTGAGTCGGATGCACTTACGCTTCAAATGTCATGAAGATCCATGAAATGAAGAAGTGCAGCAGCGGTGATGACTGTTCGCCAGTACTCCATGTGAAAGGCAAGATGTAGTCTGAATTGGCTTTGTGCTTACAGGACGCTGTAAGTACGATGGCTGAATGGGCAGCGCTGTCGCCTCACGCACTCTTAAATGTCATGTAATGTAACTCTCTTAATCCAGAGCAGGGTCGCGGGGGCAAATCCCAGGTAACACAGGGCTCAAGGCAGGAACACACCTTGGATAGGATGCCATAACTAACACACACACTCACTGGGCCAATTTTGCTCAGCCAGTTCACCAGACCCGCATGTCTGTGGCCAGTGGGAGGAAGCTGGAGCACCCGAAGCAAACCCACGCCGATGCACGGAGAGAACATGCAAACTCCATGAGAGTAGGACCTGGGGCGCGCAATCTTTGTGCGAAGTTCTCCTTAATGTGGGGCAGCAGTGCTACCCCTGTGCCTCTGTGTTTCTCCTCCTATACCATGAGCAGGCCAGTGCCATGCGTTGGCCATTCAGTCACTGAGCCTACAGCCTGGCAGCGCTATAGATGTCAATCAGTGGGGTCTTCGGGGCTTAAGCTCCTGCCCTCTAGTGTCCAGCCCCAGATCTTCGAGAGGCCATCCCTTAAACACTCCCTTTGCTCTGATCACCAAGTATCGCCCACCGCTTTCTTGGATCTGACGTCCAGGTACAGCTTACGCGATGTTCACGGCGGTGCCTGAGCCCATGATGTTAAGACTTCAAACTACCGATGCGTGTGGTGTTAACCGAATATCTCAACAGCTGCGATGACGGCGCTCCTTCAAGTCGTCAAGTTTTGCGAAACGTGTCGAGTAGCGCAGCGCTCTGTTTTGAACCCGTGACCGCAAAACACCGCGACGTTCTAATTTCCACAGCTTGGGGAAAAGACTGGAATCTTTGTTCAGCTGCACATCCGCTGGCATACTGTCCTATCTAATGATGGGGATTACTGTGATCTTCTTCAATACAAAGCAAAACATAACTGGCAGTCCTCTTCCGTATTTTTAGTCTTTATCAGATCTTACAGTTTGTAAGTCACTTGCCCCAATCTCGTCTGACATAATTTACAGAAACGATATATATATAAAAAAGAAATCCACCCTTAACTTTCTACTGATTAAAATAAATTAAACAAATCAAGTGCGTTTACTCAATGCGGACATCGCGGCGTAACCTGCAGAACCGTTGACAGCCAAATTTCAGACATTTAAGATTGTGTGAATGCTGTATGTTCTGGATGTGGTGCTGTAAGAGCGAGTGAATGGAGTCCGCTACTTTCACCTTAACAGAATCCGACGGCCGTCCTTCTGGGCTCTTGAGTGACCTCGAGGTGTAGAAGTCACAGAGAGATGGGCTCACCAGTTTGTGGACAACTGGCCAATTCTTTTAATGACACACAACAGTGAACCCACAACGCTGAGCTTCTACACCTCCCCTCACTAATTGCTCCTCCTTCATTTTTTAATCAAATCAATAAACTTTATTCATTCTTTCTCTAATATAAACTGTACTGCTTACAAATGACGCCAGACCTGGGTACCTGCAATGCAAAGTTAGCTGCATGACGGTGTACTGGATTTACTGTATAAGCATCATTCTTCAACGAGAAGGATTATTGTATTTATAAAGAGAAAATATTCAAGACAAATGCCTGTTCAATGAAATACACACATTTTTCAGCTATGATTTTTCTCCCGAGATATTGCAAAGCTCATAAAAGAATGCCCAGGGGCCGTTAATTAACACAGTCCTATGCCAGCTTTGCCAGTACATCTGATCCAGTTACCCGTTTTGAGCTGGGCAAAGCTCAGCTACAATTTTAAAAAGACATCTCTCTCGTGTCCAAATTATAAAAAGAAGGGTGTCCCGTTATCATTTAATGCACGTACAGTGCCATTTAAATATTACAGTAAATCCAAAATGTGTTTATTATAAGAAGGCACTAGGAACGTCAGCTTAACTCCAAGAGATGGCCCGAGCTTTTCACCATTAGTAGAAATCTTCAGACCATACTGAACCGGTAGATCACTTTGACATGACGTAAGAAGGCGCTATATAAACCTCAATATTACAGATTTAATCTCACAGCCAATATTTGAATTCACCCACCACTGGTACAATACGATAAAAAAAAAAGAGTCACTTTTCAAAATATAAGAAGCCACCGTCCAGTTGTTTTCTGAGTGAGTCATTCTGTTCTCTTTTACATGTCACTCTATAAGCCACGTCTCACCATGTGACTGATCCGATTCTGCGCGAGTTGCCACTTGTCGGGGCTCCACCTGTTAGCCTCTTACTTGACTCCTCCGGGTGAAACCTTCCTGGGCAGAGTGCCACTCCATTGCAGGCTGAAAACGCACACAGAGTCAGACTGGAGCCAAATGTAACAACTCCAATCATATACAGTAAGGTTATTAAAGTTTAATATCATTAAAGAATACATTCAGTGAGGTTTTGGATTAGCATTATTGTGTGTAAAGTGATGTGTTTTTAATCTGTTTTGATAACAAAAGGTTCCCATCATTTATGATTATCCATGTAGTGCATAAGCACATGTGGTTCTTTGGCAAATGGCATACAGTAATACAAGTGAGAGTTGGAAATGATTTTTCATGGGAATAATTTGTAACAGCGCTTTCAACATCTTTTGACAAGTGGCCCGGTTTTAGTTTCAGAATCTTTTCGCGGACTTTTACAGGGAAGGAAGGCGCTATATAAATCTAAACAGTACTGATTTAACCCCCACGACCACCTCGTTATTTGAATTCGAGCGCCATTTGGTACAATACGGACAAAAAACACTTGCTTTACAAAATAAAAAGAGCCCGTAATGAAGGTATTGCTCAATGGCAGCCTTCACAATAATACACCGCTGCAGATGTCCGGTCAGAGCCAAGGGACACAAGGAGTCTTCCAGGATAATCAGTTTATTTGCTTTCCACTTGGTCCACACAAAATGAAACTAGCAGAGGAATCTCTTCACCTCTGCGTGCATTAAGTGTGTGTGTCGGGTGCTCTCTGAAAGACAGGAAATGAACCTTTATAAATCATAAATGAAATTGGTCTAAACTAACAGCATTACCTATAATGCAAATGGCAGCAATAAATCAATAGCGTACTGTATTACTTTTTAAGAAATGCCACCTGTAAATGTATAATATGTAAAATATATACGCGTGGATTTGGAACTTAAAATTGACTCCACATTTACGTAGCTAAATGTAGTGAAATTCAAGTCCAAATGAAATAATATTATCAGAGGTCCGATATGAAGCACATTAACAAAACATTAACTATTTGTTTTTAAACAGTAACCAGCGTGTCACTGTCACTGTGTAACGGGTATTTATGCAACAAAATTGACCTTAAATATACAATAAAACACCGATACCATCAACAAATATGGCACTTAAAAAAAAAAAAAAAAAGTGTACTTTATATTTACACAAAAGATATAAACAAACCCTAAACCCGGGGGTCTCAAACGCGGTCCTGGGGCTCCTGCACTGTGGCATCAGGTTTTTGTCCCAAACAGAGTCATAATCAATGACAACAACTGATGCCAATGAGCTCATTTAATTAACTGGTATTTTTTTCCCCTCTTATTCTACATTCAGAAAAGCACAGCAGCGTGATTTTTTTACATTTATAAGACATTTAAAAATATTTCTATTTTTGCAGATTTAAATGCTTAAGTCTCTTTTGTTGATGTCATTATATGTTGCCCTATCTCTGTGCAGTTTGAGCCCTTCATTGGATCTTAAGCGCCTTGAGCACGGGATAGGTGCTCTATAAATACCATTATTATTATTATTAATATTAAAGACAATTGAAAACGAGTAGAGCAGACACTCAATAACAACACTGAATAATCAAAGGCTGCAACTACTTTAGCGTCAGACCCACTTATTAGTAAATAATGGATGAATTAAACAATTAGAACACCTGGAAAAGCAGAATGAAAATCAAGATCAAAATATTTAAAAGAAAAACAAAAAGATTATTCCCATATAACTGCTTAGTACATTTTGATATATCACTGTAAAAATATCAGTACATTTAACGGTAAAAATACTGTAAATGGTGAAAGTAAAAGACCTTTTCCGAAAAAAAAGGAAAGTTAACTCATGTTCTACTGAAAATTACTTGTATATATTAAACAATACATTTCATTATTTTTACATCCAATTTCTGCAATATCAGTATTTTTCTTTCTTCAAAATATGCTACATACCGTTTACTGATACATTACAGTTGCACTGAAAAAAATCTCGGTTAATGTGACAGTGTAACACTGTAAACAAGTGTAAAATGTAAGACGGTAAAGCGCTGCTTCAGTAACACCGGAGTTACTGTATTTGCATAACGAAACGCCCCTTTTAACCATATCGTTCCTGGTGAACCGCATACATTTGAACAGTAGGGAAAAAAAGACCTCCGCAAAGTTAGCAGACTTATTTTTTTTCCTGCATGCTGAAGGTTTTTTGAGGTTATGGAAGCCGATTTCTGGTGGGTTGTATTCGATAAGCTGGCACACCTGTAGGATACCATACACCACAAAAACAAACTCTACTTCTCCACCAGACAATGTATGGTAACTGCCTTTAACCTTGAATTCTTTTCAATGTATTGAATTAAATGATATTGGCCGGCACGGTGGCGCAGTGGTAGCGCTGCTGCCTCGTGGAGTTTGCATGTTCTCCCCGTGTCTGCGTGGGTTTCCTCCCACAGTCCAAAGACTTGTAGGTTTGGTGCATTGGTGATCCTAAATTGTCCCTAGTGTGTGTGCTTGGTGTGTGTGTGTGTGCCCTGCGGTGGGCTGGCGCCCTACCCAGGGTTTATTCCTTGCCTTGCACCCTGTGTTGGCTGGGATTGGCTCCAGCAGACCCCCGTGACCCTGTAGTTAGGATATAGCTGGATGGATGGATGGATGGATGTTTATTATTGGTTGGTGTTACTTTACTGACGCAAACTGTGCATTAGTGTTGATCCTGACAATATTTTATAATGTTTTTGATTGGCATATTTATTACAATGCATGGATTTCAGGTTATGGTTAAACGTTTACCTCTGTTGGAATGTATTGTAAAGAAATAACAGTTATTTACTACAAAGTTATACTGCAGACCTAAAAAATATTGTCACCTTCTTTTTTACGGTAAAATTCTGGGCAACGACAGCTGCCAGTACTTTACCGTACTTTTTTTTCTTTTAACCAAACTTAGTTTTGTAATTTCTATATTGTCCCCAAAACACAGAATCTGAGAAATAACAGTTCATTGATTTCGCTAAGGAGTTCAATTAAAAACAGCAGCTGATGGGAACAAAAACTTACAGCCACAGTGAGTCTCCAGGACCGAGTGTGAGAAGCCCTACCCTGTACACGTTGGTGACCAGCGCACTGTACCGGGTAACGGCATCCTGGTTTGTCATCTCGTAAGCGGGAGAGAAAAAGAAACGACTTCCGGAAGAGGCGGAGTGATGCTGCGCGCTTTTTTTTCTTTTCTCTTTAATCAAACCGGGACGCCAGCCTTCATAAGAGACTCTGTAAGCACACGGTGTGGACGTCCTGTTGATTTCCGAGCGAGTCGTTCAGTTTGCTATGAGAAGTGACAATATAAAGCTCGACCCACCACTGACTGATCCAATTTGTCACTTGTCGGGGCTCCACTTGTTACCGGGATGATGTCTTCCTGATGGCGTTTACTATACAGGGTGGTCCAGATCTAAGTAGGCAGAACCAGATCGCCTGGATGACTTTGATTTATGTGGGGACGATTCCAGTTCGGCGCGAAGACGATTCCTCACGTCGTCAGTTCGCACACTTCTCGATGGTCCGGGATTTTTCGGGTGATTTTCTATGTAATAAACTTAAGTTATGGCGTTATTAAAATTGCATAATTAGATCTGGACCACCCTATTGAAAGACGCCATATAAAACTACAAGGTTACAGTTTTACCCCTCGCCATTGACTTCTCCGGTGTTCTGACGATTTGTCCTACTTTGTCGAAGTATCCTACCGTAGTTGTAATTAGCACATTAAATTAACAGTTTATTTATTACACACTATGTCAACAAAAGCAACAGATTACTTGGCATGAATGGTACATACACCGTATATGTTACACCCATCCGTTTATTGTAAGTCGTAACATTAAACTTATAACGTTATACCAACTGTAATTATATTACTGTAGTTATTAAACTAATAAATGCATTAATGTAGTAAGGGTAAGAAAAGCATACATATTACTGAAATACAGTAACCCTACAGATTGACGAACAGTTGGTAAGCTTCGAGAAAAGTTGCGTAATTTTGGTCTGCGCATGCGTAGCATCAGTGAGTAGCTCATTTTGATGGGTAGGATGTTTCGTTAGAACACCGGCTCATCACTCCAGTATTAGAAGTAAGACAACCTGTAGCGAATCTTCTGGTGGAAAGGCACTATAAAAGGTTTAACGCTGTTTTGTCTCCCCTTGTAAACGTTGACATAAAGTATAATGTAATATGTAAGGCAGGGGTTATCAATAGTTTAGTCCTGGGGGCAGCAAGTTTCAGTACCAAACAAAGTCTGCCTTTCATTGAACTCTTTAATTACGTGAGCTGCTTCGTCAATCCAGAAATGACAAAACTGGATTTGCAACATTTTTATTGGAACGGGGCTGGTATTAAAGTAGAGTATACGTAGAGATAATTTACTGTGTTTGTTTAACCTTGGTTTTTAAAATTTTCATCATCCTACTCATAATTTGCATCGTGCTTTTCCAAACCAGGGTTGTTGGTGGGTTGCTTGAGCCTATGCAGCCTGTATTCAAGCATCGGGTGCAAAGCAGTAACAACCCCTGGCCAGGCCGCCAGTCCATCAATGGGTGCGCACACTTAAAACGGCCGATTTTAGCATCGCGCAGTGTTGTTGGACTGCAGGAGGAAACCGGAGCTCCCGTAAGAAGCCCACGCCGACACTCCATAAGCAAACTTCCGGAGCTCTTTGTGGCGAGGCAGCTGCGCCACCGTGCCATCCTCGTAATCGGGTTATTTACGCCCGCTGATGAAGCGGGCCGCACAATGAGGAGGCCGCCAAGCCGCAGCTTTTCGTCAATCCGTGTCGCCGGCTCAATCGCTCCGACAAACGACCGCTAGTCGGCGTAGGACTGTGTTGTGTAAAAGCGACAAATTACACGGGGGTCACGCTGCCGTTTATTCATTGACTGAAGCTTCCGATATGAGTGTTAAATAATAAAATGGCAAACAAATGAACAAAGCAGCCGGACTCTTGTCAGCTCGCACCCAACGTACGGGCAACGAAAAGAAAAGAAGGACGATTTACAGAAAGGCTTAATGTAAGTATTTTTATTTTTTTTTTAAAAAAACATATATTGCCTTTACATGATGCAAATTATGCAACTGAAGTACTTTTTTTAAACAACTTTTAACATAATCCAAACAAGCACTCACGTCCTCCTCGGCTGAATTTAGCGCGCACTGAAGAAAAGGCGCGCAAAGCGTACGAGTAACATAAACGCGGGTCAAAGTTCAACTGTAAAAAAATAAAAAATAAGGCAATATACGAGGGTGAGTCAAAAATGACGAGAAAGGTCTCGCTGCAGCTTCAATCTCTATGCCATAGATCAGGTAATGCCCACAACGTCAGTCGCAACACGCCTTTTGATTCTGATAACC
>JANRMT010062796.1:102265132-102288739 GCA_026402145.1 Polypterus bichir lapradei | reverse complement strand
TTTTTTTACTGTCAAATAATGCAAAGAGTACCTGACACGTGTTTCGCCCTAATTCTGGGCTCATCAGGCGTACACACTCACTGCACTCCCAGTCGGGAATCGAACCTCGGGCGTCAGCGTCAGAGGGCAAAGCCTCTCACGTTGCGCCAAGGCATGTGGTTCGTTTATTTGACAGTCTCTAGATCGGGTTAATTACATTCAATGCATTTGTAGTCTGAATCACAATCTGATCGTGTGGGTGGTTACCTACTAGGTAACGCTTGTGGTTGGTCAGCAAGTCGGCTAACGTCCGCCACGGTGCCCTCTTTCAGTTGCGAGAAGCAGATGAGCCCAGAATTAGGGCGAAACACGTGTCGCGTACTCTTTGCATTATTTGACAGTAGAAACTATTTCAATCATTCTATGATCTGCTTCTCGCAACTGAAAGAGGGCACCGTGGCGGACGTTAGCTGACTTGCTGACCAACCACAAGCGTTACCTGGTAGGTAACCACACAAATGATCAGATTGTGATTCAGACTACAAATGCATTGAAAAAAAATATATATATGTGGGCAGCACGGTGGCGCTGCTGCCTCGCAGTTAGGAGGCCCGGGTTCGCTTCCCAGGTCCTCCCTGCGTGGAGTTTGCATGTTCTCCCCATGTCTGCGTGGGTGTCCTCCGGGCACTCCGGTTTCCTCCCACAGTCCAAAGACATGCAGGTTAGGTGGATTGGCAATTCTAATTCTAATTGGCCCTAGTGTGTGCTTGGGGTGTGGGTGTGTTTGTGTGTGTCCTGCAGTGGGTTGGCACCCTGCCTGGGATTAGTTCCTGCCTTGTGCCCTGTGTTGGCTGGCATTGGCTCCAGCAGACCCCCGTGACCCTGTGTTTGGATTCAGCGGGTTGGATAATGGATGGATATATGTATGTATGTATGTGTGTGTATATACATATACAGTACGGGAAATAAGTATTGAACGTCTCAACATTTTTGTCAGTAAATATATTTCCAATGAGGATATTCACCTAAAACTCTCACCAGACATTGGCATTAATTCAGGAAATCCACAAATATAAAGAATTCACAACATTAAAGGCCATAAATAAATGTGTGTGAATTAAAGTGGAATGACACAGGGACAAAGTATTGAACACACTAAGAAAAAGCCATGGCATCAGTTTGAAGCTTGGTGAACTGGATTGACCCCATGTAAGTGTGTACAAGAGAGAAACAGTCCCACCAGAGTTCTTGGGGACGGTCGGGGTAATGGGGGGGGGGGGGGGGTGGGGCTTTAGGTGAATAGGACCCTTGCCATCACGGGACCCTAGGTGTGCACCCAGAATACCATGATGGTAGATCCGCCCCTGGCTCAAAGCAGGTTGTGCTTAATCCCCTGAAATTACAAACCCCCTGCCCCCCTCCCCACTCTGTGACCCTGAGCTGGTTTAAGCAGGTCTGTGACTGCTGTGTCACACAGGTGTGCGCCCTCCCCGGTGGGCACGCCCGACATGTCACACTGATAGCCATCTGATTGATGCCATCCTGAACTGCATATGCAATGGCTACCAGAACAGATCTTTCTTCCTTTTTTTTGTTCCCCTCTTAAACAGTACAGAAGTGATGTTGTTCTCAGACTGGTTTTTACTCCTTGATGATGATGAGGAGTCTCAGCCGAGTGCGCAATCTCCTTGCACTCGTTCACCCGAGCAGTCTTGCCGAGCCAGTCTCTCCAGTCTTGAAGCTTCATTTGGTGAGGCCCCCCCACCAGTTTACAAGCATTAAAACTGTCTCCCCGTTTCAGAAAAACCAAATAACAAACAAAAGTTTAAAAAAAAAATAAAAAAGGGTACAAGCTCACCCAAATAAAAAAAAATAAAAACAGTTTGCACTGCTGAGTAACAGAAGCAGATGGCGGCCTGCAGACCCCTGGATTTTTCTGGGGACCTTCTTGACTCTCTTGGATGTTTTTTTTTTTTTCACGCTTCAGGCTGTGTCACATTACACGGCTTTCCCAGCAGTCTCAGTTGCACATTTCCTTTACATTACCTTGACAAGTCACTGACCGGTCTGATAGTGTGGCACACCCAGTGACCAAAGTCGATGTCACATTACGCAGCTTCTAATTATAGGATACAGTATGTCAGCCTTGCCAATTGCTGATCTCGTCACTGGACCATACCAGTTTAAGTGACTGAAAATCACTGGACATGTCCCATTTATTGATGACTGTCCAGCACAGTCATGTCCACCCCCTTTTTCTGACAGCCAATAGCGTGCCGCCAGTACAAAGGGTTAACAGGTTTAATTGGAATCACGTTTTTTTTTTTTTTTGTCTTTTTTTGAACATTACATGTGCTTCAGAAGAGGTCATCCACCTGAAGTTAAGCACATTCTACGACAGGGGTCCCAAATCTCGGTCCTGGGGACCCCCTGGAGCTGCAGGTTTTTGTTCCAACCAACTTCTGTCTTTATAGTCTCCTAGTTATATTATCTCTTAGATTAGATTCTCACATTCCTCCCCTTAACACTAATCTTAAACCCTCTGTTTTCCTATCTTGTCTCACAACCCTATGCCTGATCTTAAGGTTCTTTCCTTTTCTTATCCTACCCTTAATGAATCCCATAGCTTTAAATTTTAAAATAACGTAGCCCTTAGGAACATTTTACCTTTTTATCCCCTGGTTTAATGGTATTGCATGGTATTTAAAATTATTTAGCCCAGCCACAGGGGATGCACAAACCAATGTGTTTCTTCATGCCAGTCCCAAGCACGGACAAATGGGGAGGGTCAATTCAGGAAGGGCATCCAGTGTAAAATTTTGCCAAATCAATATGAGGATGGGTTGGAGATGGTGGCAGGAGACAGAGCTGGAGGTGGCAGAGAAGGATGTTAAGATTTGCATTGGGGGTGACGAGGATTAGAAATGAGGACATTAGAGGTTCAGCTCAGGTTGGACGATTGGGAGACAAAGTCAGAGAGGCGAGATTGTGTTGGTTTGGACATGTGCAGAGGAGAGATGATGGGTATACTGGGAGAAGGGTGCTAAGGATAGAGCTGCCAGGCAAGAGGAGAAGAGGAAGACCAAAAAGGATGTGGTGAGAGAGGATATGCAGGTGATGGGTGTGACAGAATAAGATGACGAGGACAGGAAGATATGGAAGAAGATGATCCGCTGTGGCAACCCCTAATGGGAGCAGCCGAAAGAAGAAGAATAGTATTTAACATTATTTATTTATTCTACTCTTTTATAATTTTTTTAGTGCCTTAGGAAATTTATTTTGTACCCTAATTTTAATGTCCTTTTATTTTTAGTAATATTTTAATAGATTTTTTAATTCCATTTTTGGACACTTTTGAATCCAACCGATAGGGGGTGCCATTTTTTTAACCCTCCATTTTAGTTTGGACTTTCAGTGAAAAAATAATGGGAATTTTTAAGGATTATTATATATATATATATATATATATATATATATTTTAGACAACTTTAGGACATATTTGATAGGGTTTTAAAACACTTTTGAGGTATTTTATACATTTCATAGTAGAGTGGTATATGTTTTTAAATAAGACTTTTATTTACGAAATTATTGTGCCCAGGTGTGCCTTTGGGCACAGACTTTGAAAATAGTTTGTTTTTATAAATAGGATGTAATGTTAGGACAATGGCAGCGACCTTTTTCTGCAAATGAAGGTCCCCACAGGGGACAATAGGTGCTTTTTCTTTATCTTCACACTCATTGTAAAAGTTTATCTAACATGAGGGCTCGCAAACAAAGGTATAGATAAGAAAATGTGGGATGGTGAAAGTCATCATGTCAGCAGAAATTACAGAGAAGAACAGAGCTTGACAGAGAGGCCGTGGTGAATGTTTGCGGACTGGCTGACCAATCACAAGCCTTACCTGGTAGGTAATCATCGTAATAATCAGATTGTAATTCAGACCTATGGATGTAATATTCTGATCTTCACCCTGTCAAGTAAGTGAACCAGCCACCATGGCACAATGTCAGAGGCTTCGCCTCAGGCATTGATGTCCGAGCTTTCATCCCAGTAAGGGAACGCTAAGGTGCGTACACCTGATGAGCCCCAATTAGGTGCAAAACACATGTCGTGTACTGTCTGTATTATTAGGCAGGTACTGTATAATCTATCTGTTATATTGTGCCTTTCATATCTATCTATCATAAAGTGCCTTTCATATCTATCTATCTATTATATAGTGCCATTCACATTTGTCTATCTATTGTAAGCCACTAGGGGGCGTACTGTCGCCCTAACCCCTGACACAGACAGGCAGGACACAGGTTTAACTCACCACTTATGTTTATTTACAGCTTTGTGCGCAAAATACCAACACCACACCAATATACAGTCCCTTCATGCCGCCAGTCCTGCTCAGGCCCTGTCTCCTTCCTCCCGACTCTGGCCCCTCAATGGAGTGAGGCAGCTCCTCTTATTCAGGTCCTGGGAGTGTTCCAGATGGCTCATCACTATTACCTGGAATCACTCCCAGGTGTGCTGGAGGTCCTCTATAGCACGGGTGTCAAACTCCAGTCCTGGAGGGCCGCAGTGGGTGCAGGTTTTCTTTATAACTCTTTTCCTAATCAGTGGCCGGTTTTCACTGCTAATTAACTTCTTTTCCCTCTATTTTAATAGCCCTGTTTTTAAGGATTAAGTCTTCTGAATTGATTCTTTTCTTTATTAAATGACAGCCAAACAGAAATGAGGCATGAAACGAGCCAACAGATGACCTGCTAAATTGGGGCTTCAAACTCCAACCAGTTGCTTAATGAGAAGCTGATTCTTGCTGTTATTTAAACCCGTTATTCAATTCCATGGCTTGTTGCTGCTCTCTTTTTGCCACAGCAGACATTTCCAAAACTGTTGATATTCTGCTTTTTTTTTTTTCTAAGAACTCCTAAAATGATCAGCCTTACTGTGACCTTCATCTTTATTTTCAGATTTTGTTTGATGGGTACATGTCATGTCCTGCTTGCTTTATGTCTCATTACTGTCCGGCTGCTAATTAAGGTAGAAAAACAACTAAGGGGCCTTAGTCAAGCTAATTAAAGCTAAGGCTAAAGAAGTCAATTAGCATCAAAAACTGGTCACTAATTAAGAAGATGGTTAGAATGAAAACCTGCAGCCACTGTGGCCCTCCAGGACTGGAGTTCGACACCCCTGCTCTATAGGGCTCTGCTGCTCCCCCTGGTGGCCCCTACGGAACCCAACAGGGCTTCACCAAACTCCAGTTCCTGACATGCCCTGTGGGAATCCGTGGTGCCACAGCCGCTCAGGAGGGCTGCCCTCTAGTGTCCCAGGGGAGGTATTGCCTTATCAATGCCCGCTCTCCTGGTCCATCCACTCTGCTGGCATCCCGGCCAGGTAGTGGACTTAGATAGATAGATAGCCATCTATCTATCATATAGTGCCTTATCTATCTATCTATCTATCTATATGAAAGGCACTATATGATAGACAGACAGACAGATAGACAGTGCCTTTCACATCTATCTAATAGATAGATATGGCACTATATGATAGATAAATGGATAGATAGATATGACTTTCATATCTATCTATCAGATAGATAGATACTTTATTAATCCCAAGGGGAAAATTCACATAATCCAGCAGCAGTATACTGATAAAAAACAATATTAAATTAAATAGTAATAAAAATGCATGTAAAAGCAGATAATAACTTTGAGTAATGTTAGCATTTACTCCCCCAGGTGGTCGCACAGTGTGGGGGAGGAACGATCTCCTCAGTCTGTCAGTGGAGCAGGACGGTGACAGCAGTCTGTCGCTGAAGCTGCTCCTCTGTCTGGAGATGATCCTGTTCAGTGGATTCAGTGGATTCTCCATGATTGACAGGAGTCTGCTCAGTGCCCGTCGCTCTGCCACGGATGTCAAACTGTCCAGCTCCGTGCCTACAATAGAGCCTGCCTTCCTCACCAGTTTGTCCAGGCGTGAGGCGTCCCTCTTCTTCATGCTGCCTCTCCAGCATACCACTGTGTAGAAGAGGGCGCTCGCCACAACCGTCTGATAGAACATCTGCAGCATCTTATTGCAGATGTTGAAGGACGCCAACCTTCTAAGAAAGTATAGTCGGCTCTGTCCTTTCTTGCACAGAGCATCAGTATTGGCAGTCCAGTTTATCATCCAGCTGCACTCCCAGGTATTTGTAGGTCTGTACCCTCTGCACAGTCACCTCTGATGATCACGGGGTCCTTGAGGGGCCTGGGCCTCCTAAAATCCACCACCAGCTCCTTGGTTTTTCTGGTGTTCAGTTGTAGGTGGTTTGAGTCGCACCATTTAACAAAGTCTTTGATTAGCTTCCTGTACTCCTCCTCCTGCCCACTCCTGATGCAGCCCACCATAGCAGTGTCGTCAGCGAACTTTTGCACGTGGCAGGACTCCGAGTCATATTGGAAGTCTGATGTATGTTGGCTGAACAGGACCGGAGAAAGTCCAGTCCCCTGCGGCGCTCCTGTGCTGCTGACCACAATGTCAGACCTGCAGTTCCCGAGACGCACATACTGAGGTCTGTCTGTAAGATAGTCCACGATCAATGCCACCAGGTGTGAATCTACTCCCATCTCTGTCAGCTTGTCCCTAAGGAGCAGAGGTTGGATGGTGTTGAAGGCGCTAGAGAAGTCCAGAAACATAATTCTAACAGCACCACTGCCTCTGTCCAAGTGGGAGAGGGATCGGTGTAGCATGTAGATGATGGCATCCTCCGCTCCCACCTTCTCCTGGTATGCGAACTCCTTCCTCTCCTTTTCTAATGCTGAGAAACTTGTCCCTGCTTTTATCACATCCCGCATAGATTATTGTAACTCACTGCTGGCAGGTGCCCCTTCTAATCTTATATCACAGCTCCAGCTTATTCAAAACTCGGCTGCAAGAGTCCTGACTCGAACCAGCAGCAGCGAGCACATCACACCCATCCTGCTCCGTCTTCATTGGCTCCCTGTGTCTTACAGAATCGAATATAAAATCCTACTAATAAACTACAAAGCCTTAAATAACCTCGCACCAAACTACATCAGTGACCTTCTCCATCACTATGTGCCTGCCCGCCCACTAAGGTCCTTTGATTCTGTCAATCTTGTTGTGCCCCACACTAATCTACACTCCATGGGTGACAGCAGGGCCTTCAGCTGTATAGCGAGTGCCCAGACTCTGGAATGACCTACCGAAATTAATCAGGTCAGCCGACTCCATGAATTCTTTTAAAAAACAACTCAAAACTCATCTGTTCAGGAAGGCTTTTAGCTCTACTTGACTTTATTACCCTTCTCTCAGTTTACCTCTCTGTCAAGATGCTCATGTAACCTGTGTGTGTGTCTGTGTGTGTGTGTGTGTGTGTGTGCTGGACCATTAATTGTGTTGTGTGTTAGGCTTTCTTTGAACTTACTGTCTTAATATTCTTTATTTATTTGGTTTGTACAATGCTATACGCTGTATACCCTGCTGTTTTCTCTTATTTTCTGTAAGTGCCTTGAGCATGGGAAAGGCGCTATATAAATAAAATGTATTATTATTATTATTATTATTATTATTAGGACGTGATACCTTTGGGACTGGGGTGATACAAGATGTTTTCCAAAGCCTCGGGACTCTCCCCTGTTCCAGGCTCACATTGAAGATGTGCTGTAGAGGACTCCCCTGCTCCAGCGCACAGGCCTTCAGCAGTCGTGGCGATACACCATCTGGACCCGCTGCTTTGCTGGCACGAAGTCTTCTCAGCTCTCTGCTCACATGGGCTGCTGTAATTGTGGGTGGGGATGTCTCACCTATGCTGGTATCAGCAGAAGGATCAGTGGAGGGTGCAGTACTCCGAGGTGAGAGTGGGTTAGGGGGATCAAACCTATTAAAGAAGTTGTTCATTTGGTTTGCTCTCTCCATGTCTGTCGCGATGGTGGCACCCCGCTTCGAGCTGCAGCCAGTGATGATCTTCATCCCATCCCACACTTCCTTCATGCTGTTGTTCTGCAACTTCTGCTCCAGCTTTCTCCTGTACTGCTCATTCACCGCCCTGAGCTGGACTCAGAGCTCCTTCTGCATGCGCTTGAGCTCATGCTGATCACCGCCTTTTTCTTCTGGTTCAAAAGGCCTTTGATGTCACTTGTAACCCATGGCTTGTTGTTAGCATAGCAGCGTACTGTTCTTACTGGGACTACAATGCCCATACAGAAGTTGATGTAATCAGTTGTGCATTCAACAGCCTCTTCAATGTTCTCACTATGTGACCCCAGCAGTATATCCCAGTCCGTAGTTCCAGTCTCTCAGAGTCTGCTCTGCCTCAGGGGACCACTTCCTGAATGAGCGTGTGGTTGTAGGTAGCGCCCTCACTCTTGGTTTGTAGTGAGGCTGTAGCAGAACCAGGTTATGATCTGCTTTACCAAGCGCAGGCAGTGGGGTGGCGCTGTATGCATCTTTTAACGTTTGTATACAGCAGGTCGATAGTCCTATTTTCCCGGGTGTTACAGTCCACATACTGGGAGAAGGCAGGTAATGTTTTGTCCAGCGTCACGTTGTTAAAGTCTCCAGCAATTAGCACAAGTGCCTCAGGGTGCTGCGTTTGTAACTTAGATAATAGATAGATAGATAGATAGATAGATTGCTATCTATCTATTATATAGTGCCTTTCATATCTATCTCTATCTATATATCTATCTATTATATAGTGCCTTTCATATCTATCTCTATCTATATATCTATCTATTATATAGTGCCTTTCATATCTATCTCTATCTATATATCTATCTATTATATAGTGCCTTTCATACTTTATCTATCTATCTCTATCTATCTATCTATATGAAAGGCACTATATGAAAGACAGACAGACAGTGCCTTGTCTATCTATCTATCTAATAGACAGTGCCTTTTCTATCTCTTATATAGTGCCTTATCTATCTATCTATCTATCTATCTGTCTATCATATTGTGCCTTTCATATCTATCTATCTATCTGTCTGTCACGGTGTGGTGGTAGTTAACCTGCAGTTAATTGGATTGACCTTTGGTCTTGTGAAAGATCCCACCAATCAGGGAGCACAAAGCACTGCTGTACCCTGAAAGTCAAAGATGGATCACATGATGCACCAATCACAATTAACACGCATTCATGATAACGTGACTGGTAAACACAGTAAAAGGGAACATAAAAGAAAACTTCAATTACAAAACCTCACAAATCACAACAGCCATCAGATTCTGCTGCTACTACAAACAGAAACTGACAAATAAAGGAAGACCACTCCTTCAATGTCAGCTTTGAGATGAGCACAGCCCAAAATAATTTTTAAAATGACATTTAGGTACTGTGATGGCCATGGTTTCTTCTTGCAGTATGACAACTGTGACCAA
This sequence comes from Polypterus bichir lapradei, assembly GCA_026402145.1. Taxonomy (NCBI): domain Eukaryota; kingdom Metazoa; phylum Chordata; class Cladistia; order Polypteriformes; family Polypteridae; genus Polypterus; species Polypterus bichir. Next base: position 102,279,375 of record JANRMT010062796.1, on the reverse strand, counting down.
CCGGATGCAGGTCAGAATGTCAGGATTGCCTGGGGTATCAGGTGTGGGAGAACAAATCTGTGAAATGAGAAGTAGATAAAGCCAGCTGAAATTCAGAGGCATCTGAAATAACTGGAATTTGCAAACTCCATGAGAAAGCAGATTTTGATGCCTCTCTTATCTTGCTTGTCACATTTTTGTGCCCTGGCTTTATGGGTTTTTTTATATATAGTAAGAAAATTAGATGAAAATATGATAGATGAAAGTCACTATATAATAGAAATGAAAGGCACTATATGATTGATAGACAGATGGATGACAGTCACTATATAATAGATAGATATGAAAGGCACTATATGATAGATGGATGAAAGTCACTATATAATAGAAATGAAAGGCACAATATGATAGATAGACAGATCGATGAAAGTCACTATAAAATAGATAGAAATGAAAGGCACTATATGATAGATAGATATAGATAATACACACACTGTTTTCTAAACACACACCAGAATGACTAAAAATAAAGAAAAATTAGAAAGAAAGAAAATTTCTGACTTGGCAGAGACAGTGAGATGCTATTCAGGTGTACTACTGTTGGTATAAAGGAGCCCCAGTCACATTGTGTGACACACATCTGCTGAATAATTCATTGGCTGACGTCCTCAGTGTGGGTGTGTCACAGAGAGAGGATGTGCAGCATTATTCATAATGGCACTCAGTTTTGTTTTAATTCCCTCCTCCACGCCTACCTCCATGGGGTCCCATAACTGAATCTGCCCTTTTATATTCAGCTTCTTGATTTGGTGGGCCTCTCTTGAAGTGACGTTACCCGTCCGGCACCCTACAGTGTAGTAAGATTATATTGGCCAATACAGAGTTGTAGAAGATGTGAAGGATGTCCTCCTGTCCACATTTAAGGAATGCAGTCTCCCCCCCAAAAAAATCATGTTTATTAATACAGTCCACTTTGAAATGCATAACGTTACAATGAAATTAATGAACTGCATACTAAAACTCTTATATTTTACGTTAAAAACATGCACATTATACTTAAACGCTTATTATACACTGAAATGCATACGCTCTGTACTAAAATTTGTTGTGCGAGTCAATAATTCCTCCCTCTGAGAATATGTGAAAACAGTCATTTGTGCGGCAATTTACAATATGCATGCAAATAGGTGAAATGGTGGCGTATGAGAGCTTAAATTTTTTTTAGCTTTGATTTACAAAATTCATTAGGAATAAACTTCTGTATTTCTTATTTCTTGTTATGGAGTGGATGTGCTTCGGAATGTGTTTCATTACGCATTTCAGTATGGTTTATATATCCCAGCAGATTAAAAGAATACATTATGTACCACCTCTTAACTTTAGTACCTCTGGGTCCGCGGATCATAGTGTGATTTCTTACTTTCTTTAGTCACTTAGATTCCCATAAAGAATCAGTGGTAATTCTCATAGTCTAAGTCGATGCTGTGGTGAAATAACGTCCAGTCCAACGTTGGTTCTTAAACCGAGACTAACGTTACTGGGATGATCTACTATCGAGAGACTGTAATGAATGGAGGAACGAGTTCAGAAAGTGAACGTTTGCACGCGCGACCCACCGTAACCCTCAACACACCCCGCCCCCACAAATACGTCTTTTCCCTGCAGATCAAGAATGATTAGAAAAGACTGCAAAGAAAACCACGCCCTCCTGATCGTCATACAATATTGAGCACTCCGACTGGGAAATCACGGGGGGGGGGTATTCCGTCATTATTTTGGTTTTTAAGATATTTTAATGCGCACTTTAAACAGATCTTCCTAATTAAGTTTAATATGTATATTATATATATATATATAATATATAAATTCAAGAATAAAAGCTAAACAAACGACATCGTCCTTGCAAAAGCCACATAACATGGTGCCTTAATAGTGGGGTAGTCCGTGAGAGTTGATTGGTCCATCTCCAGAAAGATTGGGCGGGCTATAGCAGATGACGTAACTTCCTGTTGACATTAACGGGACGGCTGCCTGGCTGCCGCTTCTGAAGCAGTGCTGGTTCGGGGGGTCCTGTTTGCTAGTTTAGGCAGTGGTGGTAACGACGAGTTAGGAGACGTCCAGGAACTGTGAGCCTTACGTTTCAAGACGGATTTGATCTGTCTACAAAATACGTCGCCATCCTTTCCAGATGATCCAGTCAGCGGGCGTGGCATTGTTTCGGCCAGGCCCGCACGTATCCGGGGTGTAAATTAGAAGAGTCGCCCAGAGCTAGAGGTGAGAGCAGCCGTGTCGGTAGTAGGTGCTTGTAGTGCCGTCAGTGCAATGTGGAAATAAACACTAGGAAGTATCACTTTGGGATATTTAAGACGAGCTGTTTATTCATTGAATATGTATAGTGAAAAAGGGTTACAGCAATGGCAACGCTGACGCCCGTAAGTGGTGCTGAGATAAATGGAGAAGGACAGACCGGCTGTGGTTGCTGCTTCTGACGGTGTCGCTGATGCTGCTGCGTTACGTCGGCAGAATTCGAGAGCATCTGCCGATTTGATCGCTGGCTGTCTTGATCTGTCTGCTCCGGGGATTAGAGATCAATACGGTCGGACTCGTCTGATTATTTAAATTAATCCCCGCAGCCTCACAAACAAACACGCAAAGCGAGTTGACGGGAACGCCAGTGAAGAATTTTTCGCTCATCTCTTTAATTGTAAGCTTATGAGTTTAAAAAGTGACGCACTGTATATGCTTTGCAATGCTTAAGACTTAGTTCATTTACTATTTAGAGACAACTGACCTAATTTTATTGATTCAAAAGTTAATTTTCTGAAATGGTTTCTAATTAACAGAAATGTGTAAATTTTTAAGAAAAGCTGTAGATCCCTGCATATTTTTCCCCCAAGAAAGAAATATTTTTGGAAATGGCTAATTGAAAATAAAGTTAAAAATTGGTGGGGATGATCCATTCAAGCCTTCAAAAATAGTTTATTTTTTTAAGAAGACAACAAAGAAAAATGTGACTTTTCTAAATACACTTTATGCATTTTTTTTAATGGTTGTGGGTGAGCTACAGTTTAAGATTGCACCACCCTCTCATGCGTACGTACACAGTCATAAACCTGCAGGGCCAGTTTGGAATTACCAGTTAACCTAAAATGTGCATCTTTTGGGCTGTGGGAGGACAGCTTGAGTGTTAGTAGAAAGCTGCTTGAATACTAAAAACACCTTTCATTATGACTATTTGGTTGGAACAAAAAGGTAGAGCCACTGTGTTCAACTGGTCTGTTGTTAATGCATCCATGTTGTATCAAAAGAGATCTGATGTTTCTTGTCATTTGCTGATTCAAATATTGTTTAATGGGATGGTTCTGATGTAGTCTCATGGGGCTGGATGTGGTTCTCCAATGAGAATACATGTTTGGGAATAACTTGTTAAAATGTTTGTAGTAAATAGTGGCAAAAGGCTCCACCCACCGGTTTGTATGTAAATAAAAATTCTTTACAGTTTTATATAGTGCTTTTTCTTACTACTCAAAGTGTCGCAGTGAGTGGAGAGCTGGTTCAACCACCACCAATGTGTAGCATCCACCTGGAAGGTGCGACGGCAGTAATTTTGGCACCAGTGTGCTTACCACACATTAGCAGTTAAGTGGTGTAAGATTGTTAGCCAGTTAGAGACAGGTGATGTTTGTGGGACCAGAATGGCAAGCCCGGGCATTGGGATACACCCTACTCTGTACAAAGGATACCCAGGGGTCTTTAATGGCTACAGAGAGTCAGGACCTCGGGTTTTTACATCTCATCCAAGGGACAGTGCCATTTTCACAGCACAGTGTCCCCATCACTGCACTGGGGCATTGGGATTCACGGGGTAAGCACCCCCTGGTGGCCCCACCAACACCAAGCTTTCTTACATGTTCTCCCTTCCAAGTACTGGCTTCGCCCAAACATGTGTAGCTTCAGGTGGATGACATCTTCTGAAGTGTATGTGGTATGGCTACAAAACATGCACCCAGTTTCTTCTAGTCTGTGCACTTTACGTACCTGGGGTTGAACTGAAAATGCAAGTGAAACAGTTGAAAAGCTTATTAATGCAAGTTAACCGAAACTTAGATTTTTGTTTTTTTATTTATATCCTTGGTCATTTTGACAGTTGAATCAGTGAATGGAATGACGGCAGCAGTTAGTCTTTAGAGAGGTGCTGTGGCCTATGTATACAGTTTGTACTATGAGGGACGTTCAAAAAGTTTCCACACTTTTTTTATTTTTTTTATTTTTTTATTTATAAACTTTACTAGGGGGCTTCGCTCACCAACCCCCCCGGCCTGCGCTATGTACGCACCAGCCATTTCCTGTCTCTGCCGCTCGCGTATATAGATGTCACTTTCACCACACAACAAATCTTTTAATTCTTGCGGATACGCCTCTTCATTGGGAAGAAACACTACTTTTCCCTGATGGCAACACGAAATGGACGATGTACAAGTCTCCAACTTAAAGTTTTAAATCCGAACAGTATATTCGATCATTTTTCACTGTTCTGTTATTTCACTGAGCGTTTGTTTCCGCTAATGCGATCTTTACTATCCTTTTTTTGGAGACTTTTGAATTTTCGTACTTCCATTATCTCTAACCTGCTCTGCATATGTATCATGCCAACATTTTTGAATTCTTTAAGATGTTCTACTTTGTCATCTACTCGTTGTCTTTTATTTCCGGCCCTGGGCCTAGTTAAATCTTTTGGCACAAAGTCTTGTCTCGTGGGACGTGAAAGTATCTCTCTGAAAAAGTCATGTCTCGTCTTGTCCCAGGATTTTTGTATTATAATAGAGAGATTAATTTCAAAAACAAATGACATCACTATTCTACATAGTCAACTTCCTTTGCAATGCAATTTTCCCAGCGTCGTACCAACTTTTTAATGCTCTCGGCAACATATTTTTCTGTTTTCGCGAATCAGTTCCAGGTTTCGTTCTTCATTCCTCGTGGCTGTAGCTGGACGTCCTGAGTGCTCTGCATCCGTCACACTAGTACGGCCTTTTTCAAACATTTCAATCCACTCATAGACGACTCTACGAGAGAGAACTTTATCCCCATTCTGAGCACACATGCGGAGATGAATTTGTGCTCCCATCACTCCTTCTTTCCACAAAAAGCGTATGACAGAACGCTGCTCCTGTTGGTGCAATTTATAAGTTTCGCAGCTATCGTCACCACAGAGTGACAGATCTTATACTAAACTGCAAGGGCATGACCCTCTCAGACAACGCCAATTACTGCTCCTCCTGCCTTCAGTGTTTCCAATGAAAATTTAAAAGTGCGGTAACATGCAGTGAATACACTTGACTTGAAGTTTTCCTCCTCTTCCTCTGTACGTTTTAGCATTTTTTTGCTCCGAGGCTGATGCGCTTGCTGCTTTCTAAGGAGCTCTTTTTTCCACCCTAGCGGCCCGCTTCTTCTCTTCCGTCGGCATCTTTTCGCATTGAAACTAATCAAGTCAAGAGTTTGTGTTGCAATTACTTAGTACGTTTGATTTATTATTTCACTTTAGCTGTGACTTAAGTGTTCAATCTGCCTCAAGAATGACATAAGATATGAAGAGGTAGAGGAAGGTGGTAGGGACGAGAACGGCGCCCGTATGCACACGCCACGCAACTGCCCGCTGCCAAGAGTTGATTCTAAAATAAAATATAAAGAGGAATAACCTTGGAGGTCAATCATCACCCCGAAAGCGGACAGTAGATGTCACGTAGTATATGTGTACCAAATTTCATGTCAATCGATCAAACAGTTTGTGAGCTACAGGTGATTTTAAATCCTGGGCAGACAAACGGAGAGCCATGCTAGCTTATTATATAAGAAGATTATTCATGTAGACCAGTAGTTCCCAACCTTTTTTTGCCCATGCCCCACCTCGGCCTCTCTAAAATCATGATGTCCCCCCCGTAACATATACCTTATTCTTATTATTACCCATTCAAAAAGTTTTAGACCTCCCTGAGTCCGAAAATACCATTTTTGGAATTATGTCTGTGTGTTTGTGTTTGCAAACACCATAACTTGAGTACGCCTTCGCTTAGGGCAACCAAATTTTGCATACAAGTATTAGGTACAAAATGTAGATTTCTATCAACTTTTGGACTATTTCCTCTAACCGGTAGTGGTACTTTACCTTTCATTCATGCAGCTGCAGATTCCGATTTATTCAACTTTACTTTTATAATAATTGTTTAATATATTATTAATTTGATTTGTCATTGATGGTTCTTTAATGTACAAATATAATCATTGTCTTGCGGTTTACTCCTCAAATATCCATCCCCATATCTGAGTATACGAGAAAGTCGAGGGGTGCCCACTCCTGATTTTTTTTTTTTACATTTGTCAATGTAGCTGTGAGTTTTTTGTACCGCACGTTGACTTCGAGTATACCATCATAATTGAAAGCACATACAGCCGGAGGACATGCACCATTCATTTTTACTTCCAGTCCAGTGATATGCTCACATGCTGAAGTATAATCTGGTGTTTCTGAAAGATTTTTTCCATTGTAACATGTTGTGTTCTCTGCACTCACGGCATTTGTTTCACAGGGGTCTTTTCGGGAGTTACTTTTTGGCCATGGGAGTTTTTATCCATCCCTATTGTAGACTTAATATTGGTCAGATGATGTGGCGCAGAGCACCGTCGTTCTTTGCTGTTTAAATTGCTGTCCTACTTCGAGCTCCGCCTTCAAGAGATGTGGGAGTGGTTTACAGCTGTGATGTTCACTCCAACGCATGATGTTTCCCATTGACATTTAAGCAGAATTCACTTATGGTTTACATCTGGCACTATGAGACTAGTTTGGATACAGTCTCCTCCGTAAGTATTGGGAACGCAAGGCCAATTCTTTTGGTTTTGTTACAGACTGAAGATATTTGGGTTTGAAATCAAAAGATGACAATTCAGAATTTCAGCTTTTATTTCCTGGTATCGACACCTAGATGTGTTACACAATAATGAAAACGGTACCTTTTGTAGGAAAACACTTTTTTTTGTTTAGGCCAGGGGTGTCGAACTCCAGTCCTGGAGGGCCGCAGTGGCTGCAGGTTTTCATTCTAACCATCTTCTTAATTAGTGACCAGTTTTTGATGCTAATTAACTTCTTTAGCCTTAGCTTTAATTAGTTTGACTCAGGCCCCTTAATTGGTTTTATCTTAATTAGCAGCCAGACAGTAATGAGTACCCATCAAACAAAATCTGAAAATAAAGATGAAGGTCTCAGTAAGGTTGATCCCTCAGGTTACCAAAACATTTAGGAGTTCTTAGAAAAAAGCAGAATATCAACAGTTTTGGAAATGTCTGCTGTGGCAAAAAGAGAGCCAACAGAAAGCCATGGAATTGAATAACAGGTTTAATTAACAGCGAGAATCAGCTTCTCATTAAGGAACTGGTTGGAGTTTGAAGCCCCAATTTAGCTCGTTGGCTTGTTTCATGTCTCATTTCTGTTTGGCTGTCATTTAATGAAGAAAAGAATCAATTCAGAAGACTTAATCCTTAAAAACAGGGCTATTACAATAGAGGGAAAAGAAGTTAATTAGTAGTGAAAACTGGACACTGATTAGGAAAAGGGTTAGAAAGAAAACCTGCACCCACTGCGGCCCTCGAAGGTCTGGAGTTTGACACCCGTGGTTTAGGCAATCAAAAGTATATGAATAGACATTCCTAAAGTAAATCCATTCATCCATCCATTATCCAACCCGCTATATCCTAACTACAGTGTCACGGGGGTCTGCTGGAGCCAATCCCAGCCTACATAGGGTGCAAGGCAGGAAACAAACCCCAGGCAGGGCACCAGCCCACCGCAGTTCCTAACGTAAATCACACACTAATATCTGGTAACATATCTCTTGTTGACAATAACTGCATCAATCACGTGAACTCATCGATATCACCAGATGGTCGGTTTCTTCTTTTGTTCTGCATTTCCAGGCTGATGCTGTTTGTTTGTTTTTCCCTTCAGTCTCCACTTTATACTCCGCTGATTTAAGGTTTGGTGATTGACTTGGCCAGTCTAAAACCTTACACTCTTTCCCCCGATGAAGTCCTTTGTTGAGTATTGATTGTGTTTAGGACCATTGTCTTGCTGCATAGTGAAGTTCTTCCTGATTAGTTTCTCTGTAAATTGGCAGGCTTTTTTTCTGGCTGCCATCACAAGTTACATCCTTAGTAAAAATTAGAGAGCCTCTTCCCAGAAGCCATGTTAGCCAATGCCATGACATTACCTCCACCATATTTGAGAGATGAGCTTCTATGTTTTGGATCACGAACTGATCCTGTCTTCCTCCACACTTTGATACGGGCAAATCTTGGTCTTGTCACTCCATAAAACTTTGTTCCAGAACCTTTGTGGCTTATCTCTGTCATTTTCTTCAAAATTCAATCTGGCTTTCCGATTCTTACTATTGATGAGTGGTGTGCATCTTGTGGTGTGTCCTCTATATTTTTGCTCTCAATGGTGGATTGTTTGTGGTGGGTTGGCACCCTGCCCAGGATTGGTTCCTGCCTTGTGCCCTGTGTTGGCTGGGATTGGTTCCAGTAGACCCCCGTGACCCTGTGTTCGGATTCAGCGGGTTGGGAAATGGATGGATGGATGGATGGATAGTGGATTGTTATACCTTCATTCCTGCTCTGTGGAGGTGTTTGCTGATGTGCCCTACTGTTGTTCATTGTTTTTCTTCACAGCTCTCACAGTATTTCTGTCATCAGCTGCTGTTGTTGTCTTCCTTAGCTGACTCGTTTGATATCTATTGCGTTTTTTCTTTTTCTTTCAGAACATTTCAGATGGTTGTATTGGCTATGCCAAATGTTTGTACAGTGCCTTGGATTTATTTTCTTATGTTCTCAGCTTGCTTTTATCTCATAGATGTCTGTCTTATCTTCATGTCAGTTCATCCTTTTTAACAACAAATGCAGTTGTAACCGGTGAAATCCAAGGTCTAAAATTAAGAGCTGAGCTATTTTATTGTTTAAACATTCAACCTAACAGCACATGCCCGGGGAACAAGAAACACCTGACAGTCACCTGTACTACAACTGTGGTGGTCTGCTACAAACGGTGCCATCACCTGTATTTTATAACGCATCTACTGTACATATCAATACCAGGAAACAGAAGCTGAAATTCTGAACTCGCACTCCTCTCTTAGTCTCACACTCAAATGTCTACTGTGTATAGTAAAAACAAAGGAAGACTCTTGTACTTGTGTAGCTGCTGTTCTGTTCTCGTAAGTGCAAGTGTTGTATCACAATGCTTATGTAGCTGCTGTGGTCAGCCAGGCACTGAAACTGTCTGAATGATGCACAATCAATTGGGATGCAACATTCCACCCTGTTATTGTGGACTTCTAATTTGAAAATATAAATAAATACTTTTTAAAAACCATGCTTATCTTAAGTTAAAAAGTGTACTAAAAAGTAAAAAATAAGTCTCTCATACATCACTCGTAAAATAAAAGCGTGGGTGCGTTTGCTAAGATTTTATTGATTGATGAAAAGCACCTACGCTTTTATTTTACGAGTGATGTATGAGAGACTTATTTTTTACTTTTTAATACACTTTTTAACCTATTATAAGCTTTTTAAAAAAAATTATAATATATATATTCATTCAACTTTTTAGTCTAGGGTTTGTTTTAGTATAATTTTGTAATCAATATTTTAACACTTCCTTTAATATTTATATCCGTTACTAGTGGCATCTATTGGTGAAATCTTAAACTATTCTTCATATGAAAATTGAATTTCTTAACATGGATTAATTGATCAATTAGTGAAACTGATTATTGATTCATGTATTGTCATCAGAAGTGAGTAAGTGTGCAAAACCTCAAGTCATTTAGACAATAGGAAGTGGGTTAAATATCAATGACGAGATTTGTACCAGCCAACAAACAGGTGAAGTTAAAAGTGTGGTATTAAATGAGATCAGAGCAGGCTTTTCAGCCCACCAAGCTCTTCAATATTATTTCCTTATTTTTTTCCAAAATAACTTGAAGTTGATCTCTGAAGATGTCTCTGGTCTTATTAGATTCCATACTAAAATATTTCTTAAAGTAGAAAGGCAAATGAATCCAGCAGGGGGCGCTAGCTCCCTTGTTGGAATAAGTTCTTATTGTATTTGCGGCGTGTTACATAACCCGAAACTATATAAATATAATATTAAAAAGTGATACCCCTCCCTTAGTTATACAGCGGTAAGAAATCACATAGGAACAATAACTTGGCTTTCTTTAATGACGGTTTACGCGGCATAACAGATGAGGAAGCAATGACAAAACCATTACCGAAGTAGGAGCTCGATGTATACAGTCTGCCATTTTCGTCGCTGTGTTGGAAGGATTTTCAGGATCGGATGACATTATCTCCCATCCATCTGTCAGCTTCAAAGGTGTGCCGGGCAATGTTCCAAGGCTTTATACTCTTTCTCCATGTGCAGGCCCCAACTTAGGTAAATCATGCCATTCCAAACAAGGAAAAGAAGATCCAATGTCATGCTGACTCTGACACACAGAAACAGTACACGTTGCCCATTTCGCAGTTTGTCCTTAACTTGTCTTGTCTTGTCTTAAAAAGCTTACCTAGCAGTTTAGCAGTTCTTATATAGTGTGCTAAATCTGGCCTTGTGTTAGCTGTACATGTGAGTGGATTTATAAAATATTTTTTGTGCAAAGCACAGTGACATATTAAACTTATATACTTATTACAGCAAATATGCAAATAAAATTAGATTTAAAATACCGTACATATTCCAGGTGCTATGCCAAATTCTTTTTTTAAATGTCAAATAAACTTTAAACTATGCACTTGTGTGCTAACATTTTTGCCACTCCCTGTCACCTCCCGCAGGTAACCAGTTATGGCTTAATGTTCATAACCTATTTAGCATGGCCATGTTCCTGACTGATGTCTTTACTTTTAAACCATGGGAGAATACCGAAAACTGTGTGAATGTGGATTTGAGGTATTGCTGACATTTTGGCAGAGTTCAAGGAATGGCTAAGGGGGCCTCCTTCCTTCCTTCACCTAATGGAGGTAGTATGTTACTAAAATCAGTCTCAATTGAAGGATATTTTTTTTTTCCTCAGTTTTAAAGGTCACAGTTAATGTAAATAAAAAACCTATGGTAATCAACGAATTAGGCACATGGTGACACGGTGGTAGTGCTGCTGTCTTGTTGTAAGGTCGTTCCCAGGTGCTCCCTGCATGAAGTTTGCATGTGCATCTCCGGGGGTTTCTGCCAGATTCCTCATACAATCCAAAGGTGGGTTTTAGGTTAAATTGTGTGTGTTTATGTTTACCCTGCGATGGGATAGCAACCTCTCTAGTCAATTTTTCGTCCCTGTGCCTGTTTCTTGCTAGGGTGGGCTCTGGCAGACCCTTCTCTGGATAGGTTGATTTAGAGGATTGATGAATCTACCATTACTGTAACCTGTTCTGCCCAAAGCAACTTTCAATTGCTTGTTGCCAGTCCTTAAACAGATAAGGAAATGCTCTTCAATTACAGGTTAGTTAACTGCTCCAGGTTCAGCTTGACAGAGGTTATTTCAACTTAAATGTATTTGTTTTAAGTGTTTTTCTCTCTTACACAACCGAAAGATGGTCCTGGCAAAGCAGATCACATCACCAGTCAGTACAAGCAAGTGAAACAGTAGGTGCGTGTCTGCTCTGTGGCTGACGCCTGCCTCCACTGTGGTGTGGCAGGCTCAGCAAATCTGCATAACTTGTCACCCGTGTCCCTGTTGCAAAATATTTACAAAACATAAATGTAATATCTGTCTCTTTTGAAGAAGCAAATCAATAACAGTAAACGCTTCAACTTTCAAATCCGTTAACTGTCACATTTTATAAGTCCCAAGTTTTGCTTAAGAAATGGCTTGCACATGTTTTATTCACGAGGCCCCTGCTGTGATGAAGCAAAGCTCTGAATGTAAGTAAGTTTGCCATGGAAATGTCTACACTTTATTTTCACAGTTGGTTATTTTCTTGTGTGTTTCTTTTGACTGCCCTTATTCTGAACATTCAGAAAAACAACTTTTGTACAGGAAAAGGGGAACTAGGACAGTTAGTGGCCATCTTACACACTGACCCAGACAGTCTCATTAAAACATAAGACCCTGCTGTGCCAGTCGTCTGGAGTGTTCTCTGTGGTTGCAGTTATTTCACAATTCAACTCTGTACTCCTTATCAGCTCGCATACTTGGAGTTCAGTAAGGGTTTCTCTGGAGAAAATTTCAAACAGTTTCAAGTGCAGCTGTTATTGATATGTATGTGTGTTTTTTATATATAATATATATATATATATAATATACACACACACACACACACACACTAGAGGGCTCTGCCTCCTGCTCGCTTCACTCACCCACCCCTGGGTGTGGTTAACCGGATATACAATTTAAAGAGATTATTTTCATTACATATGCATTATTTTCACTTGTACTTTAAAACTTTAGTAAAAACAATATTTGGAATGAACTTTTCTTCAAGATCACATTGAATTTTGATTCCGTGTTTGGACTTGTACTGTGACAACGCAACGTATAACTGCCTGTGAGTGATTATCGTTTCTTTCTATCTCTCTCTCTCTCTCTCTCTCTCTAATAAATAAAATGTTTCTCCATGTTCTTTCTTCTTCGCTTTGTCATTGACGTGTCATCTAGAACATATAAAACTATTGTCCTGATAAAATTTATAAGACCTGAGAGCGCAGGAACTGTGTCTGTCAAAAGCATTCACACGACTGAGAGTTTAGATGACTGTGGTCTTGTTTGAAAATAGTTGTAAGTAGGGCGTGACTTGAAAGAATCTAATGGCAAAAGTCGCCGTCTCGTGGGACTTCATACCGCGCCAACGTTTTTGGAAACTTTTAATTCTCACTGGCGACATGAATTAGATGTTCTATAAGTCTCCGACTTAACGTTTAAATCCGAACAGTATATTTGATCTCTTTTCGCTGTTCTGTTATTTCACCGAGTAGTAATTTCCGTTTGTTTACGCTAATGCAATCTTTTTTTTTTTTTTTTTTTTAACTTTTTTTTTTTGCCTTGAGAACAACAGAGACACTATAAAATGAGCAGCTTGTTATCCTGTTGCCTCCCAGCATTGGGGCCCTGCTGTTTGGTTTACTCTTGTGACCTTAATTTCGCGCCCCCCCCCCCCCTCTCTATTCTGTTCTAACTTTGTATTTTGTTAGTGAATATTGGGGGGCACGTCGTGTGGCTTTGTACTTCAGCCCCTGAGGTTGTGAGTCTTAGTCATACTCCAGACATTGAATTTAGCAAGCAAAGTCGTCCAATCCCGTTTCTTCCGTTTTGTAGGTCTCCAGTTGTATGGGCCCTTCATTGCTTCATAATGTGCCACACGGGTCAGGACTGCTCTCTTCTTATGCAGCAATACATTTGTAATCTGGGCAGAATGTGCTTTGGCATTGGCCTGCTGTTAAATGTAGGGACATCCCAGGAAAAGGCAAGTGTCTGGATGGCATCTTGTGTTGTTCCAAGCGCTGCACATATCGATGTCACATATAGGCAAGTTACCCACACTCCCATACTATGACAGACACTGGCTTTTGGACATCATGTTGCTCACCTCTTGGTGGTCCCTTTCCTCTTTGGTCTAGAGACCATGACGGCTGTGTTTTTGTTTTTTTCTCCCCCAAAAATCATTTCAAATGTTTACTCTTCATACCACAAAACCAGATTCCAGTGCTTCTTTCCATCTTGGATGAGGCCGAGCCCAAAAGGGTTGGTGGTGCTGGTGGGCTGTGTTAATGCATGGCTTCTGCTTTGTACACTAAAACCTTAACTCGCATCTATGGATGCTGCTGTGAATGGTGTTGACTATCAAAGATTTAGTGAAGTATTCCCAGGCCCCTGTCATGATATCCATCCCAGACATGACGGTTTTTAAGTCTGAGGGATTGGAGGTCACTCTTATTCGGAAGTATTTTTTCATCCAGCCTTTTACATACCGGGCCTTGACCGGATTCCTTGAATCTTTTAATAATGTTTATTGTATTTTTGTGTATTGCAGCATAGTGGGTAAAATGCCCAAAATCCTATGATTTGTCTTTGGACTACGTTGTTGTCAAAGTGCTGGATTGTTTGCTGACATGTCTGTTAAGTCCTCGGTTTTTCACTCATCCAGTTCACTCTACTGACTTGCCTGCAGCTGTAATGCCACTTGACACTGAACCATATGTTGATTAGGCTGCCAGTGTGCTACCC
>JANRMT010062796.1:102245773-102265032 GCA_026402145.1 Polypterus bichir lapradei | reverse complement strand
AACCCCCCCACTGATTTGTGAACAAAGATCAAATGCTGGTATGGGGTGGAGAATAATCCTTCAGATGTTTTTCTAAAGCAGCAGTCAATGACGCCTTTTGGTGAATGCAGCTAGCTGCCTCTGTTTGGGCTCTCCAGGGTGCAGACGATTTTAAAAAGCAGAGCCTGTAGAAAGTCCTTGATGTTCGTACTCTCTTTGCACTTAACATAGCTTTCTAAAGGTTGAAGATTTCTTGCTGAATGTAATCTTCACACCGCATAGGAGGTATCCCGGTGAGAGTGTTTGTGATGTGTTGTGCCAGGAGGGCCTTTGTTATTTGCTTACCGTGCCGAGAGAAGCAACTGTGATGGCTTAGAATGGTGGTCAACATTATTGGCATCTTTGCATTATACACTTAAAACAATTGTGATCAGAACTGGCTGATCAGCCCAACAGGCTTGCTAATCCTATTCACTGAAGTTCTCGAAAATCACATTGAGTCAATATTTGGAGGTCCCTAAAGTCCTACTCTCCTCTGCACTGCTTGGTCTCTTATACCATGTGTAAGTGGTTCTCTGTGGGGAGACAAGCTTTCTACCATTTATTATGCAAAACCTCCACTGTTACTTCTTTTTGCAGAATTCATTTTAAAGTCACATCCTCGATTCACTGTACTCATTCCCTTCATAATTTTAAACACTTCAGTCATGTCACCTATTAATCTCTATTTTCTTAAACTGAAAATGTTCACCTCCTTCATAGTTCAGACCTGTCAGTCCTTTAACACTAGAATTACCAGAGCCTACAAAAAAACTCGTAGATCCGGCCCACCTTAAATCCGTTCACACCTCTCACCCTGGAGTTTTTGAGTGGAAATAATAGATTATTTGGAACACATGCATTTCAAGTGTGTTCTGTTTCTACAATAATCTGTGTAAACACATCCTTAAAACAGAAACATTTTTCATATTTTAGTAGTAAATGACAAAATGTTGGCATAAACTATATAATGTGCCAAAGTCCAAAGATCAAATGAACACTTTCACAAAAGGTTCAAGGATGATACAACAGCTTCCGTGGCATAGCGGTAAGATTTGCTGACTTGTAATTAAGAGTCCTCGGTTCGATCCCGACTGCCTCCTATCTGTCAGGCGGACAGACCGCAGTTTGTGAGGCTCAAGGACTGTGTGTGCAACACTGGAGCACCACAAGGAACAGACAGGCCTGTCTGTACACCTCTGACTAGAAATATACCAGCAGGTCAGGTCACTTGCAGAAATTCTCAAATGATTCTGTACTTGTGGGGTGTATTGATAAGGGGGATGAAAAAGAAGAGAGGAGCCGGGGGGGGAGAACTTTATAATGATAATTATATATTATAAAAACAATCTTGGAAGGAGATTTTCTCGGAGACACTTTAAGGTCCTGTGAGACGAGGCAGTGAGACAAAAACCGCTGCTGTGCAGGCTTTTAAATGATGAACACGCAGCGTGACAAGCAGAACATGCAGCTCGGCAGCAGTAAGCCAGCAGCTGATCCGACTGCATCTCCTTAGCGTGCATTCAGCTCCCTCCCCATTCATAACGTGAGCGGCAGAAACGCGAAGTGGCTAGTGCGTAGTGTGCCCATTGAGGGGGAGGGCGAGCGAAGCGAGCAGGGGGCAAAGCCCCCTAGTTATTGTTATAATAATAATAATAATAATAACTTTTATTTATGTAGTGCCTTTCATACACTCAAGGACACTTTACAATTCAATAACCACATTAACAAGGCTATAGAAAGTACATACAAGAAGATGACTAATACTCATTGAAGAGATGTGTTTTTAACAGGATTTTAGATTTTTCCTCGTGAAGGCTGAGAGGAAGAGCATTCCAAATTTTAGGGGCTATCACACTGAAAGCTCTGCCACCCACTGTTACTGACTTTGCTTCTTGTTGCAGAAACAGATATATCAGCAACTAAACATCAACAACTGGTTATTGACTTTCAGAAATGTTTATATTTTTGCATCACTATTTATTTCCTTGCCTGATGGTGTTTACACCATTTTCATATCTCTGTGGCACAAAAATGAGTGGACGTCTTCCCAAAATGCACCTTGATTCATGCCGGAAAGACAGAACAGAACACTGCAGAACAGTGTGTCCCATTTTACAGATTTGATATGTAAACAAGTGAAGTTTAGTGTTTTAAGGTTCTGTTCTTCTGGTTTGTGATTTACCATTTTGATTTGATTCTCTGTCTTAGCATTTTGGCTCCCTTTAAATTGTAGTACCCTAGTAAACGACTCCTTGCAGTTCATGTCAGACTGATAACGGTCAAGCCTTTTGGGTTTTTATATGAATCTACAGTGTTTTTAGAAATCTGTTTCCATCCATCCATTATCCAACCCGCTGAATCCGAACATAGGGTCACGGGGGTCTGCTGGAGCCAATCCCAGCCAACACAGGGCACAAGGCAGGAACCAATCCCGGGCAGGGTGCCAACCCACTGCAGGAAATCTGTTTTGTTTGTAAAAATACATGCGTGTCTCTTGGTGATTTTTAGCAGTTTTTGTCAACCAATTATCCAAAGAGAATGGCTGGAAATAAAAAGGCAGGCACTTTGCCGCCATGCTCTATTCCAGCTGAGCCCCTTTTAGTTTTTGTGACAACTCCTGCTTGGTTTATTATGCCAAATTTTGTGAGTGTGCAAATGAAAGCGCTTGACGTCTGAACAACTATACTTGCTACAGCATTTCTGTTACTGGTCTGCCAAGTGCAGGCAGGAGGATCAGCATATTTTACCCAGACATGCATAATTTTCTCTTTACAGGTTATAAAGTTCCCAAATAGAAAGGCTTTTTGTCCAACACATTCTTTACTCGGAGACGATGGTGTGTGAGCTCTTTCTGCTGTCCTCTGTCTGGTTCCTTTTTGTCATCTTTTGGATGGAAACCATCAGCGTTTGGCTGTTCCTTTGCAACTTTTATCAGGACCGTGCGTTTTACCACTGGGGTGATGGGTAAGTGGCTTGACGTTGATTTTTTTTTATGTGTGTGTGTGTGTGTGCATATGTTGTGTAGTGATTGGATTGTCTAAGTGATTTTTATTTATTTTTTTTTAAATTTAATACATGTCTGTAGTTATAAGTAAAGCATGGCTTTTAAGACCAAATACAGATTGGTCTCCAGTAGCGAACAGGTTTATGTTCACAAGGCCGTTCACAGCCCGAGTTCTGTATGTAAGTTGGGACATTCAGTGACACTTGCATACTGAAGCACAAATGTATTGAAATTGCTGTTGTACTGTGTTAGCCATTATGAATGTAGTGAGAGGTCAAGCAAAATGACACCTTTTATTGATTACATCCTTCTTGAAGAAGGGGCCTGAGTTTCCTCAAAAGCTTGCATATTGTAATCTTTTTAGTTTGCCAATAAAAAGTGTCATTTTGCTTGACTTCTCATTGCAATTGCTGACAAAACTGGTGTCTGAGCCAGTAGATGGCGCTACTGCACCTGTTAAGGCTTTCTATGGAAAGAGCACTTTACTACCTTACATAAGATGGTGTTGTCCTCTTTAACTGAAATCGGTGGCTTCAACACTTAAGTCACTTGTGTGGACAGCTGAACATTCAGGGCAACAGATTCCTATGTGACAATCACAAATTAAAAGCCACTGGGCACCTGTGCCAGATGTGTTGCAGACAAGCATACTGCATGCCAGTCACACCGGGAGCAGCCTTGCCGTCTTTGTGCAGAGCTGCTGAGACGACTCGCTGTTGCTCCAAAAACCTTTCTAGCATTTCCAATGTGCTGTTTCCTTGTGTGACCGCATCAATCACAAGTTTGTGTGTTGGCAAGTCCGATAAACGTTGCTTCTCTTTAAGCATGTGGGTAGCTAGCTGTACAGCTATATTGGGAAATGTTTGGAAAGTGCCTCATTCGTCAAAGCCAGTGGGCAATTGTTGGAATTTTCAGAGCAGCATGTGGTACAAAACTGAGCGTGTGCTTAAAGCAGCCAACTAGTTCCATAATAACAGCGTTATCAGTCACGATGGCAGGTTCCTTTCCTTTTATGATTCATTCATTCAAGGCTACTGTCAACAAGCATTGGCTCCAGATTCATCCATCCATCCATCCATTTTCCAAACCGCTATATCCTAACACAGGGTGGCAGGGGTCTGCTGGAGCCAATACCAGCCAGCACAAGGCTGGAGAAAATCCTGAGCAGGGCGCCAGCCCATTGCAGGACACGCATACACCCACACACCAAGCACATACAGTGGAACCTCGGTTCACGACCATAACTCGTTCCAAAACTCTGGTTCTAACCCGATTTGGCCGTGAACCGAAGTAATTTCCCCCATAGGATTGTATGTAAATGCAATTAATCCGTTCCAGACCGTACGAACTGTATGTAAATATTTTTTTTAAAGATTTTTAAGCACAAATATAGTTAATTATACCATAGAATGCACAGCATAATAGTAAACTAAATGTAAAAACATTGAATAACACTGAGCGTCTCTCGCTGCACAGGGAGAGACTGAACACATGCGGAAATCATCGTTGTGCACAAACCGAAAGTGAAACTGGCTTGTTCGTATACCGAGTCTGTGGTCGTGAACAGATGCAAAAGTTTGTCGAACTTTTTGATCGTAAACCGATTTGTACGTGTTCCGAGACGTTCGTGAGCCGAGGTTCCACTGTATAGGGACAATATAGGATCACCAGTGCACCTAACCTGCATATGTTTGGACTGTGGGAGGAAACCCACGCAGACACGGGGAGAACATGCAAACTCCACACAGGGAGGACCCGGGAAATGAACTCGGGTCGCCTAACTGCGAGGCAGCAGTGCTACCACTGCGCCATCGTGCCACACCAGCTCTAGATCCCCATTTTAAAATGCTTGCTTTTTGACTGTGGAATCTGAAGGCACATTTTCAAGACTGATTAATGTGACTGCTACAAGTGAGCAACTGAAGAATTATAGAAACACCCGTGTCTTTGTGCTGTATCTTTAATTTTGACTAATTCAAGGTTTATTTGAAGTGACCAATAGGGGAAATTTTGCTAACAGTTAAAGGATGTCTACATGGAGATTCATAATACTCAAATAGGTTATTAAATAGCATTTATTATTTAAGCACTGTTTGAAAACTGCTGTCCAGGGATGCCGTCCCACCAACCTAGAGGATTTTGATCAATTCTGCCAAGAAGAATGGGGGAAGAATCGCTCCAGAACAATGTGCAGAATTGGGACATACTTACCCCAAAAGAATGAGGGCTGTTATTGCAGGAAATGCTTCTTGACAAAGTAGGAATGTGTAGGGCTTGAATATTTAGGCAAACACTAACTTTGGAGTTTTTCTTCTTCAGTTAAAATCTACAGAAAACAGTGTATTTGGACATTGGGAATGTATTGTTACAGGGTAAGAGTTCACATTAAAAATACTGAATGGATAAATTACGTGTACAAATCTTTTGTCATGCAGAAAATTAGGATGCCTTTCAAGAGAATTGAATACTTTTGCACGCCGCTGTATGTGATTAATTGTGTGACCCTAATTTCTGGGTTAACAGACAGGCATAAAGGAAGCACATAAAATGGCAAAACGAGTGCTGTTTCTGCTATGTGCTCATCATATTCACACTATAAAGTAGCAATTCCCCTTTTACAGAACACAAGGAGGGGTATCGATTCAATTCTTCTTTGTTGTGTTTGGCCTTGCTTTGTCTTTAGTCCTGCTGCTCAGAGTCTCCATATCATTTGAAAAGAGAAATCATATATTTGAGTGTCTAGAACTGCTAAACTACAAAGTCAGCTTCTGTAATGGTCGCCTCTAATTGGTCAAATGATGCAAGCCCCTCAGGTTTGCTAATGCACTTGCGCTTCGTGGATGTCCATGAATGTATCTGTGCTTGGCCACAATGCTCGTTTGCTATTTAGAGCAAGCAGTGCCACAATTCTTTGCCAATTCCTGACTGTACGTAATCCATTTTTGGTTGCTGGCTGTAACCTATGAAGGCAGTTTTGAGCGCAAGGTGGAAATTTAGCTCAGGATGACATGCCACTCAACCACAGGGACACCCCCCCAACCCCGGGTGATAATGTGGGTTCCACTTCATGCTCCCATTTCCTTTTTAGGAGCTCTTGAATCCGACACTGATAAGCTGGACAGTGAAGCTATCACAAAGCAAGGGGATGGTGCAAAAAGGTGCAAAGTGCTTTTATTTAAAACAAAACCAAGAACAGTGTCCAAATAAATAGTGCAGTGTTTCAAATGTTATTGAATAAATCAATAATCCATTAAAAAGTTAAACATCCCAGGCGTTAAAACAAGGCTAAATCGAGATTAAAATCCTTCTAACGACATTGGGGTCACGCCAGCCAAGCTCCGCACCTTCCTACTCTTTAAAGCACTTTCAAAGTTGTGCTTAGCGGGAGAGACTTCAGCCATTGTGGTCCTCATTCTGCCGACCGCCGCTGTCTGCCTGACCGCTCCGGGTTGGTTGTCCTCCCGTCTTCCTTCTCGCACTCGAAGTCGTTCCTCGGATCCCTAGGGCGGACTTTTCCACGATCGCACCCACTCTTCTGTTAACTCAGTGGGCACAATCCTGTCCCACGTGTGCTGATCACTCGCTTCATCTGGGACCCCTGACCGCACTGACCATTCTCTTCCTCAGCTAGCTGGATGGTTGTCCACCCTTTTCCCCCAATGCTGCTCTCTCGCTCTCTGCCTGTTCCTTTCTTTTACCATTCCCCCCTATCCTTTTAATCTTTTTCCCTTCCGCTTTGCACTTCTCCTGTTTATTATGAGGACGTGGCTCAGGTGTGGCGATTAGCAGCTCCCGGCTTCAGTCACGGATGCAGATGATTCCTCACCTGTGCACTTAAGCGAGGAAACGTCTGCCTCACATAGCGTCCAGGAACCGCTCCGGCAACAATACCACGTCCCCTCTTTAAGCTGCGAGTGTGGTGACTATTTATTTAAAAACTGGACTTTTATTCTGAGCCGTGGACCTGCTCTATCACCCCCCCGTCCCCCCAAAGCACAGAAACACACACTGGGAAAGTTTAGAGTCGCCGGTTTAGAGTTGTTGGAGGAAACCCAAAGTGAATGTAGTGAATATGAAAACTCTGCATGGAGAATGACTTGAGTGTGGGATTTGTACTGGGATGTTAAATCCTTGAAACCAGCTAGTTACTGTCCCTTAACTAATCATATTCTTTTGTTTTTTCCATAACAGGGTTCTCGCTGATGATCCAGGCCACATGCTCTATATGTTTGGCAGGTAAGATTCCAATTGCTTTGGGCTTTTTCTTTAATTATTTAAACCCATTAGCCCTAAATTGGTCACACTTCTGGCTTATAAGTTACATCTTCGGTGACCAACCACACAGCGTATCTGAACATCAGTTTGTCTGTCCATGTGAGAGCAGCACCTTGAAGTTTACAGTTAGTAATTGTGAGAATGTCTAGTTGTTTAAGTTTGCGTACCCCAGTTCCCATCCATTTTTTGCAGTCGACCAATTTCTGGCACCTGTGAGCAAGTATTCCAGCCCAGGATGATTGCACTACATTCCACAATTCTTCTGCATTTCTCGGTTATGCCTCAGAAACAGCATTTTTGATGTCACCCCAACACGTTTTCTATTGGATTAAGGTCTGGGGGATTGGGCCGGCCACTCCATAATGTTGTTTACTGGTGTGTTTGGGGTCATTGTCTTGTGGAAACACCCATTTCAAGAGCATATCCTCTTCGGCACAAGGCAACACACCTATTTTCAGGTATTCAAACTGACCCATGATCCCTTGTATGCGATAAATAGGCCAGACACCATAGTATGAGAAACATCCCAATATCATGATGCTTGTGCCACCATGCTTCACTGTCATCGCAGTGTACTGTTGCTTGAATTCAGTGTTTGGGGGCCGTCTGCAGCCCCTAGACCCAGAAAGGACAATCTTGCTTTCATCAGTCCACAACATGTTGTGCCGTTTCTCTTTAGGCGAGCCAATGTGTTTTTTTCAGCATGTCTACTCCCCCAACAACAATGGGCTTTGCGGGGGCTTCTTGCCGATGGCTTGGCATCACATAGGCGTTTCTAATTGTAATACAGGTACTCACAGTTAACTTTTGACCTTCTTTGATCTTCCTGGAGCTGAGTCTTTGCCATTTTAGCTGTTCCTCCATCCATTCAAATGGTAGTTTTCCGTTTT
This sequence comes from Polypterus bichir lapradei, assembly GCA_026402145.1. Taxonomy (NCBI): domain Eukaryota; kingdom Metazoa; phylum Chordata; class Cladistia; order Polypteriformes; family Polypteridae; genus Polypterus; species Polypterus bichir. Next base: position 102,256,842 of record JANRMT010062796.1, on the reverse strand, counting down.
CTTCCACGTCTTTCAGGTTTTGGTTGCCATTTTAAAGCATTTGCGATCATTTTAGCTGAGCCGCTTATCGTTTTTCTGCACGTCTTTACATGTTTTCCCCTCCCCAATCAACTTTTTAATCAAAGTGCGCTGTTCTTCTGAATAATGTCCTGAACTACCCATTTTACTCAGATTTCCTGAGAGAAATGCACCGTAACCAGCATGTACAACATTTGCGCCCTTGCTTCCCTAAATAAGGGCCGTATTTGACACAGAATGAATGACCTCACTAATTGTACTCCACACTGCTATTTTTTGAACAGCGTAACATTTCCTTTTTCTGTAATGGAATAACACAATAAATCTTGATAAATTTTTCCTCATGTTTTGATTTGGAATAGCATGTGCAGTGTTCCCAAATGCATTTGCGTGTAAGGAAATAAAAAGCTGTTAATAAGGATTTTGAGCTTTATTCACTTTTTTAAACACACTATTATTTTGAACACTGCTGTAGATACAGAGATGTGTTGTTGCAGTGCTTTTCAGTATTGCGCAGGGTGAACAGATTTTACAATTCACGATGTATTTTTTTTTTTTTTTTTTTTACTAGCGTTTTCCATACTGTCCCATAATGCAGCTCTGCCCTGTCCTTATGGCTGTCAACTGAATCAAATCACCATGCATGCTTTTCTTTAAACAGGACCCCCTACTCTTTTCCTAGTAATGTCTGCCATGGTATACACAAAGCACCAAGTTGCTCAGTGTGCATGTTCAAGACATTAAATGAAACGATCAGAAAATCTGTAGGGTTGTTCTTTTGTCACAATCTGAGGTGGCACATTCCACAAGTTCAAGTTCTTGCTCATATCTAACTTGATGGAAAAAAACATAGATAAGGCTCACAAAAAATGAGAAATGCACAGTGTGATTAAGATTTTTTCTCGGCAGAATGAAAGCACTAACACACCAAATGATTAAATGCTAAGTTCCTTCATCAGCAAGGCCTGGCTTTTCAAAAGTGGTTGGAACAAAGGTCTGCAGCCACTGCGGCCCACCAAGTCCACACTTGAGGACCCCTGCTGGTATACTGTATGTCTACCTAAGCATGTGATCGTTCCATCATACCATTTTAATCACTGCTTACTTGTTGTTCATAGGGTCGATGGCTCTGGGAGGATACAGACATGAAGATGTTCCAGATGGTGGCAGCTGGAGGCTTGGGAAAAAACACAGTGTACATACCAACATCAAGGGGGGAAAACAAGATTGAAAAAATTAACCAAGTTTAATCACCAATTCATCTCTCCAAGTGAGCCTCTCATCTTTTGGAACAGCAGCAGACATGAGCGTGACGGTCGTTTTGGCGGAGGTGGAGTAGGAGGTGCAGATGGCCATGACCCATTTCGGACATTTCAATAGTGAGCAGCACGGCGGCGATGGTTTTGGCTGCAGATGGTCAAAGCGGCTTCTTGCAATACCCTCTCCCTCCCCAATCCCAACCCCAGCCTTTGGTGCCCACGGGAAACACGAAATTTGTAAGTTCACGCCTAGCATAGTGATGATCCAGAATTGTGATCGCCGAGAGGGCAGAAATTTTCCGGTGATGCTTGCAGAATTTTAGCTGAAGGTCTTGCTTTAGAATATGTTTGGGTAATGGTAAGCGGCTCAGTCAAGTCGTAGTTTAATAAAATCAAAAGCAACTGGTCAGGTGGGCCTCGTGTGAACCACACCAATACACACACACACACACGTGTCAGTCCAGGTACCCAGAATAGTCAGGCGATGAAGGCTCATCGTGGTTGTGTTCAGAGTAAAACGATATACGAAAAATACACACAGCACATTATGGTAATTTGAACTTCACGTTTTTCCTTCTAAATTAATAGCACCTGAGAATTTTATTATTTTATTTTGATCCACTAAGAGAAAATGGACATTTCCTGAACAATTCACATAATGAAGGATTATAAAATGTGCAACACGAATCACCAGCGATGTGCATCATAATTTTTTGACATTATAAACTTCACCACGCAAATCACTACAGGTAAAATCGGAATAATTGTAATTATTTTAAAGATATATAAAAACATTAGAAAGACATCACTACCGATAACAAATTTATGTTTGTGAGCATCTCAGCTTCTTTTGTTTTCTTCCTCCATTGAATGGGTGTCATAAAAAATAATCAAAAATGCAAATATTAAATATTGATTTGGGACACTTTGATATTGTATGCGGAATTGTGAAATGTGGAAAATCTGTCAACAGTGATAACTAACTTAAATGACTGAATTACTGTACTCTTTAAATTTGGGCATTATAACCTTTAACAACCCCCCCCCCCCCCCCGGAAAGGATGATAATTCCATTGAAAATTCAAATAATTGCTTTTCCTATGAAAAATTTGTAAAATGTACATTAAGCATCTCCAATGCTAACCAATTTAAATTGACGTGCGTCTCTCCTCAGTTCTTGGTGTTGAGTGTCCCGTCTCACCACGAATGGCTGCTGTGAATGTATAGTATATTTATATTTTCAATGGAACTTCTGTTTTATTAGTGAATAAAACCGCAATACCTTTATTTCATATGGAAATTTATAAAACATTCAGGAGACATCTACAGTAACGCTAGGAACTTAAATTAATGCGCACCTTAATTTTTTATAATTATGAACTCCCACCCCAGACAAGGGGATGGAAATACCAATACTGAGAATTACGGATAAAATCGAAAAGCCTTTATTTCATATAAAGAAATACCAAAATATGACAAAGACATCACTAGCGATAACAGTTCTTTTAGCATACATTGCAGTTTTTCACATTATGAGCCTTTTTTTCCATTGAATGTTTAAAGTAGAATTTCAAATAAAATGAAAATATGAAGAATAACATCTGAACATTATCATTTTTACACAAAAATATATAAATCATGCAGAAAGATGTCAACAGCAGGAGCTAATTTAAATTAGTCTGTGCCTTAATTCTTTATATTATGACCTTTTCTTTTATGGTTTAATTGTGAAAATTTTACAAAGTGGAACTTCCATTAAAAATATGCATATGCTGAATAACATCGGAACATCGTTATTTCACATGAAAATGTATAAAACATGCAAAAGATGTCGCCAGCATAAACCAATTTAAATTAGTATGACCCTTGTTTCTTGATGATATGACCCTTATTCCATCTTGAATGTTTAACAAAGTGGAACTTGCATAAAAAAAAAATCCAAAGTATTTTATTTCATATGAAAATATAGAAGGTGATTAAAAAAAATCATCAATAACAGACTAAAATGAGTGCGTACTTTAATTGATATTATGCACTTTCTTCTCCCTCATTGAAATGATTCAAATTGCATTGAAAATGTAAATTAGAAAAATAAATAAAATCAATTAATTAAATCAGAACTGTATTTCGTTAAAAAAATGCTATTGTCAAAAAAACTTTGGCAGCGAAAACCAATTTAAATGTGAGAGTGCCTTCCGATTCTTGACATTATGGCCATTGTTGTCCACTGAATGTTTGCTGTGAAGGTTTAACCAAGTGAAGCTTCCATTGAAAATGGAAATCGTGAATAAAATTGGAAGAACTTTATCTTAAAAAATGAGACATGAAAAAAAATGACAATTACTGACTAAAATGAATGTTTGTTTTAATTGATTATTTTGATTGTGTTCTAATTGATATCATAATCTTATTCTCCTCAAGGGGAAGGATGCAAATTCCATGGAAAATGCAAATAATTAGCTAAAATCCGATCCCCAGTTATTTTATATGAAATAATTAAAAATGTGCAAAAGACGTCCCCAGACGATGACTGATTTTAAAATGGCTTCGACTTAGATTTTGTCAGTTATGAATTTTTTTTTTTTCGGCCAACTTAATGGCTCCTGGCAATGTAACAAAGTAAAATTTCCATTAAAAATGCAAATCACTAATAACATCCAATCACAATTTCATGAAAATTTATAAAATGTAAGAGATGTCAGTTGCGATAACCAACTTAAATTAGCATCTATATTAATTCTTGACCATTTTCCCCTCCCCACACACACTGAACAGTTGAGTGGTTCTTTGGTTAATTCTTGACGTTCAGAGCGTTTTGAGTGCTCCAGTCCTGTTGTGTCTTTCTGTATTTGTGGTCCCAATGCTTATTCTTTATTGTATAAGCCGGAAATTTCGACACTCCATTGAAAAGAAGTGGAGGTTGTGACTGAAGATGCTGGCGTTGCGTGTCATGGACTCAAGTTCCAGTTATGAGTTATTAATCTGCTGTCGAACAGGCTGCCGTTTTTGGGTTCACATAACTTCAGTAAATAACCAGAACATGAGTTGTGTGTTTTTTTGTTTTTTTTTAAGGGTTGGCAGTTTTGAGTTTTGTAATGGAGGGTTTGTGAGCTTCAGTTTAGGGCTGAGATATGGATGGAGATATTTGGGTCGGTCTATTAATGGAGAGCACGAGCCTCGGGTGAGCAGAATTCAAGGAAGTGTGAAATCCCCCTCCACAGTCAGAAGGTGCGTGTCCGAGCACTCGATGTCCTCCTTCCCGATCTGTTAGGCTGAAAATGAAGACAACTTTTAAGGTTATTTGCATTATGCATGAGATGATTGGTTGCCTGTAAATTGTTTTTTAAGATTGTTAAATGTACTAGATTGTTTTCTTCTGTATAAAATCAACGCAAATACCAAGCATTTTGTATCATTTGGACCTTTTTTTAAACGAGGGAAACCTAATTGCTTTGTGAATCAAAGATAGAATGCTGGAATGATTGTATGGAGAGCAGTTTTTTTCTGATGACAAATAAAGCAAACGTGTTATCTTTTGTACATGTGTGTATCCTGTGGTACTGCAGCTGACGTGCATTTGTGTGACTCGAGATTCCAAAGACCTGGCTGGGACAGGGACAGTAGTGGTTGGGGGCTTGGGCATAGATACTGTATGTTAAGGAAGTTTAAAAAGTGCACGTGTTGATTGGGTAGCCCGCATCATCAATAAAGGGTACAAAGGGAGGGCCGTGCAATGACAGCACAAACAGGAGCTGGTAAATCAAAGTTCTTAGTGCTTTTATTTCAAATCGAAATAAAACAACGCATGAAAGTGCACTGCAAAAATCCCAATAAATGAATAATCCAACATAAACCTCTCCAGTGAGAAAGTGAACATCTAATAAATACTGATTATGAATAATCCACTACAACCAAGAATAAAATCGAGAAAGATGGGCCCCCATCTCCATAGCAGTGCTGCTCAATCACCCCCTCTGTCGTCTTGTCCCGCTCACCCATCTCCCGGGTATAATCAACTTGCCAGCGAATGTGGTCCCAGGCCGACTTCCCATCCTGATCACCTTTTAGTGTTGGCTGAAACACGCTGAGTCCGACTATACCTGATTATGTCTTCATGATGCCCTCGCTAACGTCGAGTCAAGTTGGGGAGCATGCACTGGTACAGCGCATTGCCGCATCCAGTACACGTCGAAACAGCTCAGGATCCCGGTTGGCAACTCCCCAGGCAGTCCAGTCCTACCCTCTGGAAATGACCCTCTATCTGCCGCAGCCAGGTGTTTATGTGGGTGACCCCTTGGCCTGGTCCAGCCACTTGGGTCCCCAACAATGAGGATCTTACGAGCCGGATCATCCTCGGGGAAACGCACCACATGGCCGTAGTGCCATAACTGATATTCCCTCACAATGCAGGTAATGTGCCTCATTTGGGACTCCATGAGCAACACAAAGTCAAACCAGCGGGACCGAAGGATTTTCTGGAGAGAGACAGTACCGAAGGAGTCCACTCTTCATCTCAGGTCACTGGATAGCGTCCATGTCTCACAACCATATAGTAAGACAGGAAGCTTCAGGACTCTATTTTGGACCTTCATCCTTTTTGCATAGATAGCGGGAGCGCCACACACCCCTTTCCAGGGACCTCGTGACCTCCCCCCATGCTGTCCCAATCTGTCTACTGACTTCATAGGAGTCATGAATGTCACTGCCGAGGTAAGTAAACCTCTCGATGAGGCCGACACACTCTCCGCAGACGCACACACTGCTGATGGTCGTGCCCAAGAGGTCATTAAAGGCCTGGCTCTTGGTTTTTATCAGGACACTCGCAAGCCCAGACACTCGGGCTCCTCGCTCTCATTTGCCCCGATTAGAGCCTCCATTGACTCCGCGAAGATCACAGCATTGTCAGCAAAGTCAAGATCCGTGAATCTTTCTTCACCAGCAGATGCCCCACAGCTGCTGGACCCCACGACTTTGCCCAACACCCAGTCCATACAAGCATTGACCAGAGTAGGAGCAGAACACACCGCTGACAAACCCCAGAATCAACTGGGAAAAACACAGAAGTCCTGCCCTCCACTCTGCAAAGCCCTGACAGTTCCAGTGTACAGGCCGGCCATGATATCCAGCAACCTCAAGGGGATCCCGCGAACCCTCAGGATGTCCCACAGGACAGCTCGATCAACTGAGTTCAACGCTTAGCGAAAATCGACAAAGGCTGCAAAGAAACTCTGCCGATATTTGCATTTGCGGTCTGTGCCAGGATGCGGTCGATGGTAGACTTCTTAGGCATAAAACCAGACTGTTCCGGTCGCTGGTAGGTGAGCAAGTGATCATGGATCCTATTGAGGACGACCCTAGCAAGGACCTTACCTGGCACCGAGAGCCGTGTTATCCCCCTGTAGTTGCTGCAATCCAGGTGATCACCCTTCCCTTTCCAGATAGGGATCACAAGTCCCGTTTTCCAGTCAGTTGGGATGATGCCAGTCTCCCACATGGAAGCAAAGATTTCTTGTAATGCCAGGAGGACAGCCTTGCCACCAGCCTGGAGAAGTTCACCCTGGATACCACAGATCCCTGCAGCCTCATAGCTGGTTCACCACCTGTGCCATCTCAGTGAGACTTGGTGGTTCACAGCTAATTGGAGGATCAGCCCCAAGGACCGCAGACCCAGAGATATCCACCGGCCTAGCTGGAGGATCAGCTTTGAACAACTACTGAAAATAGCCAGCCCAGCGGGTCACAACTGCAGTGCCATCCGTTGATTCCTCTGTAAGCAGGATGTGGGTTGCTAGACCACAGATGGTGTGTCACCTGCTCACAGATTCTTCTAACAAACACCTCTTTATTTGCCATCAGAGCCCTCGCAGCCGTCCTTCTCAGTTCCCGGTACAGGCCACAGTTGCCATTGAGCCGTGCACTGCGACTCCTCTCGTTGATATCCAGGGTGCTCTGCGAGATGAAACACCTCCTTCTGGGAACACCTGTAACACCAACACAACCCTCAGCAACCTTCAGGGTCTTGTCACGTAAGGTCTCCTGCATCACATTAGGATCGGCAGTCGTACCCAAACCTGAAAGTCCCTCACACAAACTGCGTGCAAACTCATTAGAAACAGCCTGACCTCTGCAGAATGTTAATGTCCGTCTGATCATTCCTGCTCTCGGCTGCTTGGCAGGAGTGAGGTGGTCTGTCGCTGCTGTGCCTCTCACATCATTCCGTTGTGGGGTTTCCCACAATGCTTTGCAGCCTTCTTTCTGCACTGCCTCCCATCCTATCCTGTTCTCTTTCCACCATCATTGCTTATTCTATATTTAACAAGTCAGACTTTGCTTCAGAGTTTTGAGGCAACAGAATATTACAATCAAGAAGACAAATAACAATGGCCGGGACAAAGATGATGGGACCCCTATGTTTTGTTGCACATCTTTAGAAGCTTTCCCTGCACACAAGCGATTCCTGGCACTCTCTGTGAGACTTCTGCACCTGGCCAGAGGTCATTTGGCCCACTCGTCCTGAGCAAACTGCTCCAGCTGGGTCAGGTGTGAAGGGGTCTTCTCCAGCCTGCATGTTTCAGTTCTTTCCATTGATTTTTCCACAGGAATTGAATCAGTAGGCCACTTCAGAGTAGTCTGCGGCTCCTTATCCTGTTGGAGGGTCCATGACCTACGATTGAGACAGAGCTTTCTGACACTGGGCAGCACGTTTCATTCCAGAATGTCTTGATAGTCTTGATTTCATTGTTCCCAGACGCAACAAAGCAGCCCCAAACATCACTGAGCCTCCTCCATGTTTCATTGTAAGTCTTGGTGGTCTTTTCTTTGAAAGTTTTCTTTTGTTGCTGATATGACTTGAGAAAAAGCTCCAGTTGTGTCCCATCTGTCCAAAGGACCTTCTCCCAGAAGTCATTGAGGTTTATCAATAGGCATTTTAGCAAATTCCAGTCTGGCTTTTTCATGTGGAGTCCACCGGCGTCTTCTTCCATTGAGCCCACAGTCACTCAAAAAGAGACGGATGATGCGATGAGGCACTGATGGCCACTGACCTTGGAGTTCAGCCCGTATCTCTTTGGCTTTTTGTCTGCCATTCTCACTATTCTTCTGCCCATTCTGGGGTCGATTTTCTTTGTGTGGCCGCGTCCAGGGAGGTTGGCTAGAGACCTTCAACTTCTTCATAATATTTGACCCTGCTGTCACTTTAACATGCAGGTCTATCATTTTCTTTCTGTTCTCTTCAGACGTCTCTCTCTTGCTTTTGCTTTCTCTTGTCCGTGTTCAGTGCAGAACACGCTATGACGCCAACCAGCAGAAAGAGGGCTTGTCTCCATTTAAATGTGTGAGTGCACGACTGGAGATTTGTGTGTGTGTGATATGAATTCAAGGAAATGGCAAGGTTGAAAAATCACTGGAATCCAATTATTTAGAATTTTTTCTGTGTATCCTGTGGACCACCAGGGGGCGTACCAGCCACTCTACCCACCACAATTTCTGTCCAGCACACACGTTTTATTTCACGTGGGTCAGCACTTTTTCTTCACTCCCCACTACAGAGCACAGTCCCTTCTTCTTCTTCTTCCTCTCTTCCTCTACTGCCTCCAATCCTCTCCCAGCAAGCTTCATCTTCCTTCCTCCCGACTTGGGCTCCTCAAATGGCGCAAAGCGGCTCCTTTTATAGGGCACCCAGACCACCTTCTGGCAGCACTTCCAGGTGTAATGGAAGTGCTGCAGGCCAGGGCTCAGCAACTGTCCAGGTGCCCCCTGGTGGTGGCCACGGGCCCCAGCAGGGTTGAGTTTCTATGCTCCCATTCCGTGGCCCTCTAGTGTTCCAGGGGAGGTTTTGCCCTGAATATGCCCACCAGTCATTCCATCACAAGGGCTGTGCCCGCCCCAATCCCAACAAATGTGTCCGGGCCATTTTAGAAGATCTTTGTGGAATAAGCGACACTTGATCTCTCGTCACACTTGCTTTGCTCAATGACAAATCAAAGTCATGCAGAGACTTGGGGGGACAACGGCTGTTCATTTTATCACTTTTCAGGGGGCATACAGAACGTTTTAAATGAGCGAGGAGGGGACTGTATATACCATAAAGAAGTATTTGGCCCCCTTGAAAGTCATTGCTGGGGGACTGATCACTTCTGCAAGGCACAATATTTACACACGCGGGTGTTTTTTTTTTTTGGTTACAATATGTGTTCTAATGACTGGCCCGAGTGCCAATGGCCGTCCCGTGCAAAAGTGAGAGCAGAGCAGGACTGCGCAGGATGGCCGAGCTCTTTAAAGATCTCGCTTTCTTTCCTAAGACAGCGAGGGTCATGTTTGCCCTTAAAAGAAAAGAAGGCTGCTGGGTGTCGGACACGTTCTGTGCCACCTTCACCATCCTATGCAGTGCTCTCTCATTGTGGGCCGTTACCAGGCCCCGATGCCGATAGTGAGGATGGAGTCCACAGTGCGCCTATAGAAGTTCATGAGAACAGGATGAAAGCGGCCTTCAGACATCCGAGGAAGTGAAGGGGCTGGTGGGCCTTCTGACAAGAGACAGGACATTTAAAGCTCTTCTCCCTCTTTGTATCATCCCCTCTGATGTTGACGTCCCTGCACAACATGGTGAGATTGTTGTCCTGGCACCACTGAGTCAGCTGGTAGAGGTCTTCTCTGTGCACCGCCTTGTCATTGTTAGTGATAAGGGGGTCATCAGCCTGGATGGTGGGGTCTGGACACACAGTTCTAGCAGGGGCCTCAGCATACAGCCCCTATGGAGTGTGCGCCATGAGGGCAGGTGTGAAGGGTGTTTTAACATTTACACACCACGAGCCGTGCGCTGTCAAACGGACACAAACACACCGGACAGTTCAGTCCAAATCCCACACCACTGAGCCGTCGTCCGTCTGCATCGCAGGGCCTGCTGTCTCTCCACATCGGCAGTCTTGACGGCATCTCGTCTCGTTTATGACTGCAGTTTAGGCCAAACAAACGCCAGGCTGAGGGGGTTTGCATCCCCAATCCTGATCTCACTTTGTCCGATTATTCTTAGTGAGTATAGCTGATGGCTGTTGGTCCAAACTAAACTCTGTATTTGGAATACAAGGTTTGAAAGGACTTTAGCTTCATCTTACACATTCTAACATCACAAGCACCATCCATCTATCTATCTATCTATCTATCTATCTGTCTGTCTGTCTATTATGGACCACTGGGACACGTACAGCTGCCCTAACCCTGACACAGACAAGCAGACACAAGTTCCAGTCCAGCACACACGTTTATTTAAGTGTTGGGGAGCGCTCTTCTCTCTTCCCCACAGCCCAGTACAGAAAGCACACTAAACACTTCTCTTCTTCCACCTCCTCCTCTCTCTTTCTTTCTTTCTCTTTCACTCCACTCCACTAGGCAAGCTTCATCCACCTCCTCCCGACTCTGGCTCCCTGAATGGAGTGAGGCAGCTGCTTTCATGATGGCCCTGGAATCACTCTCAGGTGTGGTGAGAACCCAGTGAAGGGCTCTGAAGCTGCTCCTCGCGGCCCCCATGGAACCCAACACAGCTGTGCTAAACTTCAACTCCCAGCATACCATGCGGGCATCCATGGTGCCACAGCCACTCAGGGGAGTTGCCCTCTAGCATCCCGGGGAAGGTATTGCTCTGCCGATGCTCTCTACCCTGGTCCTTCCATACAGTTGGCATCCCAGCCAGGTAATGGCTGTGGCCACCCATCACATCATCTATCTATTATATAGTGCCTTTCATATCTATCTATCTATCTATCTATTATATAGTGCCTTTCATATCTATCTATC
>JANRMT010062796.1:102232505-102243098 GCA_026402145.1 Polypterus bichir lapradei | reverse complement strand
TGTAAATGGGCATGAAAATAAAGAAAACACATTGAATGAGGAGGTGTCGCCAAACTTTTGGCCTGTACTGTATACATACATATGACATGTACACACACACACACACACACACACACGGGGACAATTTACAATTCTCAGATGACTTCAGGAGGAAAACCACTGGACAAACTGCACTGAGATCTGAAAGTGAACTCTGGCCGGTGTGCTCAATGACGCCTACTAAACTAAAGATTCAAACAAAGCACCAACATTACGAGAGCTTTGTACATTTTAAAAAGCAGACATGGGACCAAGTGCCATGAAATATACACTGACACAAATAGAAACACAAAAAAAATGAAGGTACTAAATGGCAGACAACTCTATTTGATTTGAAGACCACCATTTACCTTCCTCCTCCTCCTCCTCCTCCCTTTTGGTTTGTGCTTCTCCTGGGGGTCGACAGGTGGTCTCGTGCTGCATGCGCTCCAATGGTGTCAACGGCATGTAGAGATCGCAGTGCGGACACGTCCAGAAGCTGCGCAGGCAGTTACTGTAGAGGTCCCTCGAGTCCTGCAAATGTGGACACATTTTGACATTACAGTCAGTTTGGGACCCCCTCTTAGTTCTTTGGATTTTTGTTTCTCATTGGCTGAGCTTTCAAAGTAGCAACTTCCTTTTAATATCTGACATGCTTTATGGAAACAGTAGGATTTCAGCAGTGACATTAAGTTTATTAGATTAACAGAAAATATGCAATATGCATCATAACAAAATTAGACAGGTGCATAAATGTGGGCACCCCAACAGAGATATGACATCCATACTTAGTTGAGCCTCCTTTTGCTCCTCTAGACGCTGTCCTCCTATAGCCTGTGATGAGTGTCTGGATTCTGGATGGAGGTATTTCTAACCATTCTTCATACAAAATCTCTCCAGTTCAGTTCAATTTGATGACTGCCGAGCCTGGACAGCCTGCTTCAAATCATCCCATAGATTTTAGATGATATTCAAGTCAGGGGACTGTGACGGCCATTCCAGGACATTGTACAATACAATACATTACAATATAATTTATTTTCTGTATAGCCCAAAATCACACAAGAAGTGCCACAATGGACTTTAACAGGCCCTGCCTCTTGACAGCCCCCCAGCCTTGACTCTCTAAGAAGACAAGAAAAAATTCCCAAAAAAAACCCTAATAATGAAAAAATGGAAGAAACCTCAGGAAAGGCAATTCAAAGAGGAGAGCCCTTTCCAGGTAGGTTGGGCGTGCAGTGGGGCTCAATACAATACAATACAGTACAGTACAGTACAATTGTACTTCTCCCTCTGCATGAATGCCTTTGTGTTTTGGGTCATTGTCTTGTTTGAATATCCAACCCCTGCTTAAGTAACTTCAACTTCAAATCCTCACAGGTGGCGCAGTGGTGGTGCTGCTGCTGCTTTGCAGTAAGGAGATTGTGGGTTCACTTCCCGGGTCCTCCCTGTGTGGAGAGCGCTTTGAGTAGTGAGAAGAGTGCTATATAAATGTAATGAATTATTATTATTATTAAATGTACTTTCTCATGGCAAGCAAGGATGGAGGTGGCAAAAATGTGCCCCATTATTGTGTGCCATTATTTAGCGTGGCAGCTCTAGAAAGATTTTCAATCTTAGCAAAGAAAGATTAAGAAGGAACATGACTTAAGGGAATTAGTAGAGTGGGCCCATCATCAGCTAGAACATGGGGGGGCACAGATGGCCGTGGATTGTCTTTTCAGGTTAATCCTTTTTTGATCTTTTCAGCATTTTGTCACATTCTTTTATATTTTTCTTTTACAAAGGAATTCCTTGTTGCCTTTTTGGTTACAAGTCAGAGTTCTGACCGTTTCTCCCTCCCTTGTAGGATATTTTTGTATACATTTGGACCCTTTATAAATTTTATTCTTTAGAAATTTTAAAGCCAGCTCCCCATTTATAGACCTGTCTAGGCCAAAGCCTGTAGGTAACAGTTTGGGAGCTGCCTGGCTCGGGTGAGGCACCTATGACTGTCCAGTGAACGTGTCTGCCTGTAACTCATTTTTGGAGGCCTCACCCCTGTCACCATATTTTTGGAGTTCATGGCTCCTCCCCCACATAATTCCAGAGTTTACACCAAATAATTCTTAAGTTAAAGGAATGATTTCTGTACTCACACAAAGGCAGTTGTAAGTGAAGAAGCTGGTGACAATCAAGCCCCCCTTGACAGGGTCTGGCCAGGTTTCACAGCCAGGGAACAGGCTGCCCAGGGAGAGCAGGTCACTCCCAGACTGCGGTCCAACGTACAGGTTCTGCATCTCCAGGCTGGTGAGGCGCTTCAGGCTGTACTTCACCTGAATAGGAGCAGGATTGGGGGTTTTAATGAGGAATACAACAGAATCAGAAAACTTTATTAAGTTTAAGCAGTTCTCTCATTCACTAGCCAAGCGTTTGTAAGATACGCCCTGAGGCTGCTGCCCAAAGCCCACTGCATCTCTCTCGGATTTGCGTAAATAAATCGGTACCGCAAGTACTATGATACTTAGCATAATGAGATAAAGTCACAAAGTCAACCGGAATGTTCAAGCAAATTCTAAACTGATAAAAAAAGGAAATTTCAGAATATTACAAATGGACTTCCTTCAGGGAACAACTAATAGGTGACAACCTCCAGATGTTCTGTCGCAATTCAAGTAAATGAAGCCTTGCAAGTCGAAGCAAACAATTTGCACAGGTGTCCCAACTCCTGTCGATTACTTCACAACTGTGTCACTACACCCTCTGAGGTACGACTTAGACAATATTACACTGGCAAGGAACATAAAAAACAATGGCAAAAGAAAAAGTGAAGCTGAGGAATCATTAAGGGTACAAAATGTTATCCATATATTTAATTCACCAAAGTAGCCTTCACCTTTTGCTGATAGAACAGCCAAACTGTGGTAACCCTTCTACACTTTAAACTGCGTAAAGTCAGTTCATACCAACAGAGTACACAAATGGTGCCTGTCAATAGGATCGGCTGCTGCCTTTGTACCTCAGTGTAGAGTAGGAAACGCAGAAGTGAGTCCGTCAACTTGGACACGTCCTTCTTGTTGACTGCTGCCATCTCACCGCCATGCTGCTGTCGAGCCCCCAGCTGCCTGTTAAGCAGCTGCTCCCAGTCCTTCCGCAACTGCAGGGCCAAAGACAGGGTCCGGAGCGCCTCCTCACTGTCACTGACGTGCAACTGCAGCCAACTGTCGACGACCACCCGAGAACAGTCAGCATTGGTGTCCAGCGAGCTGCCCACAAGGAGCAGGGTCTGCAGAGAGAGACATAGAGGTGCATCTCAGGAAATTAGAATGTCATCGAAAAGTTCATTTATTTCAGTAATTCAATTCAAAAAGTGAAACTCACATATTATAGAGATTCATTACACATACAGTGCTATATTTCAAGCGTTTATTTCTTTTCATTTTGCTGATTATGGCTTACAGGTAATGAAAACCCAAAATTCACTATCTCAGAAAATGAGAATATCGTGACAAAGTTCAATCTTGTAGACTCCTGGTGTCCCACTCCACACTGCTAATTAACCCAAAACACCTGCACAGGGGTCCTGAGCCTTGAAATGGTCTCTCAGTCTGGTTCAGTAGGCCCCACAATCAGACTGCTGACTTGACGGTTGTCCAGAAGACAGTCATTGAGACCCTCACTCCACAAGGAGGTCATCGCTAAAGATGCTGGCTCTTCACAGAGCGCGGTGTCCAAGCAAATTAATGGAAAGTTGAGTGGAAGGAGAAAATGTGCACAAGCATAACGGCAGCCTTGAGAGGATTGTGAAGAATTTGGGGGAGATTACCAAGGAGTGGACTGTGTCAAGAGCCACCACTCACAGACAGACGTGTGTATCGGCGGCGTGGGCTACAACTGTCAGAGCATTCCTGGTGTCGAGCCACTCCTGAACCAGGGACAACATCAGAAGCATCTTACCTGGGGGATAAGAAGAACATGGACTGGACTGTTAGCAGCTCAGTGGTCCAAAGTCCTCTTTTCAGGTGAAAGTCAGTTTCACAATAATTTGGACATCAAGGTCCCAGAGTCTGGAGGAAGAGTGGAGAGACACAGAATCGCAAGTTGCTTGAGGGTCCAGCGTGACATTTCCACAGTCAGTGATGATTTGGGGAGCCAAAATAATTAATATTATACAAAATTATTGTCTGTCTTTTATACCTTCATTGTTATCACTCTTTAATTTAATATTGTTCTTTATCAGTATGCTGGTGATGGAGTACGTGAATTTCCCCTTGGGATTAATAAAGTATCTATCTATCTATCTATCTATCTATTATATAGTGCCTTTCATATCTATCTATCTATCTATTATATAGTGCCTTTCATATCTATCTATCTATTACATAGTGCCTTTCATATCTATCTATCTATATACTATATAGTGCCTTTCATATCTATCTATCTATCTATTATATAGTGCCTTTCATATCTATCTATCTATTATATAGTGCCTTTCATATCTATCTATCTATCTATTATATAGTGCCTTTCATCTATCTATCTATTATATAATGCCATTCATATCTATCTATCTATCTATCTTATAGTGCCTTTCACATCTATCTATCCATCTATCTATCTATCTCACCTACTGGTGTTGGTCCACTGTGTTTTATTTATCAAGTTCAAAACGTCTACCAGTACATTTTACAGCACTTCATGCTTCCCTCTGCTGACAAGCTTTATAGAGATGCTGATTTCATTTTCCAGCAGGACTTGGCACCTGCCCACACTGCCAAAAGTCCCAATACCTGGTTTAATGACCATGGTGTGTATCACTGGGCTTGACTGGCCAGCAAACTCGCCTGACCTAAACCCTATAGAGAATCTATCAAGAGGAAGATGAGGGACAGCAGAGCCAACAATGCAGACGAGCTGAAGACCGCGATCAAAGCATCCTGGGCTTCCATAACACCTCAGCAGTGCCACAGGCTGATCGCCTCCATGCCACACAACATTCATGCAGAAGGAGCCCCGACCGAGTATTGAGTGCCTAAATGGACAGATATTATAGTAGGACAACATTTCTGTATTAAAAATCTTTTTTTTTTAATTAGTCTTATGTAATATTCTGATTTTCTGAGATACCGAATTTGGAGCTTTCATTACCTGTAGGCCGTAATCAGCAAAATGAAAAGAAATAAACGCTTGAAGTACATCACTCTGTGTGAAATGAATCTATAGAATAAAGGAGTTTCACTTTTTGAATTGAATTACTGAAAGAAATGAACTTTGAGAGGACATTCTAATTTATTGAGATGCACCCATGGAGAGAGAGACGATTTGAAGCCCACGCATTTATTACTTGGTTTAGCTCACGTTAATGAGGAAAACATCCTGACCTGCAGAGCTGGAAAGCGGACGCAGTTCCCAATGTAGGGCTTGTTGGTTTCAAGCAGCGTCACGAAGGCCAGCATCTGATGCTTACTGCTCTCCTCTTTGTTGGAACCTGAAAAGCAGAATTTAAGTACACAACATTAGGGAAAGTCAAATAAATAAATAAATACATACATACATACAGTGGGGAAAAGAAGTATTGAATGCGTCAACGTTGTTCTCAGTAAATTTATTTCTAATGCAGCTATTGACGTGAAATTTTCACCAGACGTCGGCAACAAGCCAAGCAATCCACACATACAAAGAAGTGAAAACAAATAAGTCCATCGATTCAGTTCTGTGTAATAAAGTGGAAAGACACAGGGAATCAGTATAGAACACCCGTACTGAAATGTATTTCATACTTAGTTCTTGGTAACGACAGCTTCAAGACGCCTCCTGTATGGAGAAACGAGTCACAGGCATTGTTCAGGTGGGATTTTGGCCCGTTCTTCCACACCAACTGTCTTCAAATCGTGAAGGTTGTGAGGGTCTCTTCTATGACCTCTGATCTTCAGTTCTTTCCATAGATTTTCAAGTCGGCTGACTGACTGGGCCATTCCAGCAGCTTTATTTTCCTTATCTCTCTGACACCAATTGAGAGTTTCCTTGGCTGTGTGTTTGGGGTCCTTGTCTTGGTGAAATGTCTCCCCCTCATTTCATTTTCAGCATCCTGGTAGATGGCAGCAGATTCTTATCAAGAATGTCCCGGTTTCACTTCTCCACTCATCCCCTTCCTTCAGTTCTATGAAGTCTGCCAGCCCCACACCATGATGTCCCCACCTCCAAACTTCACTGTTGCTGTGGTGTTTTTGGGGTGATTTCTCCATTTCTCCTCCAAACATGATGTGACATCCAAAGAGTTCAATTTTGGTCTCATCTGACCACACTTTATTCTCCCAGTTATTTCATTGGCCTGTCCAAATGTTGTGCAGAAAACTTTAAAGGAGCTTCAATGTGCTTGTTCTTCAGCGGGGTTAGCATGCATAGAGGAGGCCATGGCGGTCGAGTGTGTTACTCATTGATCTCTTTGAAACAACTGGACCTGCTAATTCCTGGTCCCAGCGATTGGTCCTTGGCTCTTCTGATTATTTTTTTTTTATCAGAAATCTTGTGAGGAGCACCTGGTCATGGCTGGTTTATGGTGAAATGATGTTTTTTCCACTTTCTGATTTTGGCCCCAATGGCGCTCACTGGAACATTCAGAAGTTTAGAAAGACGTCTGTCACCAATGCCAACAATAAGGTCATGAAGGTCTTGAGAGAGCTCTGTGCTTTTATCCATCATGATGGGTTCTTGTGTGACACCTTGGGAATGACAAGACTCAACCGGCGGATATTCATTTGCACTGATGGGGGGCTATCAGGACTGCTTTCTCAATACTCACAGATGTTTGCTTCTTTCTTGGCTTTCCAGACCTTCTTGAACCTCCTTTTCTTCATGTGCTCAATACTGATTCCCTGTGTCATTCCACTTTATTACACATAACTTAATTGATGGCCTTATTTATTTTAATTTCTTTGTATGTGTGGATTACTTGGGTTGTTACTGACATGTGATGAAAATTTCACGTCAATAGCATATACTCGCGTTTAAGTTCTCCCGCGGATACGTTGGGAGTTGATTTTAACGTATCATTTCTGGTATTTTATAATGTCGGTCATATAAGTCGAATGCGGAAAACTCGCGCTATTGGTCCAAGAGATTATGATATGCTAACGCCCACCTGAGAGAGTAACCACGGGGCACACGGCCTTTATTTTTTTTATGTATTGTGCCTACGTGACCACACAGTAATACCTTAACTATTCCGAAGTGACGTTTGCACTGATTTGTGTTTTTTGTACATCACACCCTCATACACTTTTATCGTAAGAGCATCCCTTATCTACAATGGAGCGTTCAATCAGAAGAAAATATGAAGCTGGTTTTAAATTAAACATTGTTGAAGTAGCGAAAGAAATTGGTAACTGAGCTGCTGCAACAAAATTCGATGTGTCTGAGAAACTGGTGCGAGATTGGAGGAGATTAGAGGTTCTACGATAACCCAGCCACAGGGGATGCACAAACCAGTGTGTTTCTTTGTGCCGGTCCCAAGCCCGGATAAATGGGGAGGGTTACGTCAGGAAGTGCATCTGGTGTAAAATTTTGCCAAATCCATATGCAGACAGATGATCCGCTGTGGCAACCCCTAACGGGAGCAGCCAAAAGAAGGAGAAGAAGAAGAAGATACACCTTATCTACGATGGAACGTTCGATCAGAAGAAAATAAGAAGCTGGTTTTAAATTAAATGTTGTTGAAGTAGCGAATGAAATTGATAACTGGATGCTGCAACAAAATTCAATGTGTCTGAGAAACTGATGTGAGATTGGAGGAAGCAAGAAGATGTGAAAAAAAATAATAATTAAGTGTCGTATTTTTGAACGGGCGTATAAGTCGGGGTCTGATTTTATGATCGATTTTTCGGGTTTAAAGACCCCGACTTATACGCGAGTATACACGGTATATTTACTGAGAAAAATGTTGACGTGTTTAATACTTATTTTTCCTGTTGTACATACATACATAAATAAACAAATAAATAAATAAATAAACAAACATGTCTTGAGATACTAGAGGTTATTAAAATAGCAAAGTTTTTACTGCCCACAAAGAGAAATTGTGACAATACAAATGGCAGAGTCTCAGGGAACACCCTTGTGATGGCTCACGGACAGACAGACTCAACATTTTTGAAAGGCACTTGCTGCAGTCTCGGGGGGTCTGGCAGCCGGAGCCCACACCAGCAGCAATGGGGCATCAAGGCAGGAGCCAACCTTAATAAGCGATGTCTACTTTTAAAAACACTGAAATTGACCGGAGTTTCATTCACATAAAAATGATAAAAAAGCCATGAATAACAAGGCCAAGGGGACGTTCATCCAGTGGATTCAGAAAGCTTCAAAACCCCCTCGCTTTCTGAACACTTTATAGATTCAATTTGAAAGTGGACAAATTTGCCATTTTTGCCCATCAGTAACCAATAACGGACAAAGTGAAATCCAGAAAGGTTTGTAAATGTATTCCCAATCAAATCTGATATCCCCCATTCCCAGAAGTATTCAGACCCTTTGGTGTGGTTCCTCCAACTTGCGATCAAGGGCACCCGTTTGCTTTGGTTCATTTTGAGATGTTTCTAGTACGTCAATGGAGTTGGTAAATCTATTAAAAATCAAAACCTGAAATCTCTCCTTCCTAGCTGCGACACTCCAAATAGGTGCTCAGGTGCCTCCTGCTAGCTCTAATTCTCCTTGAGATGTTTCTAGAACTTGACTGGACTGAATTGACTGGACATCATTTCGAAAGGCACACATGTACCTGTGGATAGAAGGTCTCATATTTCACACTACACGTTGGGTACAAAAACCAGGGTATGAAGTCCAAGGAACTCTCTGTAGACCTCCACAATCAAAATATGAGGAGGGCTAGATCAGGGCAAGGGGAGGAAACCATTTCTAAACTTTTGAGTGTTCCCAGGAGCACAGTGGACTCAAGGACTTGTGAAATGGAGGAAGTTTGGAACCACCACGAACAACCAAGAGGTGGTCGTCCAGCAAAACTGAGTAAATGTCCTGGTGCTCATAAAAATTACACTTGTTTTCTGGACCATCTTGCCATTTTTGGTTCTTCTTTTGTTTATATCACTGTGACGTATGGCCGGGATGCCTCCATGCTGGAAGGACTGGGGTGTTTTCAGAGCATTACCTCCCCTGGAGCACTAGGTGGCAGGTGGGTTGCAGTGGTGCCTTGAACTCCCCACAAGGCTCCATGGGTGCCTATTTTTTTCCTCCTTCCAACACACCACCATCAAGACCTGACTGTCCTCTCACTGCACAATATGTCCCACCTCCTGACAGTGTCATGAGATCATCAATTGCATTCACTTCACCTGGCAGTGGTTCTAATATTGATCTTTTATAAAGATTCTTTGGGGACTCTTCTTTTTTAGCTACTTAGCATTTTATTTTTTCTCAAAATAAAAAAACAGCATAAAAAGCCTTGTATTTTTGGCTTGAAAATGAACATTTTTATTAAATCTCATCTTTCTTTTGTCTTCTTCTTCTCCTTTTGGCTAATCCCATTAGGGGTTGCCACAACGGATCATCTTTTTCCATATCTTCCTGTCCTCATCGTCTTGCTCTGTCACCCTCATCACCTTCATGTCCCCTCTCACCACATCCATAAACCTTCTCTTAGGTCTTCCTCTTTTCCTCTTACCTGGCAGCTCTGTCCTTAGCATCCTTCTCCCAATATACCCAGCATCTTGCCAACTCTACTCCCTTCATCCTCACCACTCCACTGACTTCTCTCTCATTCACACACATGTATTCTGTCTTGGTGGTCCTACTGACCTTCATTCCTCTCCTCTCTAGAGAAGATCTCCACCACTCCAGGGTCTCCTCAACCTGCTCCCTACTCTTGCTACAGATCACAATGTCATCAGCAAACATCACAGTCCCCGGGGACTCCTGTCTAATCTCGTCTGTCAACCTGTCCATCACCACTGCAAATAAGAAAGGGCTCAGAGCCGATCCCTGATGTAATCCCAGCTCCATCACTCCTACCACAGACCTCACCACGGTCACACTCCCCACATACAGACAGATTCACTTCGTCTTCACTGCTCATATAACCGTCAAGAGAGTGCAAAACACGGGCTGCTGAAAATCATTTCTACAGGTCGCCAATATGAGGCTAGGAGAAGACATGTCTGCACTGTTGCCTGGGTAACACTCGGGCCTGTCGCTTACACAAGACACGCCTACATTGTTTCCCAAATAAGTATTTAAACTCATCCACCTTCACCAACTCTACTCCCTGCATCCTAACCACTCCTCTGACTGAGTAACACTCGGCACAAATGCTGTTGGCACTTTTACAGCCCGAGTAGTCCTCAGGTCTAACGTTTACACGAGACACGTCTATATAGTTACCTGAGTGATGCTTGGGACTAACACTTTTAGCACTGTTTTTACGGCCCGAGTTGAGAGCTTGGATCTACCGGTCCATTGTCTCTTGGGGTCCCTTGTACCAAGTGCAAAACTAAGGGGGACACGGCCTTTGCATGTGCTGCACATAGACATTGGAATTCTTTACCTCATTACATTAAGGAGTCACCTCCATTGAACTGTTAAAAACAA
>JANRMT010062796.1:102203390-102228013 GCA_026402145.1 Polypterus bichir lapradei | reverse complement strand
AGTGCCTTTCACATCTATCTATCTATTATATAGTACCTTTCACTCTATCTAGCTACCTAATATATAGTGCCTTTCACATCTATCTATTATATAGTGCCTTTCACATCTATCTATCTATTATATAGTGCCTTTCACATCTATCTATCTATTATATAGTGCCTTTCACATCTATATATCTATTTATTATATAGTACCTTTTATTCTATCTATCTATCTATTATATAGTACCTTTCACTCTATCTATTATATAGTGCCTTTCACATCTATCTATCTATTATACGAGGTGCGATCCAAAAGTTCCCAGAATGCATTTATTCTGCAGCCAGAAGGGTTTGGTTATATCAATCGCCGCTAGATAGCAGTTCAAGTTGTCCTTGAGAGCTGTTATCACGCGTTATAACGTCAGCACAGTCATTTTTCAAGTCGCAGTTCTTGTTTAAACTTTGGTTGTGTCTGTGAAGGGTTGTTCGTGAAAATGAGTGATTTGAAAGACCCAAAAAAGCTTGCCAAGTTCACAGCAACACCAAGTTAATGCTTATTTGATGTGAAGGGTGTCATCCACAAGGACAGACGGTGAATGGAGCATTCCACAGGGATGTTCTAAGGCGTTTGCGAAATCGAGTTCGCCGAACACGTCCTCAGATGTGGGCTGACAAGTCATTTCTTTTGCATCACGACAATGCACCAGCTCACACATCTCTGATTGTGCGCGAATTGTTGGGTTCTACAAAGTTTACTGCCATTCCCCACCCTCCGTACTCCCCTGATTTAGCGCCGTCTGATTTTTTTTTTATTTCCTAAGATGAAGATGAGCCTCAAGGGATGCAGATTTGAGACGGTGGAGGAGATCCAAGCGGTAACAACCGATGCCTTGAACACACTGACAAAAAACGACTTCCAGAGGTGCTTCGAAAGGTTGAAATCTCACTGGGATTGGTGTATCAACTCAGCGGGTGACTATTTTGAAGGAACTGTTCACCATTAATTGTTATTTGGCGTGTATGCTTTTAAATAAATGCATTCCGGGAACTTTTGGATCGCACCTCACATACTACCTTTCACATCTATCTATCTATCTGTTCATTTTCTGCATTTACTCTTGGACTTCTTCTCTGCTAATCCTGGTGCAGTCAATTGTGAATATGGTGAAAGGCTTCACCAGGACATTGCAACAAAAGAAATGTAGTATTAGAGCAAGAGGCCGATTACTGTACACTGAAACAAGACGCATCAGATTCGGAGTACAAATGAAAATTAGCAGCAATATATTTTTAGCTCCGCTGAACCAATGCACCGTGTCTGCATCACTAAGTGATTAAACGCACTAAATTCAATACAAGTTAATATCATGTTTCTCCAGATTCCTAAATGATAAGTCAATCTGAACTGTAATTGTGTTCAGAGTTTGATTCTTTGTATTATAATCACTAAGAATTTTTCAGGAAGCAAAACCTTTGCCCAAATGTGTTGCCCAGTGTACTTCACAACCCCAAGGCGGCACAGTTTCTTTTTGTCAAAGAAAGCACATGAAATTCAATAAGACCACGACCTGATCTGAATCCTTGCGGTTGGCGTTGTGTTCGTCGGGTAGTGCCAGCTGTGGGTACAGCCCCCGACATAAAACCAGCTTCAGAAGGGCCTGCTGCCGGCGGGACAAGTCGTCACTTGCGCTCACTGCTTCTCGTAATTCCTCCACACTGTGACGCAGCTTAAACTTCACATCCTACAAAACAAAGCAGACATGGATGGTTTTGTGCCTGCACCGCTGAAAACACAGATGGAGAAAGACAAGAGAAGCCAAGCCATTTTGAATGTCACATTACCTGGATGTCAACACTTTTGCTGCCTTGCTGGACCCCTGAGCGCCTGTCACGGTGTCGGTCCCCCTCCTCATCGCTGGAGGAGATCATCTCCTCAGACTCCAGTTTCAGCACTTTACGCTTGCTGCGCTCATGCGTATCGTGTTCATACTTTAATTGATGGAGCCTCTTGCGCTCGCTGCGCTTCTCACGACGCTGGTGGGCATCACGCGAAGTTGTGGCTGACCTCTCGTCGGTTTCAATCAGGCCGTGACTCCGCAACAGCTCCTGAAAATGTGGAATAATAAGACGCAATCAGTGATGTGTTATGACGGGGGCTGTCTGAACGGTCCATAGACCCTGGTTCAAATGTTGGCCTAGTTACCACGCGGGTGGGTGTTGCGCCATGTCTCAGGAAGTTCTGCTGGCACTCTGGGGTCCTCACACATTCCCCAAGGCTGCTGGCATGGGCTTTAACCTCTATGATATTACGTGTGGTTTATATGCATATTTTTGCCCAATTAATGGTTTTAATTCCAGTATAACATTTTTGTAGTCATTTTTAATTTAAACTTGCTTTAACAAGTCGCATAGCCTCTGTGTGTATTGTGAGGGACAGCCGACATTTCAGTAATGGGCAGGAAGTCCCTCAACTGGGAAAAACAGCATCTAAAGGACAATACATCCCCCGGAACGCAAGATGGCAGCTCCCTTGGATAGAAATGGCTCCTCGGATTCCCGCAGGGCAGCATGGGACATGGAGTCCGTCTCTTCAGCCCTGTTGGGTACCGTGGGTGCTGCCAGGGGGAGCTCAACAAAAACCCAGGGACTTTTATGATTACGCCACCCTGGAAGTACTTTGGGGTTACGAGGACGGAAGTCCACAGTACTTCCAGGGCACCGGAGGAAGGAAGATGTGGAGTTGACCCGGAGAAGAAATGCTTCTGGGTCATGGACTATAAAAGGACTTTGGGAACTCCCAGACGATGAGCTGAGCTGGGAGGAAGGGTGGCTAAGTGTCTGGGAGTTGGAGGATTGGTTAATTGATTATTGTTTATTAATAAGTAGTGTGGAGTGGAGGGTGCTTAGTGCACGTAATTATTACAATAAAGAAGAATTATTGGACTTTTACCTGGAGTTTGGCATGGTACCTGAGGGTTCAAGAGAGCAATAGCGTCCCCTACTGCTACAGTATCCATTCTGGACAGACTGCTGGAGATTCTGGCCTGCTTCCTAACTTATCTCTGAAAGGCCTCACACCACTTTGGCCATTTAATGTGAGTAATCACAATTAGGGGGGGCTTGGGGGTCACTTTGCACCAGGACACCCCATTGGTCCAAGAAGGTGCGACACAAAACCACAAGATTGGCATAAATTTCTCTCTCTCTCTCTCAAAATCTGGAGACAGCGTCAAAGATGACTGACTGATGAATTCTAACAAACCAAATGACAAACGTGTGATTCAAGTCAAAAAGTCACTCCTGAAAGATTTTAAGTTTCCTGTTTAAGTCAAGTCAAGTTGAGGAGCATGCACTGGTACACTGCGTTGCCGCACCCACTTCACAATGAAGCAACTTGGGATCCCGGTTTGCAACCCCCCCAGGCAGACACGCGGTCCAGTCCCACCCTCCGGAAATGACCCTCTATCTGCCACAGCCCGGTGTTACGTGGGCATCCCCTTAGCCTGGTCCAGCCACTCGGGTCCCCAACAATGAGGCTCTTACGAGTCGGGTCACCCTCGGGTAAACGAGCCACATGGCCGTAGTGCCGTAACTGATATTGCCCCACAATGCAGGTAATGTGCCTCATTCGGGACTCCATGAGCAACACAAAGTCAAACCAACAGTATCCAAGGATTTTCCAGAGAGACACAGTAGTGAAAGAGTCCAGTCTTCGTCTCAGGTCACTGGATAGCGTCCATGTCTCACAAACAGGAAGCACCAGGACTCTAAAGCCTTGGACCTTCGTCCTTTTGCAGATATCAGGAGCGCCACACACCCCTCGCCAGAGTCCTCATGACCCCCCCATGCTCTCCCAATCCATCTACTGACTTCATAGGAAGAGTCACCAGAGACATGAGTGTCACTGCTGAGGTAAGTAAACCTCTCGATGACGAGGTCGACACTCTCTCCGCAGACAGACACACTACTGATGGCCGTGCCCAAGAGGTCATTAAAGGCCTGGATCCTGTTAAAGTGTGTGCTGATAATTCCACGAGTAACTATTTAACAATATTTTAGAAAAAAAAAAATATCATGTGTTTTTTTAATTTTTGAGCATACAACTGGATAACGTACACGCTATTGCCAAAAGTATTGGGACGTCTGCCTTCACGCACACATGAACGTTAATGACATCCCATTCTTAACACATAGGCTTTAATATGGAGTCGGCCCACCCTTTGCAGCTCTAACAGCTTCATCTCTTCTGGGAAGGCTTTCCACAAGGTCTAGGAGTGTGTTGATGGGAATTGATGACCAGGACAGTATTTGTGAGGTCAGGCACTGATGTTGGATGAGAAGGCCTGGCTCGCTCGCAGTCTCCGCTCGAATTCATCCCAAAGGTGTTATGTCAGGTTGAGGTCAGGGCTCTCTCTGTGCAGGCCAGTCAAGTTCCTCCTCACCAAACTCGCTCCTCCATTTCTTTATAGACCTTGCTCTGTGCACTGGTGTGTGCCCGGTCGTGTTGCCATCCCCAAACTGTTCCCACAAAGTTGGGAGCATGAAATTGTCCAATATGGCTTGACGTGCTGAAGCATTAAGAGTTCCTTTCACTGGAACTAAGAGGCCCAACCCCTGAAAAACAACCCCACACCGTAATCCCCCTTCCACTTGGCACAATGCAGTCAGTCAGGCGAGTCCCGTTCTCCTGGCCAGACTCGTCCATCAGATTGTGTGATTTGTCACTCCAGAGGACACGTCTCTCCTGCTCTCAAGTCCAGTGGCGTGTGGTGGGCTCTACACCACTGCATCCGACGCTTTGCATTGCACTTGATGATGTCCAGCTTGGCTGCAGCTGCTCGGCCATGGAAACTGTGAGAGAATAGTTTAGAGGTAATATAATTTAGATGTAACTCAATATAATTCAAATGTAACGGTATTTTTGTTTGTGGTGTGTACATTGTAATATATGAATTAATTGGTTTAGGAAAAATACTGAGATGGTCAAGTAAAGAATGTACCAGAAGAAAGGATGATGTAATATACAAAATGTACTGAAGGATGACTAAGAGGTCATCAGATGTCCTCCACAACCAGAATGGACAGCTGTTATAGGAACAGAAATTTCAAGGGTGGTAGCGCAACTCAAAGGTATCAGAAGAACCAGAAAAATATTAAGCTTGACTTTTATATTATATGTCATTTGGGTGTAAGATGATGAACCAACCAGAGTAAATGCACAGATTGATTGACACTGTTATGCAAATTTATTTGCTTATAAAACAGACCTCTACCCTTTAATATCTCGACCAATCTATACTAATAAAAGGCAAAGCCCTCACTCACTCACTCACTCATCACTAATTCTCCAACTTCCCATGTAGGTAGAAGGCTGAAATTCTGAAATTTGGCCGGCTCATTCCTTACAGGTTACTTACAAAAGTTAAGCAGGTTTCATTTCGAAATTATACACGCAACAGTCATAACGGTCGACAACGTCCGCCATGTTGAACTTTCTTATTTACGGCCCCATCTTCACGAAATTTGGTAGGCGGCTTCCCTGTGCTAACCGAAACAGATGTACTTACTTATTTCGATGGTATGACGCCACTGTCAGCTGCCACATTGAACTTTTCAACAGTCTTTGTTACTTATGGGTTCATCTTCAAGAAATTTGGTACGCGGGTTCCCAACGCTAACTGAATCCTACTTACGTACATATATACGTCCATAGCCTGTAGCTAGGTCGCCGTGTGAGGCGGCATTGGGTCCCCCATCCCAACGCCTCTCACGTTGTTGGCTGCCTGCCTATATAAGGCCGTCCGTCGCTCCGGTCTCTTCATTCCCTTCCTTGCTTCGCCACGGGAATCACGTCTCCCTGCTAATAACTACAGTCTTTTTATTTAATCCACGGCTTCTCCACTGTTTTACTGTTCGTTTATTACGATTATAGTTATTGTGTAGGTATTTTAGACTTACTTACAGAGGGGACTGGGCAGTCTAATGGTCTGGAATCCCTACAGATTTTATTTTTTTTCTCCAGCCGTCTGGAGTTTTTATTTTGTTTTTTCTGTCCCCCCTGGCCATTGGACCTTACTCTTATTCGATGTTAATTAATGCTGATTTATTTTGTTTTCTTATTGTGTCTTTTATTTTTCTATTCTTTATTATGTAAAGCACTTTGAGCTACTGTTTGTATGAAAATGTGCTATAGAAATAAATGTTGTTGTTGTTTACATTGTTCAGGTACCCATTTCCTTTATCATTCCAACTGTACCCCCATTACCATGTCTATCGAGGTGATCACCATTGATAAAAGAACTGTCACTTACCGAGTGGTTTCCATGCCCGGAGATGGCGCCTGCCTTTTCCATTCTCTTTGTTACATATTGCACGGCCATATCAGGCTCACTCTTGATATCCGGAGGAACATTGTGTCTTATGTATTGAATGACTGGGACAGGTTCAAGGTGTGGACTGATGACGGTACAGGAGATAATTATACTACACAGGAGCACTAGAAGAGTGAAATGCTTAAGCCCTTCACCTATGGTTCTGCATGTGAGTTGATGGCTGCCGCTGAATTGTTCGGTTGTCGCTCTCAAGTGTACCGAAATGGCCAAATATTTTACACCTTTCGACAAGTGCCAGTGCTTCTTAAACATCTTAGACTCACAGGTGACGATTTCAGTAGTGGACACTTTGATGTTTATGAATATTTAAACTCTCAAAAGCTGGATGTGATTTTATCGATGAAACCGGTTGTAAGCTTACAACACTTGACAGATGGCAAATGTCACTTCAACACAACAAGTCCTGCAAATACTGTCGTAATTGAAACAAACCATGAAACTCAAACTGATTATGACAGCAGCAATCCAAGCTGTGAGATTTGAGACAAGATTACTGTTCACATGGCCAACTGTACGTTGTATGCTCAAGAGTAAGCTCAGCGCACAGCTTGGTCATGTTACAACCGGAGGGCCGAACTCACAATGTGGTATACAAAGAGATCCTTAACAAATAATTATTGGTATATTTTCCCTCAGTTTAAAAAGGTTTACTTTTCTTCTTAATAAAAATGTTAAGGCAGTACTTTGCCGCTGTGAAGCGCGGGTATTTTGCTAGTCTGTAACAGACGGCTTGTGAGAATGCTCCCTCTTCATAAAGTGACATTAAAGGACATATAGAACGGTTCTTCTCCTGCCTGGTTTCTAATAGGAAGGGGTTCTAAATTTAAGATAAGATTCTATTAATATATCTAAATTTAATTTTGTCCACAAAACTCATTCCATGAAACTCTCTACGAGGCCACATGAAGTTTGGAGGTCTGTAGCTACTGACTCTTCAGAAAGTTGGCGACTTCTGCACACCTCTGCATGCGCTGTCCCCGCTCTGTGGCCTATCACTTTGTGGCTGAGCTGCTGTTGTTCCCCGTTGCTTCCACTTTGTCTTAATGCCACTAACAGTTGACCGCAGAATATTTAGTAGAGAGGAAATTTCACAAATGGGCTTATTGCACAGGTGGCATCCTCTCACGGTACCAGGCTTGAATTCACTGAGCTCCTGAGAGCGACCCATTCTGTCACAAATGTTTGTAGAAGCCAGCAGTCTGCAGGCCGAGGTGCTCGATGTTACACACCTGAGGCCATGGAAGTGATTGGAACTCCTGAATTCAATGATTTGGGGGGGGGGGGGTCCCAATAACTTTTGGCAATATAGTGTACATGTGGACTATACAACACGAGTAAAGCGAGAGTTTTGTATTCTTTTTCCCATGGATGTCTTTCAC
The DNA here is from genome assembly GCA_026402145.1 of Polypterus bichir lapradei. NCBI lineage: Eukaryota > Metazoa > Chordata > Cladistia > Polypteriformes > Polypteridae > Polypterus > Polypterus bichir. The sequence continues at coordinate 102,220,261 of JANRMT010062796.1, read as the reverse complement.
ATTGTCTGCCACTGTACAGCAATGTCCACAATTGACTTCTGTTATGTCATGAAGTTCTTGCTCTCCATTTTGCCAAGCTACCAAGTAGTGTGTTAGGCAGTAAGATGTTAGGGACTTTCAAAACTCGACTTGATGTTTTTTGGAAGAAATAAGTGGATAGGACTTGGTGAGCTTTGTTAGGCTGAATGGCCTGCTCTCGTCCAGAGTGTTCTGATGTTCTGCAGGAAAACATAACATTTTTTTCTCGGCCACAAGGGCCTGAGTGGCTGGACCAGGCCAAGGGGACGCCCACGTAACACGCGGCTGCGGCGGACAGAGGGTCATTTCCGGATGGTGGCACTGGACCGCGTAACTGCCTCAGGGTTTTGGGGGGGTTGCCAACCGGGATCCCGAGCCGTTTTGTCGTGTGGTGGGTGTGGCAGAGAAATTCATGTATTGCACACATCATATTTTTAATAACCTGCTTGTCTGCAGATGAAAAGCATGCACCTCAGAGACCCTCCGACATTTCCCTTTATAAACCCTTATAATACGTTGCATTATTTACGAGATCAGAGAGAACTTACGCCCATCGGAAGCCTGCTTGCACGTTGTGAGAGGTAAGATATTGGCCTGAACAGAATTCATTGTAGCCGAGGTGTTAATGACTTTTCTTTTTCTTCTCTTTGTGTGTATTCTGAGGGTTCTTTATTGTGGTATCTCAAAGTCACCATACCTGGAATATTACTTTCTAGATTTGTCGATTACTAGCTGTCCCCTGTGGCTCCGCCCACATAGTAACAGGAAACAGGACAGTGAGGAGGGCCCCGCCCAGCTCCCCACTCCTGACGTCACGCTTCCCCCTCCCCTTGGCCTCAGATTAGCGTGAATATATCACTCCTGCAAGCAAACTCTGATTCTTAGCACAATGAGAGAAGTCACAAAATCAACCGGAATGTTCAAGAATATTACAGAAAAAAAAAACAATCTAAATCCATTAAGTAGTTCTCTCGTTCGCCAGCTAAGTGGATGTAAGATACGCCCCAAGGCTGGCGCGTGAGTGAGCAGGGCCCACAGCATTTCTCTCAGATCCACGTACATAAACCGCTACTGCAAGCGAACTACAATACTTAGCGCAATGAGAGAAGTTGAAAATTCAACCGGAATCTTCAAGCAAATTATAGAAAAAAATCTGATCTAAACCCGTTAAGTAGTTCTCTCGTGAAAAGCGCACAGACATACAGACAGACGGCGGATTTTATATACAGAGAGGCTAGCCGTCCCCCACGGCTCTGCCTGCTTGGTAGTGAAACAGGACAAACTTTAAAAACCAATAAACAAACAGCGGTGGCACGGTATGCGCTAAAACGGGGTGGGCAAAGTCGTTCCTAGTGGGCCATAGTGGCTCCAACCCAATGGCCTAATGAGGAGCTCTTATTGCTCAAGTAACACTTCTGTTTCATTTTAGTGGTCACACTCGTTAAGATTTTGAACCCTTATCGCTTATTTTAGTCTTAAACAGCTGCATTTTCGATTGCTCCTTATTAGCACTAAGATGCAAATGACAAGAGACACCAGCAGTTCTCCATTTCGCTTGTCTCCATTTACACCCGTGTGTATTTATTGTGCACTATTTGGTTTAATTAAATACTTGGAAGGAAAGGGAACAGAAAAAAGTGAAGGACTGAGAATTACTCATCCGGTTTTAGACTTCAAATCATTTTTATGATATCCTTAGAAAGAAAAAAAAATCAAGGATATAAGAATGACCTGACATGGTAGAGTTAAAGCACTAACAAGACATAAATTTGAATTATTGGCAAGGATTGTTTTCTAATTAAGCAACTGGGCTGGATCAAAAACCTGTAGCCACTGCGGCCCTCCGGGACTGACTTTGCCCACCCCTGCTCTAAAACATGCCCGGCTCCCCACTCCTGATGTCACGCTTCCCCCTCCCCTCGTCCTGCAGCCTCTGTCTCAGATTAGTGCCCGTGCAAGTGAACTCTGCTTCTTAGCGCGATGAGAAAAGTCGCAAAATCAACCGGAATGTTCAAGCAAATTCTAGAAAAAAGGCCGATCTAAATCTGTTAAGTACAGGGTGGTCCAGATCGAATTATGCAGATCCAGATCGTCTGGATGACTTTGATTTACGCGGAGACGATTCCAGTTTGGCACGAAGACGATTATTTATGTCGTCAGTTCACACACTTCTCGATGGTCCGGGATTTTTCGGGTGATTTTCTATGTAATAAACTTAGGTTATAGCGTAATGAAAATTACATAATTAGATCTGGACCACCCTATAGTTCTATCGTGAAAGCGTACCGATGTACAGACAGATGTTGGATTTTATATACTGTATATAATATAGAGATTTTATCTCTCACTGGCAAAAAAACTTCACAAAGTCATCCCCCTATTTAGAACATAATGGTGAAAATCTGGGCTTGCAGATCCTCATTGTTAAGGACCTGAGTGGCTGGACCAGGCCAAGAGGACACCAACGTAACACCTGGCTGCAGCAGATAGAGGGTCATTTCCAAAGGGTGGGACTGGACCGCATGTGTTCCTGGGGGGTTACCGACCAGGATCCTGAGCTGTTTTGTTGTGTGGTGGGGACAGCAACACTCTGTACCAGTGCCTGCCCCCTAACCTAACCTGACCTCAGCTGACTGCTACAAAGTTCATAGGCTAAGTAACACATAAATACAAATCCATTTTTTGGGTGGAATATTCCCTTTACGTGCACAGGTTCTGTGTGTGTGTGTGTGTGTTAAGCTTAGGGAGTGAGAGCACAGCAAGCCAATGACAAACTTGATAAGTTCCATAACAAAACACTGCTAGGAGTGGTGGATGTTGAAGGGCCATCAAGCATACAACCATATTATTATTATTTTGAATTTGGAGCGGTCATTAACAAAATCAAGAAAAATCAATTAATAATTCAAATTCTGACTGATTTTATAATACCAAACTTTAGTAGGGAGCAATTTGTTGTTTCTTACATTGAAGCAGAAAATTAGTTAAGTGAAGTAAAGTTTCACTTGGGTAGTTGCAGCAGCTCAGTTTCAACTGAAATATCGCTGCCACCTGACAGAATTTTAGATGTCCCCGATTTTTTCCTGGTGCCAGCCCTCCATAGTAACCACAGTAGGCATTTTCTTTACCTGGATTACAAATATATTCACCGGCCACTTTATTAGGTACACCTCGCTTGTACCCGGCTGGACCCCCTTTTGACTTCAGAACTGCTGTAATTCTTCATGACGCAGACTCAACAAGGTGCTCAGGGATTTTGCCAGCTACACATTCATGATGCGAATGTCCTGTTCCAGCAAATACCAAAGGTGCTCTGTTGGATTGAGATCTGGAGAGTGTGCAGGTCATTTCAGTCCAGTGAACTCATTGTCATGTTCAAGAAACCAGTCTGAGTTGATCTGAGCTTTGTGACATGGCTGGAAGAAGCCATCAGAAGATGGCGGTCATAAAGGGATGGACGTGATCAGCAACAATACTCAGGTAGGCTGTGGCATTTAAATGATGCTCAATTTGCACAAAAGGGGCCTAATGTGTGCCAAGAAAATATCCCCCACACCATCACACCACCAGCACCAGCCTGAACCGTTGAAACAAGGCAGGATGGATCCCTGTCTTCATGTTTTTGATGCCAAATTCTGACCCTACCATCCAAATGTCGCAGCAGAAATTGAGACTCATCAGACCAGGCATGTTTCAAATCTCCTGCTGTCCCATTTTGGTGAGCCCACGTGAATTGTAGCCTCAGTTGCCTGTTCTTAGCTGACAGGAGTGACGTCCAGTGTGGTGGTCTACTGCTGTAGCCCACCTGATTCAAGGTTTGACGTGTTGCGTGTTCAGAGATGTTCTTCTGCACACCTCAGTGTAACAAGTGCTTATTTGAGATCCTGTTGCCTGAAGTCCATGTGACCATCATCATCAAGTTCTTCCATGCGAAGCCTGAAAACCATGAGGACTGATTGAGGACATTGATGTCAGGCAGAATGCCTAGAGGGGGCTGGGTGGTTTCGTGGCCTCTGAACCCCTGCAGATTTTGTTTTTTCTCCAGCTGTCTGGAGTTTTTTTTTGTTTTTTCTCTCCTCCCTGGCCATTGGACCTTACTTTTATTCTATTAATTAGTGTTCCCTAATTTTAATTATTTATTTTGTCTCTTGCGGTGGGCTGGTGCCCTGCCCGGGGTTTGTTTCCTGCCTTGCGCCCTGTGTTGGCTGGGATTGGCTCCAGCAGACCCCCGTGACCCTATAGTTAGGATATAGCGGGTTGGATAATGGATGGATTTTGTCTTTTTTTTTCTTTCGTCATCATGTAAAGCACTTTGAGCTCCATTGTTTGTATGAAAATGTGCTATAGAAATAAATGTTGTTGTTCCATCAGCTCAGACCAGTCTGGCTATTCTCCTCTGACCTCTGAACTGCCGCTCACTGGATATTTTCCCTTTTTCGGCCCGTTCTCTGTAAACCCTACAGATGGTTGTGTGTGAAAATCCCAGCAGATCAGCAGTTTCTGTAATACTCAGAGCAGCCCGTCTGGCACCACCAACCATGCCACGTTCAAAATGACTCCAATCCCTTTTTCCTCCCCATTCTGATGCTCGGTTTGAACTTCAGCAGGACATCTTGACAACGTCTACATGCCAAATGCATTGAGTTGCTGCCGTGTTATTAGCGGATTACCAAGCAGTTGAACAGGTGTACCTAATAAAGTGGCCGGTGAGTTAAGGCCCACGATTTCCAGCTGTAAACCAGTTTCCTCCCCAAGCAGGGGCAGGATGATTCCATCCATACCTTGAACTGTCGTCGTAGGTTGACCATTTCGTATAAACGCTGCTCCTCCAGACCACGCCGCCGACACCACTTACGAGATGCACTGCCCCTCTCAGATTTGATCTGAAGATGGAGGAAGAGAAGAAGTTATCCACCAGCTTACACCGCATATACGAGGTGTGACAATTTAATCCCTGGATCGGCCGTGCACAGGGTGGCCCAGATCTAATTATGCAATTTTCATTACGCTATAACTTATTAAGTTTATTAGATAGAGAATTCACAAAAAATTATTTTTGTTGCCGATAGATGGCAGCGCCTGCCCTGCATTCCAAAATGGCATGGAGACGGTTGTCAGTCGAACAGCAATTCTTTTGTCTTGTATTGTTTTCCTGCATTGCATTAAAAGTTGCATAGTTAGATATGGGCCACCCTATAGTGTCGCCAGTGTGATTAAAAATCATGCGGTTTGTCACAAGGGGACAAGTCCGTCACAAATTCATTGACTGGCAACCGGCAACCAAACGTAGAAATTTAGAAGTGCTGAATAGGTTATGGGATTCTGTTTAAAGGACTGTGGCCTGACAAGTGGATCATCCATCTCAGACAACGATGCGGTCAGAGGTCGTGATTTCCTGGCTAAGAAATCGGTAACCGAAATTGGATCATCCGCCCTTATTCACCTGAATGAGCCCCTTGTGATTTCTGACGCTTCCCAAAATAAAAACTACCATGAAAGGACAAAAATTTGGAGACATTTCTGACATCCAGCGTAACGTGACAAAGAAAATGTTTCAGGTTTGCTTACAGCAACGGCAACGTCACCTAACTAAACGCTTAGCTGCAGAAAGAGGCTACTGTGAAGGTGACAATGGCCGCTAGTGCACAGATACGCATGCATTCTTTCTGCAGGCTCATTCTGGGACTTAAACTGGCACACCTCATATTCCCAATTAAACATTTTCCTATCATTCTGCAGTCTTTATTATTACAAAACACAACATAAAACATCACAGGAACATAAAATTACATTCTCAAAACTGCTGGCAAAGACACCAGAAGTGGGCTGGTATTCCAGCCTGGATGGTGTAAGGGTTCTTACCCGGCCGGGAGGCCAGTTTAATAGAAGGACGGGGGAGACTAACTGCACGGCATATTTGCTTCCCCGATACAATAGGTGGCAGTCTTTCTGGCCTACGGTGCCTGCATGGATATCCACAGGGCAGACTTGTAAGATGGTCCTGTTGTGGTCCATTGGGCCCACCAGGGGGAGCTGCAGGAACAGCCCTTCCTCACTTTAAAGAACTTCTGCCTGATGCTGAAGTGCTTCCTGGATGGGATGTGGTGGCACCAGAAATACTCCTGGGTTCGCCATAAAAGAAGCCGAGTTTCAGAGTCAGGAGGAGAATCAAAGAGACTATGTGGGGTACGTGGAAGGAGACAAGAAGATTTTGGATTACACTATTGTGGTAAGGATTTGCAGGTACTGTAAAATACAAAAGTATCTTCTGTTTGAACCCAGGACTGTGTTGTGTTATTGTGTTTGTGGCACTGATGCGCCCCCTGCTTGTCACACTGCATAATCCAGTTCAGGATTGTGGGGCTCCAACACCTATACTGGCACCACAGGGCTGTTCTGGCTCAGCAGAAGTCAATGAAAAACTTTAATCAAAGGGGTCAGGAGATGAAGTGAAGTCAAAAATACATGTGGGGTCTGTGCCAGAAAGTCAAAACAACCTTTTAACAAGCTAGAAACTGCATTGTACAGTCCAAAAATCACACAAACAATGCCTTGGGGGGGCTTTAATAGGCCGTGTTTTTGACAGCCACCCTCAAGTCTTGACTCTCAAAGACGACAAGAAATTGTAGGGAAAAAAAAAATGACCCCCTGAGAGATGGGTTGGGCATGGAATGGGCATCAAAAAGTGGGGCAAATACAACACACAAACCAGAACACCAGTCATCCTCTTCCCAGCCAGTCTATCATGGCCACCTCAGAAATACAATACAACAGTACAAACGACTGTGTTTTTATGCAGCGCTCCTCACAATAAACAAGAATGAAAAAAAAATCATTAGCCGGCAAAGAATTCAGAAAACCGATATGTGAATTCACGTCGAGAGTCACACTCTGAACGTTCAACTCAAACAAGAAAGAAACACACATGATGACCCCCTCTGATGACATCACGTATTGCACATTTCCAGGGAATCCTGGGAAAATTACCCAGGCAAGAGCCGACGTGAAAGTCAGAAAAAGTTGGCGTCTGTAAGAATCCAAAAATGGCGTCACAAGAAGACATTAATAATCGTCTTTCAGGAAAATAGATTCCTTGACTTTTCAAAAATTTCAGTTTAGATGCACTTAAGTCTTAAAATAACAGCCAACACAGGAAACAAACCCCAGGCAGGGTGCCAGCCCACCACAGGGCACACCCACACACACACTAGGGACAATTTAGGATCAGCAATGCGCCTAACCTGCATGTCTTTGGACTGTAACAGGAAACCCACACAGACACGGGAAGAACATGCAAACTCCATGCAGGGAGGACCCGGGAAGTGAACCCGGATCTCCTAACTGCGAGTCAGCAGCGCTACCACTGTGCCACCGTGCCGCCCAATACAATAGAACAGTGCAATTGAACTATTTATAATAATATACAGTATAATATATTTGAAAATAATAAAACCTCACCTGAACCCAAGCATTGAAGGCATTCAGCAGGGTGAAGGGATCTCCCTGGGTGCTCTCCAGAGGCTTGCGGGCCGTGGAGCAGTCGGGATTATTCTGAGCGCTTCTCAGGAAAGGCGACTGGACACTCAGAGCCGCAGCTATGGTAAGCACCGGCTCCACCAGCCTGAAGAGGCAGCCTAGGACAAGCATTTTACCTGTTGAGAAAAAATAAAACAAAAAACAACAAACGCTTTACGTGTCAAAGGAGCCACATTTTTAGAACTTCATAGGTTAGCACATTTGAGATCAGAAAATGAACACTCAATGAGACATTCAAATATTATTGCTGAGGTCAGGTTTGTAGGATTCCAAGTTCTTAGGGTGTGGGGAGAAAGAAGCAGCATCCAAAGACACATTTCTGTATCTATATAAACAGTCAAGTAAGTACACCCCATGAGAATTGCTGACTACTTTGACATACAGTGGGCATAGAAAAGAATGCCCCCCTTTGAAATATTCACTTTTTTTTTTTGGCTTTACAGCCTTAAATGAAAACGCACAAACCAATGTAGTCTCTAACATCCAAGTGAAAGATATCACAGCTACAGTTCAGAAGAATTTCTAAAAATAAAAAACAAGAAGTCCTGAGATGAATAAAGGACCCCCTCCCCCTTGTAAACTCACTCAGGTGTCAGTGCCCACCATTTCCATTCGCTTCCTTCCAGCTGTGATCAGTTGTAATGAGTGTGATTAGTGAAGCACTTCCTGGTCCATTCATTCCCTTGCTTGGTAGAGCAACTGACAGCAAACAACTGACTATGGGTGGCAGGCCACTTTCAAAAGATCTCAGGGATAGAGTTGTGGGCAGACATAAGGCAGGAGATGGAGACCAAAACATCTCAAAGGCTTTATCAATCCCAAGGTGTTCAGTAAAGTCCATCATAAAGAAGAGGCAAGTGTTTGGTACTACTAGGACCCTCCCGGGATCCTCCAAACTGGATGGAAGAGCAAGGAGGAAACTGGTAAGAGAGGCTACCAAGAGGCCAATGGCCACTTTGAAGGAGTTACAGGATGTTATGGCAAAGGGTGGCCATTGTGTGCAGGTGACAACAATTACACAAGCGGTCCACAACTGTGGCTTGTTTGGCATTAAGGCTCGTTTGAGCTTTTTCAAAATGCACCTTGAAGATTCTGATGCCAAGTGGAAAAAGGTCTTATGGTCAGATGAGCCTAAATGGTGGACAGCCAGTTAGCCATTTTAGCACACAGCTAAAATAACGAAGGAGTGGCTTCACAACAACTCTGTGACTGTTCTTGAATGGCCCAGCCAGAGCCCTGACTTAAACCCAATTGAGCATCTCTGGAGAGACCTAAAAATGGCTGTCCACCAACGTTTACCATCCAACCTGACAGGACTGGAGAGGATCTGCAAGGAGGAATGGCAGAGGATCCCCAAATCCAGGTGTGAAAAACTTGTTGCATCTTTCCCAAGAAGACTCATGGCTGTATTAGCTCAAAAGGGTGCTTCTACTAAATACTGAGCAAAGGGTCTGAATACTTAGGACCATGTGATATTTCAGTTTTTCTTTTTTAATAAATCTGCAACAATTTCAAAAATTCTTTTTTTTTTGTCTGTCAATATGGGGTGCTGTGTGTACATTAATGAGGGAAAAAATTAATTTAAATGATTTTAGCAAATGGCTGCAATATAACAAAGAGTGAAAAATTGAAGGGGGTCTGAATACTTTCCGTACCCACTGTATGTATGTATGTATCTATCTATCTATCTATCTATATATCCCTGCTGTATATGAACAGACCAACAGTAGATCTCCATGCAAACAAAGCCTACAGATAAATGTGACATACTTGAATACAAACACAAAGAAATTGTGCCTTTTCAATCATTTATTGAAAATAAAAGTCAATAGATGTAATGTTCTACTGATGAAAAAGTAAGTCCACCCTTGGCCAGAGAAGCTTGCATTGTCCCCTGTTAGCAGAAATGACTTTGCTTAACAGTCCCTAACATTTACTTAGTGAGATTTTGGACCAGGATTCCATGTAATATTCCTTCAATTACAAGGTGTTTGTTTTCTTGTGTGTCCTACCTATTTCAAGCCCCTCCCCAAAATAGTTTTTAATAGGCCAGTTAATATCCCTCTATTTTGCAGCATAAAGAAGAGGGACGCCTCACGCCTGGACAAACTGGTGAGGAAGGCAGGCTCTATTGTAGGCACGGAGCTGGACAGTTTGACATCCGTGACAGAGCGACGGGCGCTGAGCAGACTCCTGTCAATCATGGAGAATCCACTGCATCCACTGAACAGGATCATCTCCAGACAGAGGAGCAGCTTCAGCGACAGACTGAGGAGACCCCACACTATGCAACTCTTCAGTTCCACCTGGGGGGGTAAACGTTAACATTATACAGTCGACCCTTGATATACGACCAGCCTGACATGCGAACAACTTGATTTACGACCAAAGTTTTTGTTTTGATTTACGACCAACATCTTGCGTTACGACCCGAATGCAGTCACGTGTATCCGCTTGTGCGATTGTAAACAAACAGCCGAGAGCGTTTGTAAGCGTCAGTCTAAGCCTAGATACATGTGTTTGTGGACGTAATTTCGGTCAGTGCAGTGATTTATCTATATATATATATATATATATATATATAAATAAAATTCACTATGACCATGGCAAGCAAGACGCATAATTGCTAAGGAAGGAAGAGAAGGTAAAGAAGGTAAAGAAAGCGATTGTTAAGGGAGGTTAGCTAGCGGGCTGGTGCGGCACATGATGATGTCATCAGGCTGAGTCAGCACCGGCTTGCTTTGGAGTGTATTATTACAGCAGTTCACAACACGACCAGCTTTGAACCGAGTGCTCGACTACTGTCATTATTAACTTGAGAAAAAGCAATCACAATTGAAACGAAGAAGGAAATTGTGCGGAAATATGAGAGTGGAGTTCGTGACCGATCTCGCTAATATGTACAGCATGTCGAAATCCACCATCTCGACAGTTTTACAAAGAAAAGATTTGCATAAGGAGGCTCCTTCTAAACAATAACCACCTTCCGTTTCCTTCTCCTCCTCCTCCCTTCCTGCAGCCCAAAGATGTCAAATTAAATGGTGAGTACAGTATGAAATTGTTGTTTCTGTTTGGCTACGCACTTTTTATAACTTTTTGGTTAGTACATTAGAAAAATTATTGGTGTTTTGGTAAATTATGCATATTATACAACCCTTTTTATTATGAAAAGGTTAAGTAAGTGTTGCTGTGGGAGGTTTGGAGCGCATTATGGGTATTTCCATTATTTCTTATGGGAAAAATAGTCTTGACTTACAACCAACTTGAGTTACAACCAACCGTCGCGAACGAATTGAGTTCGTAAGTCAAGGGTTCACTGTACAAAGTTATTGTCTGTTATACCTGCATTGTTATCACTCTTTAATTTAATATTGTTCTTTATCAGTATGCTGCAGCTGGAGTATGTGAATTTCCCCTTGGGATTAATAAAGTATCTATCTATCTATCATATAGTGCCTTTCATATCTATCTATCTATCTAACTGATGTTATATATTATTTGAAATTGGAAAAAATCAAATTCTCACTTAGAGGATCTGTGCAGAACTTTTTCAAAACCTGGCAGGATCTCATCAATAACATTTTAGAATAAGCTCTTAAAGCACTGAGGAAGCAGATTCTCTCCCCCTTTTTTTTTCTTCTCCATTTATCTTTATACATTTATTAATTCATCTATTTACTTATTTTTACTAGCTTTACGTTTTACTCTGTTGGCTTACCTCTGTTTCTCAGGGTTGGGAGTTGATTTGTTTTTGATCTTATTTTTGTAAAAATTGATTTATTTGTATGGAATGTTGTGTCATTTCAATAAAATCAAAGAATCATAGATCGCTTACAGGAGAGATATATTCACGCTAATCCAAGACAGAGGCTGCGGGCCCATTAGCGTGACGTCAGGAGTGGGGAGCCGGGCTGGCCCCTTGTCACTCACACGCCAGTCTCTGTTCAAATCGGTGTGCCTCTGGCCACGTTTTGCAGCAGACCTTGCCTCTGCTTAGCTTGCAATACCTTTTTGTTTATTGGTTTTTAAAGTTTGTCCTGTTTCACTACTATGCAGGTGGAGTCGCGGGGTACAACTAGTCAAATATAAATGCAAGATGGGAGACACCGACCTACAGGAAGAAACCACTGTAAAGGAATTAGGGGTTTAAGTTGACAACACTTTCATCGACTAACCAATGCACAAAAGTTATTAAAAAGTAAATACAGTGGGATGCAAAAGTTTGGAGAACCTTGTTAATAGTCATTATTTTCCTGTATAAATCGTTGGTTGTAGCGATAAAAAATGTCAGTTAAATATATCATATAGGAGACCCACACAGTGATATTTGAGAAGTGAAATGAAGTTTATTGGATTTACAGAAAGTGTGCAATAATTGTTCAAACAAAATCAGGCAGGTGCATAAATTTGGGCACCACAAAAAAGAAATGAAATCAATATTTAGTAGATCCGCCTTTTGCAGAAATGACAGCCTCTAAACGCTTCCTGTAGGCTCCAATGAGAGTCTGGATTGTGGTTGAAGGTATTTTGGACCATTTCTCTTTACAAAACATCTCTAATTTATTCAGGTTTGATGGCTTCCGAGCATGGACAGCTCTCTTTAACTCACACCACAGATTTTCAATTATATTCAGGTCTGGGAACTGAAGTGGCCATTCCAGAACGTTGTACTTGTTCCTCTGCATGAATGCCTTAGTGGATTTTGAGCAGTGTTTCGGGTCGTTGTCTTGTTGAAAGATCCAGCCCCGGCGCAGCTTCAGCTTTGTCACTGATTCCTGGACATTGGTCTCCAGAATCTGCTGATACTGAGTGGAATCCATGCGTCCCTCAACTTTGACAAGATTCCCAGTCCCTGCACTGGCCACACAGCCCCACAGCATGATGGAACCACCACCATATTTTACTGTAGGTAGCAGGTGTTTTTCTTGGAATGCTGTGTTCTTTTTCCTCCATGCGTAACGCCCCTTGTTATGCCCAAATAACTCAATTTTAGTTTCATCAGTCCACAGCACCTTATTCCAAAATGAAGCTGGCTTGTCCAAATGTGCTTGAGCAGACCTCAAGCGGCTCTGTTTGTGCTGTGGGCGGAGAAAAGGCTTCCTCTGCATCACTCTCGCATACAGCATCTCCTTGTGTAAAGTGCGCCGAATGGTTGAACGATGCACAGTGACTCCATCTGCTGCAAGATGATGTTGTAGGTCTTTGGTGCTGGTCTGTGGGTTGACTCTGACTGTTCTCACCATTCGTCGCTTCTGTCTATCCGAAATCTTTCTTGGTCTGCCACTTCGAGCCTTAACTTGAACTGAGCCTGTGGTCTTCCATTTTCTCAATATGTTCCTAACTGTGGAAACAGACAGCTTAAATCTCTGGGACAGCTTTCTGTATCCTTCCCCTAAACCATGATGGTCAACAATCTTTGTCTTCAGGTCATTTGAGAGTTGTTTTGTGACCCCCATGTTGCTACTCTTCAGAGAACATTAAAGGAGGAGGGAAACTTACAATTGACCCCCTTAAATACTCTTTCTCATTCTAGGATTCACCTGTGTATGTAGGTCAGGGCTCACTGAGCTTACCAAGCCAATTTGAGTTCCAATAATTAGTTCGAAAAGTTTTGGAATCAATAAAATGACAACGGTGCCCAAATGTATGCACCTGCCTGATTTTGTTTGAACAATTTTTGCACACTTTCTGTAAATCCAATAAACTTCATTTCACTTCTCGAATATCACTGTGTGTGTCTCCTATATGATATATTTAACTGACATTTTTTATCATAACAACCAACGATTTATGCAGGAAAATAATGACTATTAACAAGGTTGCCCAAACTTTTGCATCCCACTGTAAATATATCATAATAATATCACAAAAACTGTTGAATTTAAGTCAAGGGATGTTATGCTCAAACTATATAATGTACAGTAGTGGCCAAAAGTTTTGGCAGTGATGCAAATGTTGTGTTTTGTTAATATTTTCAGCTTCAGTTTTTATGGTGGCAATTCTTTTGTTTTTATATTAATGTGCAGAGTAATCAGATGTAAATATTAATTCAATGCAAGGAGCTTTATTAGCATAACAAGTTAACTTGATCGCAAAAATCCATTTTCACTTATTTTGGCACTTGCACAAAATGATCCTCTAAAAGTGTCCAGCAAGCGACAGGCCCGTCTCCTCCTGAGGAGTCCACTACAGAATCATTGTGATGCCACCCGTGCAGGGCCTGTTCAGTATTGGAAACAGGTGGCTGTTAATGAGGTGAAGACTTCTGGACAATGGCTTCGTGTCAAGAAGGCCAGCAAAGAAGCCACTCCTGTCCAAGAAAAATATCAAGGACAGACTGAAATTCTGCAGGAAGTACAAGAACGGGGCAGCAGAAGACTGGGGCAAAGTTATTTTAAAGGATGAATCCTACTTTCGACTGTTTGGGACACCTGGGAAAATCAATTGTCCGGAGAAGGAACAGGTGAACATTACCATGAGTCAGTCCTGTGTCACTGTGCCAACATTGAGACATCCTAAGACAATCCATGTGTGGGGTTGCTTCTCATCCGAGGGAGTGGGCCCACTCGCAATTCTGACCAAGAACACTGCCATAAATAAAGAATGGCATCAAAATGTCCTCCAAGAGCAACTTCTCTCAACAATCCCGGCGCAGTTTAGTGATGATCTGTGTATTTTCCAGCATAAAGGAGCTGCCATGTCACAAGACAAAAGAGAAAATGGAGTGCCTCGGAGATCAGAACTTTGAAAGTCTGGACCCGTGGCCCAGAAACTCCCCAGATCTTAGTCCCAAAGAGAACCTGTGGCCAGTTCTCAAAAAGTGGGTGGACAAGCAGATGCCCAAAAATTGTGATCAACTCCAAGCACTAAAAAGGCAAGAATGGACCACCATCAGTCAGGGTTTGGCCCAGAAGCTGATATCCAGCACGCCAGAGTGAATTGCAGAAGGTATGAAGAAAAAGGGTCAACACTGTAAATGTTGACTCTTTACATAAATGTGATGTATTTGCCAATAAAAGCCTTTGAAACTTATGAGATGTTTATAATTGTTCTTCAGTATACCATAGAAAAATGTAATTAAAATAATCTGCAAATGTGGAAGCAGCAAAGTTTGCAAAACACAACATTTGTGTCAGTCGCAAAATGTTTGGGCCACTACTCTACTATTAAGGCCACCTCCGGAGTATTGTGTGCAGTTGTGGTCACCACGTTACAAGAAAGACTTAGCAGCACTTGAAGCTGAGCAGAGGAGAGCAACCAAGTACATCATGGGACTTGAGGACATGTCCTACTGTGACAGACTCAGAGAATTAAACCTGTTTAATCTGAGGAGAGGGGACTTAAAACTTAAAAGAAGTCGTGAGGCGACCTTCTGCTGTTATGCACCTAAAATCTGGAATAGCCTGCCAATAGGAATTCAGTGGAGCACTTTAAAAAACTGCTAAAAACACATTACTTTAACATGGCTTTCTCATAGCCTCATTTTAGTTTAATCTTAATACTCTGCATATGCATTTAATTATCAATATCATTCCTGGTGGCTCCATAATCCGTACTAACTGCAGCTGGGTGGTAGTGATCTGTGGCCCCACCACCTGATCAAAGCACCTACACTGATGGATTAACGGCCAGAAGTCCACATGACCATCATCATCAAGTTCTCCCATGAGAACTCTGAATACCATGAGGACTGACTGAGGTCCTTTATGTTAGGTAGAATGCCTAGAGGGGGTTGGCTGGGTGGTCTCGTGGCCTCAGACCCCCTGCAGATTGTATTTTTCTCTCCAGCCGTCTGGCGTTTGTTTTTTTTTTTCTGTCCTCCCTGGCCATCGGACCTTACTTTTATTCTATGTTAATCAGTGTTCCCTAATTCTAATTTCTTATTTATTTTATCTTTTTTCTCTTTCTTCATCTTGTAAAGTACTTTGAGCTCCATCATTTGTATGAAAATGTGCTCTAGAAATAAATGTTGTTGTTGTCGACTGCATGGGGACCTCATCCAGATCTTTAAAATCCTCAAAGGCATTGATAAAGGAGATCCAGCAACCTTCTTTCAGCTTAAGGGTGAATCTCGTACTCAAGGACATCACTGGAAATGAAAAGGAAGTGCATTTAGGACTTGTGGCGGGCAGCCGGGATGCCCCTGCTGCATATGTTCCGGGGGAGCAACCATGGGCAACTCAATACCTCCTCCGGGATGCTTGGTGGCAGCCTCCCTGGCCGGTGGTGATGCCACAACCTCCTGCAGGGCTCCATGGGAGATGGAGTCCTCAACAGCCCAGTTGGGAGCTGGGGTGGCCGCCAGAGGGTGCTGCATGGATTCCAACTCTTCAGCCCCACCCGGAAGTGCAATTGGAACCAGATGGTCAAGCACATGGAACACTTCCAGGTGGGCTATAAAAGGGGCCAGCCACCACCACTCAGTGGCCAGAGTCGGGTGGAGGGAATAAGGTTGCTTGGAAGGAGTGGTGGTGCCAAGGAGGAAGAGAAAGTGAAAGTGTGGTGGATTAGTGGTGTGCTTGTGCTTGGGACTGTGTATTACCTGTGGGTCACGGGCAAGACGTGTGCCCACAGGGGAAGAAAATAAAAAGTATTTGTTTTATTGTACACGTGCCTTCCACGTCCAATCTGTGTCGGGTTGGGTGCTATACAGTGTCCATTCTTACAGACTGAAGCCAGGAAACACTTCTTTACACAAAGAGTTCTGGGTCTCTGGAACAAACTGCATGGAGTTGGAGCAGAAACCTTCGCAACCTTAAAGAAAAATCTATTTTATATATATGTTTGGTATCATTCTTTTCAGAATTTATCGAACTTTAATGTGATGTTGTTAGATTTCAGATTCTTATTCCGTTTTTAAATTATAAACTAAAAAACATCAAGAACTCACGTCCCGTGAGACGAGACTTTGTGCCAAAAGATTTAACCAGGCCCGGGGCTGGAAATAAAAAACAAAGAGTAGGACAGCTGCTGTACAGGCTTTTAAATGTTCAAAGGGCCATGCGAGATGCAGATCACGTGGCACGGCAGCAGCAGCAAGTCAGCAGCTGATCGAGCAATGAGGAGGTAAAAAAAAAAAAAAAAACTTAGTTTCCCATTGTATCACCATTTAACAGGGGGTTTCGGAGGAGCGACCGCGTCTCCATGGGGTGCATTCAGCCCCCCTCTTCACAACGTGAGCGGTAGAGATGCAGAGTGGCTGGCACATAAGCATAGGCGGGTTTGTTGGCGAGCAAAGCGAGCAGGGGGCGAACCCCCTAGTACATATACTATATATATATATATATATATATATATATATATATATATATATATAT
>JANRMT010062796.1:102180951-102203380 GCA_026402145.1 Polypterus bichir lapradei | reverse complement strand
TATATATATATATATATATATATATATATATATATATATATATATATATATATAAAGTCCAACATCTGTCTGTCTGTTTTTCATGAGATTTGGGTTTTTTTTCTATAGTTTGCTTGAACATTCCGGTTGATTTTGATTTTTTTTTTGCCTGTGAAAGATAAAAAGAAAAGACAAATCTAGAAAGTAATTTCATCTTCTAGGTGTGGTGGCTTTGAGGAATAACCAAGGAAAGCTACAATAAAGAACTCTCAGAATATGCACAAAGAGAAGAGTCATTAACACCTCAGCAAGAATGAATTCTTACCTATCACAACATCAACAGGCAGCTGTGCAAGCAGGCTTCCGATGGGCGTAAGTTCCCCCCGACTGTCCAGGGCTCCCTGATCTCGTAAATAATGCAGAGCATTCTCAATGCTGGCAGCCGGAGGAGGGTTTATAAAGGGAAATGTCCGAGGGTCTCCGAGGTGCATGCTTTTCATCTGCAGACAAACAGGTTATAAAAAAATATGAGGTGTGCAATACACGACTTTCTCTGATTTTCTGGAGTAAAACGTTACACGCCGACATGCAAATGAAATGCAAACTCTTTGACTCTGTGCAGCAAAACCTACTTGAGCAATTCTACTCCTGGCACTGAGCGATGTGGATGAAGGTGCCAAGTTCTACTTGGAGTAAGTGAGTCGTTATTGACTTATCATGTCCACAGCCAGTCATCCTGATGGGCAGATCCAACTGAAAACTCAGTCACATAAAAAGTTAAGACTAGGGATGTCATGATAGCTGAATTTTTGAAAATGATACCAATACCAGTTTAACTTTAGAATACTTGATGCCATGGCAAAAACAGAAATCCCGTTTGATGTTTTTTCATTAAAGTAACTCCATTACTGACATGACAATATTGTACTTTTTCTGCAGCAGGGCCGTTCTTAGGCATGGGTGAGCAGGGCAGTCGCCCAGGGCTCCCGAGACAAAAGGGGCCCATCATTCGAGGGTTTGGTTTTTTTTTTTTTTTTTACCTGTACTACGAAGTTTAATGCCATGCTTACTGCCTTTTCCCGGGGCAGGGACGAATTGGAAATGAATCCACAAGAAATTAGCTTTCCTGCACCAGAAAGCTTGCGCAGACAATTTGAGTCAAATTTTGACCATGAAGTGCAAGATCAACCCATACTTGATCCAAAGGATAAATATCACATTGAGTTTTTCAATGTATTGCTTGACCAAGCGATATCGTCAATGACTGAGCGCTTTGACCAAATGAAATGGTCATTATGATTACTTTGGTTTTCTTTATAATTATGAGAGAATAAAATGTCTAAATGATGCAGATTTGATTAAATCCTGTCAGGATCTCAATGCGATATTAACCGATGAAATGACTGGTTCTGATATTGATGCTCAGGACTTGTTCTCTGAATTACGTATTTTGGCATATCTGGTGCCTCCTAATGCTTCTGCTCTTGAAACATTGCAGTTTATATACCAGAACAGCTTGCAAGATTCTGTTCCAAATGTCGCAATAGTGCTACGTATCGCCTTGACCATACCAGTTACTGTCGCTGCTGGGAAACACAGCTTTTCTAAGCTAATCAAGAATTACCTCATCACAACCATTACAAGAACGATTGAATGCTTTAGCATTAATGTCCATTGAGCAAGACGTTGTTCAATCACTTGATTACTCTGCATTAATTAAAGATATCGCAAGTGTTAAAGCGTGAAAAGTTGATTTCGTTTCTTGAGCTTTATTCTGGAATGTTCTTTAGCCCAAGTTTTAATTTGATAGAAAAAAATTGAAAATGGTATAAAAAACACACTTTTTAATTGTGACAAAAAAAATAAATAAAATGCTCTAAAATTTATAAAAATATGCACCACTGCATACACATTTTGCATACGCTGGGCTTACCTACATACCTCCACGCGGTGCCCAGTGTAGCTAATATTACAAACATTAGGGCCCCCACAGTCTAATTATGCCCAGGGCCCCCAACGTCCCAAGAACGGCCCTGTCTGCAGTAAAATATATAAATACAGTATAAAATACCGACATCCATCAAGCA
Organism: Polypterus bichir lapradei; assembly: GCA_026402145.1. Classification (NCBI taxonomy): domain Eukaryota; kingdom Metazoa; phylum Chordata; class Cladistia; order Polypteriformes; family Polypteridae; genus Polypterus; species Polypterus bichir. The sequence goes on along the minus strand of JANRMT010062796.1, from coordinate 102,201,314 downwards.
GTTAACAAACTATCAATTAACTCTTTAAGGGCATAAAATATATAAAAAAAAAAACAAAAAAAAAAAACATGCTTTCAGAAAAACACACTAAGCAATGGTTTCGCACATAAATCAACATAAAATGTCTGTTGCGGGCGGCACGGTGGCACAGTGGGTTGCGCTGCTGCCTCGCAGTTAGGAGACCTGGGTTCATTGCCCGGGTCCTCTCTGCATGGAGTTTGCATATACTCTCCGTGTCTGAGTGGGTTTCCTCCCACAGTCCAAAGACATGCAGGTTTGGTGCATTGGCGATCCTAACTTGTCCCTAGTGTGTGCTTGGTGTGTGGGTGTGTGTGTGCCCTGTGGTGGGCTGGCACCCTGCCCGAGGTTTGTTTCCTTCCTTGTGCCCTGTGTGGGCTCAAGCAGACCCCTGTGACCCTGTAGTCCAGATATAGCAGGTTGGATAATGAATGGATGGATATCTGTTGCTGTGTGCTGTGGTGGCTGTCACTGCCTGTTCAGTGTCACTGGCTGCATTGGCTGCCCCTTTGTGGTGGCTTGATGGCCAGCAGGAATGCGTGGCGCGTCGGCTGTCTGGCTATCTTTGCACAGCAGTTGGGAGGCGGTAGCAGATGCAGTGCGACACTATATGGTTTGTACCTCTTGTCATTGTAAGTGGCGGTCCCCCCCAGGTGGGTGAACATTGCTACATGAACATGCTCAGCACCACGACCAGCTGGGGACCAATCAGCTGATGCTGTAACCTCACTTTCATTTTTGATTTCCATCTCCAGATCTCCTGAATCAAAAATCAGAGTCTGACAATTCAGAGCTCGATTCAGCGATAACACACAAAACGTCGCCCACGGAGTATTTGACTTTGCGCATTCTCTTTGCTCTCTCGCCAGATGTTGATACCATTTTAGAGGTTGTTTGCTCTTTGCTACTCATGCATGCACAGGGAATCGAGGTCAAATCAACGAAGCTAATGTTCCTTCCAGCAAGGAGAGTCAAAATGAAACATAACAGCGAGTTCTGTCACAGTTTACAGCCGATTACCGTCCTCACCTCCTGAATTTTGACAAAAGTCGACATCCGCCCTGAAAGAGTTAAGTAAACTTGTATTGGCTTTCATAAACATCAAAATATAATGCAAAGCTTGAATTTTAACATGTGGCACGTTATGTTTTAATGTTACAACAAATGGGGAGTTCATAATCTTGGGGAGATTTTAGAATTGAGCTAACAAATAAAGAACATGGACTGCACGATTTATCTTAGCGTGTGCACATTTTAAATTTATTCTTTGACATTTTCTTTCCAGTAACTGAAAAATATTGCTAAAGAGCAATACCAAAAATAAAAATTCAAACTTTATGGTTCAGAATTTTATGCAATTACAGGTAAGCAAGAATCAGACTCGGGGTGACGTGTTGTGATCCCCTTTACGTTTTTTATGCACAGATAATGCTCAAAACCGTATTTTGCTACAATCTAAATGGATGGAATAACATCATGCTGAAAAAAATCATGAATATTTTCAAGCATTTTACAGCTCATTAATATTTATGAGTGGGGTGGAGCCTCCAACTAAAAACACAAAGCCAAATCAAAAGCAATCAAGGCAGTTTTATAATGAATTGAAATTGAACAACTGCTTAAATCGAAAGTTAGTGATAATGACGTGAATCTGTCAACAGACGCTAACACAGAAACAAACTGATGCATAATACGACACTGTACGACCGAACCGCTGTGACAGGCCTGTTGAATTTGGTCTCGTGAAGCTTCAGTGTGGTGTGTCAGTAGCTGTGTGACAAATCATGCACAACAATTTTGATCGAATGCAAGGTTGGGAGCATACGCTGATAATGCGTTGCCGCACCCACCACACAATCAACCACCTGGATTAGGACCCTAGGGCAGCGGGTGACACCTCAGCACCACACAGTGGTGAGGTTTTCATGGTGGCTAGAGGACAAGCAGCCTCCTGAGCCCCCTAAACACTGTTCACAATGTGGCAACTGTCAATGTTTGTGTCAGGGGAAATGTGGAGGTCACCAAGGCTGGCGGTGTGGTAGCCTGCAATAACACAAAGGGTGCGACAGAAAAAATATAAGAAAGGTAAGCCAAGAAACACACTTCTGTTGTCCCAGTTTCAATGTTGGGCTGTGCGTTGGTTACTGTTCCAAAACATATCCCATGAAGAACGTGCATTAAATCTGCATCAGTACGGCAATGGATACCAGACAGACCTTTCCTACTGTATTTATGCTGATATTTTGGTATTTACCCGTTTCTGGTAAACACCCCAGAATTTTATGCCATGTGTACATTCTCTAACTTGTTAACTTAGGAGGCCATTAGGCAAGAAAGCTTGAGGCTCCATTCCAGAGACTGTTCTGCACCTCGTTAGAACATTAGGACAATCGAGATGAGAACAGGACATTCAGCCCAACAAAGCTTGCCAGTCCTATCCACTAAATTCAAAAAAATATCAAGTCGAGTTTTGAAAGTCTCTAAAGTCTTACTGTCCACCACACTACTCGGTCACTTATTCCAAGTGTCTATCATTTTTTGTGTAAAGAAAAACTTCCAAATGTTCCTGTGAAATTTTACAACTGTGTCCTTGTGTTCTTGATGAACTCATTTTAAAGTCACCGTCTCGATCCACTGGACAAATTCCCTTCATAATTTTAAACACTTCAGTCAGGTCTCCTCTTAACCTCCTTCTCCTTAAACTGTAAAGACTCAGCTCTTTTAATTTTCCATTTTCATAATTCATTCATAATTCAGCCCAGTTGCTCTTCTCTGGACCTTCTCTATTGCTGTTATGTCCTTTTTGTAGCCTGGAGACCAAAACTGCACCCAGTAGTCCAGATGAAGCCTCACCAGTGTGTCATGTGGCATGTTAGTACAGGTGCCAGTCATAAAATTAGAATATCATGACAAAGTTGATTTATTTCAGTAATTTCATTCAAAAAGTAAAACTTGTATATTAGATTCATTCATTACACACAGACTGATGTATTTCAAATGTTTATTTCTTTTAATTTTGATGATTATAACTGACAACTAATGAAAGTCCCAAATTCAGTATCTCGGAAAATTCGAATATTGTGAAAAGGTTCAATATTGAAGACACCTGGTGCCACACTGTAATCAGCTAATTAACTCAAAACACCTGCAAAAGCCTTTAAATGGTCTCTCAGTCTCGTTCTGTAGGCTACACAATCACGGGGAAGACTGCTGACTTGACAGTCCAAAAGACGACCATTGACACCTCGCACAAGGAGGGCAAGACACAAAAGGTCATTGCTAAAGAGGCTGGCTGTTCACAGAGCTCTGTGTCCAAGCACATTAATAGAGAGGCGAAGGGAAGGACAAGATGTGGTAAAAAAAAGTGTACAAGCAATAAGGATAACCGCTTGTACCCTGGAGAGGATTGTGAAACAAAACCCATTGAAAACTGTGGGGGAGATTCACAAAGAGTGGACTGCAGCTGGAGTCAGTGCTTCAAGAACCACCACGCACAGACGTATGCAAGACATGGGCTTCAGCTGTCACATTCCTTGTGTCAAGCCACTCTTGAACAAGAGACCGAGTCAGAAGCGTCTCAACTGGACTGCTGCTGAGTGGTCCAAAGTTATGTTCTCTGATGAAAGTAAATTTTGCATTTCCTTTGGAAATCAAGGTCCCAGAGTCTGGAGGAAGAGAGGAGAGGCACAGAATCCACGTTGTTTGAGGTCCAGTGTAAAGTTTCCACAGTCAGTGATGGTTTGGGGTGCCATGTCATCTGCTGGTGTTGGTCCATTGTGTTTTCTGAGGTCCAAGGTCAACGCAGCCGTCTACCAGGAAGTTTTAGAGCACTTCATGCTTCCTGCTGCTGACGAACTTTATGGAGATGCAGATTTCACCTTCCAACAGGACCTGGCACCTGCACACAGTGCCAAAGCTACCAGTACCTGGTTTAAGGACCATGGTATCCCTGTTCTTGATTGGCCAGCAAACTCGCCTGACCTTAATCTCATAGAAAATCTATCGGGTATTGTGAAGAAGATGCAATACGCCAGACCCAACAATTCAGAAGAGCTGAAGGCCACTATCAGAGCAACATGGGCTCTCATAACACCTGAGCAGTGTCACAGACTGATCGACTCCATGCCACGCCGCATTGCTGCCGTAATCCAGGCCAAAGGAGCCCCAACTAAATATTGAGTGCTGTACATGCTCATACTTTTCATGTTCATACCTTTCAGTTGGCCAACATTTCTAAAAATCCTTTTTTTGCATTGGTCTTAATTGATATTCTAATTTTCCGAGATACTGAATTTGGGACTTTCATTAGTTGTCAGTTACAATCATCAAAATTAAAAGAAATAAACATTTGAAATACATCAGTCTGTGTGTAATGAATGAATCTAATATACAAGTTTCACTTTTTGAATGGAATTACTGAAATAAATCAACTTTGTCATGATATTCTAATTTTATGACTGGCACCTGTATATCTTGTAGCATAATGAAGCATAGAAATAGAAACAAAGCAAAACAGCCACCTAGAAAATGGGTGGATGTTCATTAGAATAATGCAAATTCAAATAAAATGTGAGGCTGTTTTAGGTTGCATTTTAAATGTTTATAACATAACCCTGCAAAAAATGACGACCTATTGCACATTGCTAAGCAGACAACATTGTACAAGAAAAGCTGTGGGTCACGTTTCAGTCGCGGTTCCTTCCCTGGCTGGGAATCGGAGTCTTGCTTCATGTCCTTTTTGTGCCATTTATTTATGTCATTTATTTATAAACATACTTAGGGTGTTAATGCACCCCTGGATGCCAAATACTTTTTTTCTGCACTTTTTAACGTCACAATTCACCAAGAAAAAGTGAAATTTTAATGGAACACACATTTTTTTTCATTCAAAGAGCATCACAAGTACTGCAAGATTTTATACACTGCCAATGAACTGTAAAAACTACTTAAAAAATTACCGCAACAACCTATTATTATATGTAGAAGGTGCAAGTGACGGCATTGAAGAAATTCAGTAAATCACCGAGCCAACTGCGCTTGAACTGGCTGCACACAAAGGTAAGCACTGACGCTCGCAGGCTAGTCTAGTGCAGCCGCCGAATCCCAGGGACAGTGAAGCTGATTCGCTAGGGGGCGCCAGTGGTCATGAGCGGGCTGCTCAACGAATGTGCAGCACGGAACTGATCAGCTCTGGCGTGCAGGCAAAGTGCTCTGTGAAGAGACTATAGCCGGTTGTGGCGTTCAATGAATGTACATCGCCGAATATACTCTGCCCCTGCGGCTGGCAAATTGCACTGAGACACGACTATAGCCGGTTGCAGCATTCAATGAATATATGTCACCGAATATACTCGGCTCCGGAGTGCTTCCAAATTACACTGGAAACCGACTTTAGCCGGTTGTGACGTTCAACGAATGTATTTTGCCGAATATACTCGGCTCCAGCGTGCTGGCAAATTGTATTGGGAACTGACTCTAGCTGGTTCCGGCGGTTTACGGGTTAATCTTTGTATTCGACCTTGTTAATAAGCTGCCTCAATTATGTTCCATCGGTTTGGTGGGTGCTCCCCGCCAATCACCACCAGGAACTGCCCTCTGCCCTATATGTTTGGAGGGACTTCCACAGTTCCTAGTGGTTCATTTCATAGTGAATGTGCTCTGGGAGTTTTGGGGAGTTCTTGCACCTTTACTGCGCATTATGAATTTTTTATGATTTTTTTTCAACCCTCTTGCTCCATTTTTTGAGTTTGTTGCTGGACTGTGCATTGGGAGTCCGTTCACCGGGATTGTCTTGTGTTTTCAGGCAATTCCATTGTGCTTTTTGTGCTCCATTGAATTTTTGTTTGATTAAGAGCAATTTGTGAAGATAATTTTTACTTTCTCGTGTACGAAGTATAGGGAAAGTATCGTAATCGTCCAAAAATTAAATTTCGAGATTTTGATGACCGTTTTAGACCTCCCCGAGTCTGAAAATACTATTTTTGGAATTATGTCTGTGTGTCCATCTGTTGGTGTGTGTGTATGTGTATAAACACGATAACTTGAGTACGTGTTCAGTTAGGTCAACCAAATTTTGCTTACAAGTATTAGGAACAAAACGTAGATTTCTATCAACTTTTTGGCTATTTCCACTAACTGGAAGTGGTACTTTATATTCAAGATGCTGAAGAGTCCGATTGATTCCACTTTACTTTTATAATAATTGTTCAATATTATTCATTTGATTTGATTTGTTATTGATGGTTCTTTAATGTACATGACATAAAAATATAATCATTATCTTGCGGGTTACTCATCAAATATCCCTCCCCATATTTGAGTATACGAGAAAGTCGAGGGGAGACTACTCCTGATTTTTTTTTTCTTTTTGTGGCTAGCCAGGGATTTTGATGGTATCCTTCCCCCATTATTGGAAAAGCCATTTGGAACTTTTTTGAGACTTATGTGCTTTGGGATTCCTAGTTCACGACACTGTGTATCTCAGTGCTGGTACCACATGGCAATGTTTGCTTCAGTTCAAAGTACAGAGTTAAATTTTAAAACAGCACAGTGGTGCAGTGGGTAGCGCTGCTGCCTCGCAGTTAGGATACCCGGGTTCGCTTCCCGGGTCCTCCCTGCGTGGAGTTTGCATGTTCTCCCCGTGTCTGAGTGGGTTTCCTCCCACAGTCCAAAGACATGCTGGTTAGGTACATTGGCGATCCTAAATTGTCCCTAGTGTGCACTTGGTGTGTGTGCCCTGCGGTGGGCTGGCGCACTGCCCGGGGTTTGTTCCTGCTGTAGCCGCTGGTGCATAAGGCGAAGTCAGGCACGGGTAAAATGCGTGTCAAACAAATCTCACAGTCCAAAAGCTAGTTTTTAAATATTTAGTGAAAGTTAAAAGCAAATAATCCACACAAGAATAAAAGAAAAAATAGTTACACACATAGAATAAAAGGCAAAAAAAAAGGAAAAAATGTATATTCTATAATCTTAGCTTTTCTTGAGAAACTTTAGTTATTTCTGTACTTTACTTCTTGTTTCTATACTTAAAGGTTCTTAATTTCTTCTTCTGTACACCTTAAGCATATGGTATAGTACTTGTAAGAGCCAATCTTAGAAAGTTGAAGTTTTGAGTTAAACTCATATTAATGTTTGAATAGAACATACATTTCTTTCATAGTCATAACTTATGGTACAGTCTTTTCCCCCTATAAGTTAGCAAGAGAGAGAACCTTCTTACTGTAACTGAGAAGCCGTGTGATAATAAGCTCAGTTGTTGTTTGGAACAGGTCCAGTACACAGGGACTTAAAAGACTCATTTTAAACTTAGAAATGGGATAAGCATACAGTTTTCTGACCGTTTTGAAATGGTTCAAAAATGTTAAGGAAATAGTAACGATTTGAGATGTAACGAGATTAAGTTTAGAACTGAACTTTTCTTAACATTAATTTTTCCTTCTTTGCTATTTTTAATTTTTTTTTTTTTGTGTGAACTGTTTTACTTTAAAACTTAACTAAACTTTTAAAAACGAAGATATTTTGTCTGTGGAATCATTTTTGCGCGTCAGGCTTTTGTTGAATCCCATTTTTTGAGTTGAAGCTGCTGAACTTTGGTAATTTTGGGAAAACGTAGCTACAGTACTTAAATAAGCAAGTTTTCTTTACGTGTTACTTCACACATTCTAAGAGCCCGTAGGCCATCAAGCACGATCATTAGCACGAACACGGTTAAAAACCGTATACTTTGGCAATAATGGATACAATGAGGCTATTAGAAATAAACTGGATACATTAGGATTAAAAGTCAAGTCGGAAGTAAAAAGCTTAGGGGTAACTGTTGACTGTAATCTGAATTTTAAATCGCATATTCATCAGACCACTAGGACAGCATTTTTTTCACTTAAGAAACATAGCAAAAGTTAGACCTCTTATATCCTTGAAAGATGCTGAGAAATTAGTTCACGCGTTTGTTGTCAGTCGACTAGATTACTGTAACGCACTCCTCTCAGGACCACCCAAAAAAGACATAAATCGTTTGCAACAAGTGCAGAATGCAGCTGCTAGAATCCTAACTAGGAAAAGAAAATCTGAGCACATCTCTCCAGTTCTGATGTCACTACACTGGTTACCTGTGTCATTCAGGATTGACTTTAAAATACTGCTTATGGTTTATAAAGCCTTAAATAATCTCGCCCCATCTTATATATCGGAGTGTCTGACATGTTATATTCCAAATCGTAACCTCAGATCCTCAAATGAGTGTCTCCTTAGAATTCCAAGAACAAAACTTAAAAGAAATGGTGAGGCAGACGGCCTTCTGCTGCTATGCACCTAAAATCTGGAATAGCCTGCCAATAGGAATTCACCAGGCTGATACAGTAGAGCACTTTAAACACTGCTGAAAACACATTACTTTAACATGGCCTTCTCAAAACTTCACTGTAATTAAAATCCTGATACTATGTATATTCAATTCATTATAATTACTATTCATGGTGGCTCTAAAATCTGTACTAACCCCTACTCTCTCTTCTGTTTCCTTTTCCGGTGTCCTTTGGTGGTGGCGCCACCACCACCTACTCAAAGCACCGTGATGTTCCAACACTGATGGATGGATTAAAAGCCAGAAGTCTGTATGACCATCAACATCAAGTGACTCCGTGAGAACCCTAACTACAAAGACGACTGTTTCATTTATGTGAGGTAGAATGCCCAGAGGGCACTGGGCGGTCTCGTGGCCTGGAACCCCTGCAGATTTTATTTTTTTCTCCAGCCGTCTGGAGTTTTTTTTTTTTTGTTTTTTCTGTCCACCCTGGCCATCGGACCTTACTCCTTTTCTATGTTAACTAATGTTGTCTTATTTTAATTTCTTATTTTGTCTTTTATTTTTCTTATGTAAAGCACTTTGAGCTACTTTTTGTATGAAAATGTGCTATATAAATAAATGTTGTTGTTGTTGTTATACCTCTATACCTTACACAAGGCAAGGCTTGACACTAACTGAACTTTAATGTTTACTCAATGGCAAGAATATACCAATACAATTCTATTCACAGGGGTTATAGGTACCTCCCATAGATTATGCAATGTCATCTAGTAAAATATTCATGAATCTTATAGAACTTGGAAAATGGCTCTTACACCTGCCTCGCGCACTGTGTTGGCTGGGATTGGATCCAGCAGGATCTAACGGGTTAGAAAATGACTGACTGACTGACTTCAAGTTTGAACTCATAAATTCAAAAATGTAAGGTTCTTAAATATGAAAAGTTACCTGCAGGACAAGAGAGTCTAAAGCAACCCTTTGAATTTCCGGTACAGGGTAAGGAGCAAAGGCCTCATAATCCGACTCGGCATACAGCCGGTAGCAGACTCCTGGTCCGGTTCGTCCAGCACGGCCCTTCCGCTGTTCTGCACTGGCTCGGCTGATCCAGAACTCCTGCAAGCGCTGCATTTTTGCTTTGGGGTCAAAGCTCATCTCCTTCACCTTTCCTGCAAAACATTTACTAAGATGTTTTACCAGAATATTCCACTGAAAATGCGGATCTTTTATATATTGCTTACACTATATCACTTGTAGTGACAACTAAGAAAAAATGTTAACCTTGGATTTCAATGTAGTATGGAGATAAAAGTTTTTGATATGAAATAATATAAGCCAAATGTGAGCAGAGCTGTACAATGGCAAACAGTATGAAAAATGTCCATGAAAACAAAAGAATCTCACATCTTACTCACATCACATAATCCATATGTCAGTTATCCAGTGGTATGTTCGAAACATGCAAATTGCATGCATTTTTTCCTAAAATATTGTTAAATCAATATGGGTATCCACTCACGTACGTCCTTTTTAGTAACACCCAATCCTACTTACATCTGAGGCTCATTGCAGCTGTCTATCTTATATCTGTCCTACCGTCCCATCAAACATACATTCGACGGCTGTCAGTTGGGAATCTATCTTCCCGCCCCACGTGTGTTCTAAACAAAACCATCTGCAGTGGCGGCTGTACAGGAGTACAGTACATGTCTTACTTATGACATATATAGCTCTCTATAATAAAAAAAAAATCCTGGAGAGAAACAGTAGGGCGACGAGACACGATCTTCACGTTAAGATCACGGAAGACACTTAAAAGACCCACGAGACTAAAGAGATTGGCCACGGAGCGTCTCACGGGGACCTTAAACATGAGACTTTGTGCCAAGAGATTGACCCAGGACCGTCTCGCGATGACGTAGAACAGGAGATTCTTGCAAGACACGTCCTACTTACAAATAAATAAGAGCACGGGCAGCCAGCAAACACACTCAGTCGTGCTTTGGCTTTGAACAGACACAGATCCAGGGCTCTCAGCACATATAAAGTGTATAAGGACAATACGTTATAAATGAAACGTAGACGACTAAGCGAAGAAGAAAGCAGCATGGAGAAAAGAGACTCAAAAGCGTTGGAGAGACAAAAAAGAAAAAGAATAATCTCGGTGCAAATTCAGAAAATAAGGAAAGTAATTATCAGCCCAGAACAAGTGGAATTGAAACAAAAAAAACTCAGGTCCAATCCAGACGTTGGCGCTATACACATGCAGAGCAGGTTAGAGATTATGAAAGCCGTGGAATTCCAAAGGCTCAAAAAAAAAAAAAGTTGCCGCGATACACATGTGGAGAATGTTAAAGAATATGAAAGTAGTAAAATTAGAAAGTATAAAAAAAAAGAAAGATTGCAGGAATGCAAATAAATGGAAATTATTACTCGAAAAAGGGAAAATAATCACCACGGACCAGGTGTCACTGAAACAAAAGCAGGATAAAGCGAGGTCAGAAATAAAAGACAAAGAGTAGAAAATAAAGTAAAACGTCATAAAGAGGTTAAAAAACATGGGGGCCAAACACATGCAGAGCAGCTTAGAGAAAATGAAAACTGGAATTCAAAAGACTCGTAGAAACACATGTGGAGCAAGATACAGAATATGAAAGCAGAAAAAAAATCACAGGGTCAAAACAAAGAAAGTAAAGATCGCATTAGAGCAAAGAAAGAGGAATTATTACTCTGAGAAATAACGAAAATGCGAATAGAGATCGAATATATGGACACAGGTGATATGTCAGAAGTATGGAAATATTGTAAGGCTATGAAGTTTAAGTCAAGAGAAATTCAAAAACGGAGTTTACCTCACATGCATTTATTGGTTACTTTGCAAAAAAAATGATTAACTGCTGATGATGAAGATCGCTTTGTCTGTGCTGAAATTCCAAACAGAGACACCGATCCTGAATTAGGGTACAAAGTGATTAAACACACGTCTCACTGAGCTCATTAAAAAGATTCAGCACATTGGGACTCGAAATATTCCAAATATTGTTTTAACAGAAGTTTTGAAATAAAAGTGAAACTAATGAAATAGCAACAATTCAAAGAAAAAAAAATCTTAAAAGTGTGTATCTGGAAAAACAAAAATGGGGGTTGGCGAGCGAAGTGAGCAGGGGGTGAAGCCCCCTAGTTAATAATAATAGTAATAATAATCCTTTACATTTATATAGCGCTTTTCTCACTACTCAAAGCGCTCTCCACACAGGGAGGACCCACAATCTCCTTACTGCAAAGCAGCAGGACTGCGCCATGTGTGGATGGGAGGCAGCTAAAGGGCTCGAATGAGGGAATTCCACACCACACCAGGGGTGGAGGAGGAGGATGCTAATGCTTTCTCACTTTCCACTGCAGACCAGTGGCCCCAATGACGTCACTTCTGGTCCTGGGTCCGATGACGTCACTTCCTCAGCCTTCATTTAAAGCCACCATCTTTGCCTCATCGAAGTCAGTTCTGTTCTGGGCTCAAACTCACTTTAATGTGCAACCAATTTTGGAATTTGCAGCCGGGTTTCAAGTATATGGGAGGCTCCCCCAAACCTTTTTCTGGCTCTTGTCTTTTCATTTGGCAATATTTACTTACTAGCTACCCCAAACAGACGTGTTACAGATAAAGTATTTACTCTTTATTATTTGTTTTGTGTACTGCATAACAATTTTCTACCATTGTCATAGCATATCAGGCATCAGCTGGTTGGGTGCAGTCGTGTTCACTCGTGGCTCCTGTGTGCATTTTATATTTCGTAGCTTATATATTTTTGATACAAGATACAAGCTTAAAAAGAAGTGTGATGAACAGCATTGCAGGTTGGATGGTCCAACTTGGACCCGAAAGAAGGAGGCCGGTGCGGTATGAAGACTCGTGAGGACAGTGTCCTACCACTCATCCTCTTTGTCTTCAAGGGAGACTGCTGCGGTCACGTGTCTTCACACCACACTGGCCGCCTTCTTTCCTTTGCCGGGTCTGAGTCGGACCATCCGACCTGCCGTGCTTTTCATTGCACCTCTTTTTGAACTCACTTAGCACACACAGCTCAGCTCTCCCCTGCAGAGTCTGACCTGCCCCTGTCAAGATTCAACTGCCTGTTGTTGGTTACACAAATCGTTACCACAAAAACACGAAAGTGGCAAATCAATGAATATTATCGTGTGTGACTTTGGCTGGTCTCACTATACGATAGTGACAATTTTGAAAAACAAGGAGGTTTACCGAAATATGTGTGATATTACTGTGTCTTGTGCTGTATATTTGACCCCCCCCCCCGTAATTATAGAGATACTCCCATACTGACTTACGTCCCCAGTGCTAGACCCAAAATATTGCCACAAATGCACATCTGATGATCACCCTCCAAGCTCTTCCCAGGTAAGTGATGCCACCCTGGGCCAAGAGGAGGCACTGTAGCTGTCTTTTTCTTCATCCACAGTGCCGAGAAACCACCCAGTGAGGGCCACTGACCCCTCCCCTTCCAGTCTCTGGGCTACAAAATGGCCACTGCCCGGATTTAGGGGGTCACTTTTTCACAAGTCAACCAGAGCTAAGGTGGTCTATTAATTTACTATAGCAGACTAGAGGCCTGAGTGTCATAGGTGGTCCATGGTGTCTGGCAAGTTTTAAAATAAATAGTTGTGCCCTGTGAGGTGCACGTTCTAATTGGGCACAGGCGAGTGTCTTTCACTCCGGGGACAGTTGGGATGCCTGGCTAATGGTTCCTCAATCAAGTGCCTCATTAGTGCCTTGGAGGGAGCAGCATCTCACACCCGTGCCCAATTAGGAGAGACGGTATAGGAGAAGCCTGCACGGTAGAGAGGGGAGACGAAAAGAAAGAGAAAGCCCCGGAAGAGAGAGGGAGAAACAAAATGAGGGAGACCCGGCTGAAGGGAATGGAAGCGGGTGGTCAGAAGAGAGAGCGTCAGGCCTTCCTACTCTCAGTGATTGACTGAGAGTAGGAACGGCCTGATGTGCAGGTTCTCCCGCAGACGGACTGGCATTAGGAGATGTGTATGGTTCGGCGCGGCACCCTAGGGTTACTGAAGGTCTGGCAATGGGGACCCGAGCCAGAAATAGAAGGTAGACTGCACCTGTCGGTGGGTGTCTCCTACTGCAAGATCCGGCAAGGATGAGTGGAAAAGATGCTGGATTTTAGAGGGAAGCATATGGGGGCTCTTGAGTGTCTCTTGGGAGTGTTAACCTCTATTTAAATGGAATATTTATTGGATGACTTTTAACTCCACCATCACCTTAATTTTGTATGGATTATTTATTTATTGAACCTTTTGAAATGCAGTGAACTATTTATTTGGACACTGTTTTGTTCCTGGATTTTAATAAAAGCAATTATAACACTTTTGCATCTAACCTTTCTTCTATGTATGTGTCCTCATTTGCCCGACTCATCCTTGGTTACATTACAGGCGATGCAGGTTCAAGATGGTTTTGGGAGAGTGGAGCCAACTCACTTTGTCACACTGAGTAACAGCAGCCACTTACTTTGCATGTTGACTATTTTTGTTTCCTTTTTGTGCCATCGTGCGCTTGTTTTGTGTTGAGATTTAAAGTAAACGGGGATGGCTGTGTTGGCAATCCAAAAAAATCCCTTGGATAACCACACTATATAAAAGTTGATAGATACCTGTACTTCCAGAGAAATTAATGAACATCACAAACAGCAAACACAAGACCCCTTGGGATTAAAGTTAAGAATCTTTACCAATGAAATGAGAATTACACTTCATGCAGATAGACAGGCACACAGAGAGCCCAATATGGCAACTGCAGTAGGTGCTCTTTGCATTATATGCAAACACACCTAAAAACTGGCCAGGTGGTATGTGACTTGATTCAATGGGCAATCAGTTCTAAACCAATCATGTTATCTTCATCTATATTTCTGTTTATGTTTTACTTTACCTGAGTCAACAACAAATCTGACTCCATCGATGGTAACTGATGTTTCTGCGATGTTGGTTGAAATGATGCATTTTCGTATGCCAGCAGGAGCTATATCAAACACCTAAATGAGATGAAGGAAAATAAAGACCGTGACCAAGTACACAATGTGGAATTACACATTATTCCAAGTCTGTAATGTCCCATCATGTAATGAGGTAACTTTCTTTTCAACTAGCATTTTGAAAATAAGAGTGCACTTGTACTCTGAAGATTGATCTGTTGTCTAGAGCATGGGTGTTGAACTCCAGTCCTGGAGGGCCGCAGTGGCTGCAGGTTTTCATTCTAACCATCTTCTTCATTAGTGGCCCATTTTGCTGCTAATTCACTTCTTTTGCCTCAGTTTTAATTAACTTGACTCAGGCCCCTTAGTTGTCTCTTTTTCCTTAATTAGCAGCCAAACAATAACACTGCACAACAATGATTTTGCTTCTTGAACACTGTTGGGTGTTTCTGATAGATTTTTGGGTGCTGATCAAGAATATCACATCAACATTTACCCCTAACGTACCGTTTCAGTTTGGTCATGATTTTTTCTTGTATTTGTATCCAAACATTTTCGCTCCCGTAAGTGACTTATCAACAACGGTTTGTACAGCCTGGGCATGTCCAGGTATGGAATCACGCCAGGTTGGAAGCTGTTCTGTGGAAGTTGACATCCTGGGCTGGTCTGAACGAGCTTGACGCTGTCTCAGCCTGCTATAAAGGTGGCCTGCTTATTTGGTTAATATAGATAGTCAGTGTGTATGTAGAGTATCAGTATAGTAAAGTATAGTCTCTGTAGCAATATAACAGTAAGTAAGCTTGATGCTATAGACATTATGGTGTCGGAGATATGCCTCATCAATGTCGTAACAGCCGTGATACATTCTGCTATATCTCTGGTGAATATACACTTACGCCTCAGAGACGTTGGATGACTGCTCTTGTAAAGAAAGCTTATCGTCTGTATTTCAGTTGGTGATCAAGACAAGGAATGGATGCCACACATTTGCTGTGTGACATGTGCGGTCAGTCTGAGCTCAGAGGCACTCGAAAGACGATGCTGTTTGCTGATCCGATGACATGGCAAGAACAGAAAGACCATGTGACGGACTGTTAATTCAGTTTGACTAATGTGTCTAGTTTCTCTGCAAAAAACAAGAAGTCATTGAATATCCTTATCTGCCTTCAGCAATGAGACCTGTGTCACATGACGACAGTCTTCCAATTCCGAAACCACCAGAGGATTGGACCTTAGATGAACCAGATGAAGAAACTGCAATGCAGGGTACTGACAGTGACTTTGTACCGTGATCATCAGGCGATCCACATCTGATATCCGAATTGAACGGTTTGGTCAGAGATTTGGGTCTGTCAAAAGCAAAAGCTGAGCTGCTGGGTTTGAGACTGCAGGAATGGTGTTTGTTGTCACCAGGTACGAACATTTCTGTGTTTCAAAGCCGACATCATGATATAACCAAATTTTTTGCACAAGTCGACAGTCTCTGTTTCTGTTGTAACTTTGAAGGATTGTTCTCGGCCTAGAGTTGTGAGCACAACCCGGAAGAGTGGCATCTCTTCATTGATTGGTCAGTGTTAAGCCTGAACGCTGTTCTGCTACACAATGGCAACATTTATCCTTCAGTACCTGTTGGCTATGCAGCACACATGAAAGAAACGTATAAGAATATGGAACTGTTGCTGAAGCACGTCCAGTATAGCGGGTACAACTGGAATATCTGTGGAGATCTTAAAGTCGTTGCTCTGTTACTAGGACTGCAGCTCGGCTATACAAAGTACTGTTGTTTCATCTGTGAATGGGACAGCCGTGCCAAAGAGTCGCACTATTCTTGACAGAACTGGCCACTCCATAAATAGTTAGTTCCAGGACAGAAAAATGTGGCTTCGCTTTTCAACCCGGCAAAGATAGTTTTGCCTCCTCTTCACATAAAATTGGGACTCATGAAGAATTTCGTGAAAGCACTGAACAAAGAAGGTGAAGGTTTTCATATTTAAGACAGATGTTCCCAAGAATAATGACGCCAAGATCAAAGAGGGCATTTTTGTTGGCCCCCAGATCAGACATGTTATGAGTGACAAGCGGTTTGAAGATCTGTTAGTTGGGCCAGAAAAAATTGCCTGGAAAGCCTTCAAAAACATTGTTGACAATTTTCTGGGCAATTACAGAATCCCAAACTACATTCAGCTGGTAGACAAACTTCTCAAAGCATACAAGACAGTGAAGTGCAACATGTCACTCAAGATTCATTTCCTCCACTCACACTTGGACTTCCCTGCAAATCTCGGTGCTGTCAGTGACAAACACGGTGAAAGATTTCACCAGGACATTGCTACGATGGAGAGACGATACCAGGGCAACTGGAATGCGTCAATGCTTGCTGACTACTGTTGGACACGGCAATGTGATGTGCCAGACATTGAATACAAAAGAAAATCAGGAGCAAAACACTTTGGATTCTGTTGAATTTAACATCTTATGCGAAACATAAATGTGACTAAATATGCTATTGTCAGTAAACATATAAATGTCTATGTCTCAGAGTTCCTACGTGATGCAGTAAAACCTAAACTATATTTGTGCATGGTACCTGTCACAATCAGCAAAAACTTTTCAGGAAGCAAGACTTTTCAAAACAATTCTTGTGCAGTGATAAGACACAAAACAAGCCGCCACATAACCATCTTGCCTGTGCCTATCATGCAATATCTGAAAATAAAGATAGGTGATGGTCTTGGTAAGGTTGATCTCTTTAAGGTCACCAAAACATTTGGACATTGTTCTATGAAAAAACAGAAAAAACAACAGTTTTGGAAATGTCTGCTGTGGGAGAATGAGAGCAGAAATAAGCCATGGAATTAAATAACGGGTTTAATTAACAGCAAGAATCAGCTTCTCATTAATAGATTGGTTGGAATGGAATTGGTTGGAGTTTGAAATCCCAGTTTAGCTGGTCATCTATTGGCTCGTTTCATATCTCCTTTCTGTTTGGCTATCATTTAATGAAGAAAAGAATCAAATCAGAGGATTGAATCCTTAAAAACAGGGCTATTGAAATGAAGGGAAAAGAAGTTAATTGGCATTGAAAACTGATTAGGAAAAGGGTGAGAATGAAAACCTGCAGGCACTGCAGCCCACCTGGCCCGGAGTTCGACACCCTTGATCTAGAGCTTCAGTTTTGCTAGTTTTTTCCTACTTTTCGATATGGATAAACTTTGCAATGACAAAATACCCAACACAGTGCCAAACAGCAAAAATGTGAAAGCTTGAAACACATTTTTCTACTGACTGACTAACTGGAGTAATAATTGGCATGAATTTAGTGGCAGTCCAAGTTAACTGAGGTCTACCTGAGCTCAAGTTTGCTAAGATGACGTGCTCTCAAGGACAAGGAGCACATTAACAGGAGGCACCCGATTAAGTATCAAAGAGCAGAAGTGGAGTGGTGGGTGTGAATGAGAGGCAGGACCACATGTAGGTCATTATAGGCAGACTGGGATGCATTCTGAAGAACAGTGGAAGTTGAAATATAGAACTCCAAAAGAAGAACCTAATGTGTGTGCTTGAAATGGTTGTCAACAAAACATTTGTTTTTTGATTTCCGTAGATCAACAGGGGCGATGCAACTGGGAGACAGAAGAACACAGGCAGTAGAGGTGGGTGATATAATGTCATTACAATAATACATGTTGTAAGTGCCATGGAGGATGGACGGGAAATGATCGAAGATGATTTCTTGCCATTTGTTCACCTTGCAACGCTCACCCTGGTTGGATCAAAGAATAATGGATAATGGACGAAATTAAATGCCAGGAGCAGTTCATTCCCCAGCATGAAAGGTGGCAGTGTTCCTTTCAACAGATCCCAGTTTGCACACCCCAGGGTTGCATGGCACTTAGAGTATGGAAGTGCAGTGCTGTTGCGGTCCTTCGGTGCCACCAGAAGCTGCTGCTGGGGAAGGACATGCCTGGTTTTCACATGACCTGGAGGTGCTCCTGGCAGGCAATCCATTAACACCAAGAAGAACCCCCATGTCTGGCTTAAAAGAAGTCCACCGTCTCACCACAGGGAGTCAGAGGGCAACACTCATCAAGAGAAAGGGAAGGGCTGTCAGAGAATTTATAATTGTGGTGCCATTCATATTCACTTCATTGCTCTTGCATTTCCATCATCATTGTTCAAATTAATATTCCTGAAAACTTTGTAACCCAACAAGAAAAAGACAACTAAACATTACCAACATGATTTCTTTTTGCTTATGTGTAGCTTACCCGATCTTGGTCAGCCACAGAGAGGGTACTGTGGAGCGGAAGGGCAATCCAGCGCTTTGTGTGCGTGGCATACGTTTGCACGGCCTCCATAATGGTAGCGATCTCAGAGACACCACTAAGGAAGAGTAGCAGGTCTCCACGCTCATCTGCTGGGTACTTGTGGTCAATTCCTTGCAGGATCCGCAGATAGGGTCTAGGATCCATTTTCTCAGAACGAGAGGGCTGCTCCTCTTGTGGTATGGGTTGATAAATAACCTATTGACAAGGAGATTGAGAAAAATGGATACAAGTTGTCACACACATGTGCATGGGAGGCAGCTAAAGGACCTGAATGAGAGGAACTCCATGGCAGACCAGAGGATGGTGGAGTGCACTTACTCTTTCTCTTGCTTCCCTACAGACCGGTTCCGGGAAATTCCGCCTGGGTCTAATGATGTCACTTCCCGCCTCAATGATGCCATTACTGGTCCTGGGCCCAAAGATGACGTCAATTCCTGTCCCGGCCTCGATAATGTCACTTCAGGTTCCGGCCCCTATGATGACGTCATTTCCTCAACTCCCCTTTAACGCCACCATCTTTGTGCCAGAGAATCGGTTCTGTCTTGGATTTGAATCAGTACACATTGCACTTGCTTAAACCCAACTGGCAGCCAGGGAATAATATATGGGTGGCTGGCTGACCCAAACCTTTTTGATGTCTCCAGCCATTTTTTGTGACAACGTCTACTTGTTGAAACCTATGCATTTCTTAAACTTTACATCAAAACATTACCAGGGCCAAATGATATCTAAGCAGAGCTAAAGCATGTTGGCACCAGGCTGTATCAGAAAGCAATGCCAAGATCCAGAAAAGTCCAGAGATGTCTGAACTAACTTCACCTATGCTGTTCTCCTACTATTGACTCATATTTTGGTGACAGAACTTTATTTATCCCCAGGGAGAAATCTGGCTTTTTACAGAACCTGTTTAGACAGATGTGCTTCTTGACACACTTCTGCTTAATAATTCATTGTGTGAATCTCCTCAGTGTTGGTGTGTCAGAGAGAGGATGTGCAGCATTGTTCATAATGGCACTCAGCTTTGCTTGAATTCCCTCCTCCTCTACGACCTCCAGGGGGTCCAGAGTGTATCCCAAAACTGAGCCTGCCATTTTAATCAGCTTTTTGATTTGGTGGGCCTGTCTTGAAGTGATGTTACCAGCCCAGCATACCACAGTGTAGAAACTCAAACTGGGCATCACAGAATTGCAGAAAATATGAAGGATGACACTGCCCACCTTAAAGAATGAAGTCTCCTAAGAAAAAAACAGCCTGATGTGCCCTTTCTTCTCTAGCTCCTCTGTGTTTCCAAGACTAGTCCAACCTGTTATTAATGTGGATCCACAAGTACTTGTAGGTGTGCACCACATCTACATTTAGTTCATGAATACGGACCAGACTAAGAGACTCCTTGGCGTGTGGCAGCTTCCCTGGATTACAGTGGTGCCCTGGATTCCCACAGCCCTGTTGGGTACCACCAGGAGGTGCTGTAGAGGACTTATATGGCATAAGCTTTTCAATGGCAGACCACGTGGACGGAAGAGCAGAAGCACTTCTGAGTTGGCCAATAGAAAAGGACTGGACTAAACTCACAGGGACGAGCCAGAGTTGAGTGAAAGACAGACGAAGCTTGCTGGGAGGAGCGGAGGAGAAAGAGAAGAGAAAGAAGAATAATTCTGGGTTGTATTGTTTACTTCTGGCTGTGGTGGTGGGAAACACTTTGGGGAAGAGTTT
>JANRMT010062796.1:102132482-102165951 GCA_026402145.1 Polypterus bichir lapradei | reverse complement strand
AAAAACTGCATTTTGTGTTTACTTGTGTTATATTTGACTAATGGTTACATGTGTTTGATGATCAGAAACATTTTGTGTGACAAACATGCAAAAGAATAAGAAATCAGGAAGGGGGCAAATAGTTTTTCACACCACTATGTATACCGACGCTGACTTTATATATACAAGTTTTGACTTTATATAGTGGGCGGCACGGTGGCGCAGTGGTAGCGCTGCTGCCTCGCAGTTAGGAGACCTGGGTTCGCTTCCCGGGTCCTCCCTGCGTGGAGTTTGCATGTTCTCCCCGTGTCTGCGTGGGTTTCCTCCGGGCGCTCCGGTTTCCTCCCACAGTCCAAAGACATGCAGGTTAGGTGGATTGGCGATTCTAAATTGGCCGTAGTGTGTGCTTGGTGTTTGTGTGTGTCCTGCGGTGGGTTGGCACCCTGCCCAGGATTGGTTCCTGCCTTGTGCCCTGTGTTGGTTGGGATTGGCTCCAGCAGACCCCCGTGACCCTGTTCGGATTCAGCGGGTTGGATAATGGATGGATGGATGGACTTTATATAGTTAAATTTAGTCATC
This sequence comes from Polypterus bichir lapradei, assembly GCA_026402145.1. Lineage (NCBI taxonomy): Eukaryota > Metazoa > Chordata > Cladistia > Polypteriformes > Polypteridae > Polypterus > Polypterus bichir. Next base: position 102,165,393 of record JANRMT010062796.1, on the reverse strand, counting down.
ATTGCATAAATTTTTCTTCACCATAGAAATTTAAAGCCTAAATTCAACTTCCATTCCTACCAAAGATATTTCTGGCGACTAAATAGAACCTACTTATATCCAAATTCGAGCTATTGAGCTGTCGCCTGCCTGCCTGAATAAGTCACCCTCGCTTCGCTATTACTTTTTTACCGTTCATTTAATCATGGCTAGTGGCGGAAAAATTATAAAATGGAAGGAGGATTACACTGAGTATGGCTTTACCAAAACAATTATTGATGGCGAATAAAGTATCGATTATTCATAAAGCTTCAATTGGTGATCTGTTTTTCTGTGTTAACCTCATATTTTTTCATACTTGCTCTCAAACCAAGGTGGTGCGAGGGTAAAATGAATCGGGAAGCGCTGATCAATGTAATCGGTGTACCAGGAAATCATGCATTGGAATGCAAAGTGTGATTAAATGCATTATTTTTTAACGCGTTATGGAGCACATGCATCGAAGCTTCTCAGCTGTGCTTGTGCTAAGAAAAGAAAACATTTTAAAAATAACGTAACACGATTGTCAATGTAACCTTTTGTAAGTAGTGCCTGGAGGATTCAGAGTGTGTATTAACTTGTGGATGGTGGCAGCGTCACAAAGTCGTTTCCGTAAGACTGCGTTAGCTGCGGAGCTCAGCTCAGAACGAAATGAGGTGAATGGGAGGGGAGATGATGACGTGACTTCCCCACCCGCCTTAACTGTCAATCCCCCACAAACACAGTCTCTCGGAATTTGCATAAGCACAGCCCTTCACCTGCAATTTTAACTTAGTTACAAAGTGATCAAAACTCTCGTTTATATCCTGCGTCCTCTCATTAAACTTGTATCCCGCATTACCCGCGGGCATGACAAACGCCAGTGGCAGCCTGTCTATGAACTTAATTTAAAGTTTAGGTTTACACCGTGCTTTGTTTCCGAAGTAGCAGCACTCATGAATATGGTAGTATATGTCACTCGCTCGCTTCTTATTGTTTCGCTGCCTTCTCAATTATATAATGCATGTTTTCTTCAGCGCTTTTTGGAGCTCTTCCTTGTTTTGTACGTACTTACGTACTGCGTTGACAGTCAGTTCACATGATTACGTGGGAGGCGTGATGATGTCACACGAAACTCCGCCCCCCCCGGCTTTCGAGCTCAACTCCATTACAGTATATGGAGAAAAATAGCTTCCAGTTATGACCATTACGCGTAGAATTTCGAAATGAAACCTGCCCAACTTTTGTAAGGAAGCTGTAAGGAATGAGCCTGCCAAATTTCAGCCTTCCACCCACATGGGAAGTTGGAGAATTTGTGATGAGTGAGTGAGTGAGTGAGGGCTTTGCCTTTTATTAGTATAGATAGACGAAATGCAAGACGATAGATAGATAGATAGATAGACAGAGTCGCAGATGGCTGGGGAGGCGACATGGCTGGTATGCCTTGGTGGACCGGAGGAGGACTTACGCTTCCCCCAGACCATGTGGGGGCGACCACCCTGCTGCCTTTGGTGGCCCTGTAGGGGCCCGTGGTCACCACCAGGGGGTGCCTGGATGCCTAGGGAGCCCAGGACCTCGGAACTTCCGCCACACTGGGGACTGCCGGTGGAAGATTGCTGGGAAGCACCTGGAGCACATCCGGGTGCATATAAAAGGGGCTGCCTCCCTTCATTCAGAGGCTGGAGTCGGGAGTGAGGAAGAGAAGGTAGCCCGAAGAGAAGAGAAAGGCATTCGACGTTGGCCTGGACTTTGGGGACTTTGAGGGGGTTTTGGGGTGCACTTGTGTAAATATGACTGTAAATAAACGTGTGTTGGGTGACAGCAACGTGTCCGCCTGTCTGTGTCCGGGCCGGTCTCCACAATAGATAGCAAGGCACTATATAATAGATAGACGAAATGCAAGACGATAGATAGATAGATAGATAGATAGATAGATAGATAGATAGATAGATAGATGCTCAAGACATATTATAACAAAAACAGACCCTTTAAACACAGACAAGAATTACAAAAAAACAAATGTCTGATGTGGCTAACAATAAGAGGCCCTACAAAGGCGTATTGCAATAAAGTTCAATCTTTCAATTAAACGATACCCACCTTAGACCCGTACTGATTCAGACTTTCGTAGCTGACCCTCTTTGCCAAAGAGATACAGGCGATGCGTCGAGGCTGAGTGCACCCAATGTGGCTGAAGCCGGCAGCGAGCAGATACTGGGGCACTTGGGTGGATTTTCCACAGCCTGTGTCTCCGGCCACCACCACTACTGGATGTGCGCTCACCATTTCTACAATCTTGTCCCGATATTGAAAAATAGGCAAGTTCTTCTGGTCTTTGTGAAGCTTGGCAAGTCTGCTGAAACTCTGCTTCTGTCGGAAGTCAAGGAAATGGAGGAGAGCTGTCCTACAAGTTGAGATCGCCTCTTTACTTGGGCCAGTCCTCTCTCTCCTCTGATGTCGACTCCTTTCCTCCAAGTCCTTAGAATATACGGAGAGGTTAATGCGGTATCTGGCATCGTACTCTTTTGGCAACCCAAGATTACAAGCAGGGGGTTTGCTTTTGTCCTTGTGGTGTCTTTTATCGTTGTCTCTTTCCACATCTTGGCTTGCACTAGCAACTTCCTTCTTCTCTTGAAATTTCTTAAACCTTTCCAAGAATTTCCAAAATTCCTTGTGCTCCTCACTGCCTGCTTGTATGTAATCCTGCTCTCTGAAAAATATCTCATCCAGCTGGGCCCGGCTACTGGAGCAGTCCCAGTCCCACTGTTGGCTTTCCCTGCTTGATGAATGCATTCTTCTGGATCACATGCTGTTATTCCTTAGCGTCTGGACCTGTCGAAAGGAAAGCATGACAAGGCACAAGGTTAGGAAAAAATCATTTCTTGATCCCATACCTATCAGAATGCCCAATTTCAACAAAGGTGATGTTCACGGAATGTTGTCTAGACAGGACAATGTACACAGAATTTTTAATCATCCATTGTACCTGCTTCATCCACTATGCTTTACTGCAAGTTCCTTGGTACCTTCTGTTAAATATGCATTCAGTTGTCACTTATGGGTAGTTTAAGCATTCTGTATAAGGTTTTAATATGTAAATTATGGAACCGGCAAAATACAACCAATTTAAAGGTACCATCAATACAACTGGGTGGCACGGTGGTAGTGCTGCTGCCTCGCAGTTAGGAGACCCGGGTTCGCTTCCTGGGTCCTCCCTGCGTGGAGTTTGCATGTTCTCCCCGAGTCTGTGTGGGTTTCCTCCCACAGTCCAAAGACATGCAGGTTAGGTGGATTGGCGATTCTAAATTGGCCTTGGTGTGTGGGTGTATTTGTGTGTGTCCTGCGGTGGGTTGGCCCCCTGCCCGGGATTGGTTCCTGCCTTGCACCCTGTGTTGGCTGGGATTGGCTCCAGCAGACCCCCGTGACCCTGTGTTCGGATTCAGCGGGTTGGATAATGGATGGATCAATACAACTCTTCCATAAAAGAGATGATGATTAATGCTAAAACCTCATGTTACCCCCATTAAGTGTGGAACGTGACATTAACAAAAAGCCAATATAAAATGCTTCCTCACGTACAACATTAAATGACATGTAGAGAGTCCAGTGAAATTCCAACATGTATGTGCTAATCAACATGCACCACATCACCAATCTCCGACGCCATAATTAGAGATTTGAAGAACCCGATCTTGAAACTTCAGCTTTTCTAACCTGAAGTTCCTCTAAACAAATCTGTCATTTGCAATTTATAGAACTTCTAGAGCTGTCATGCATGAGTGACGCACTAAGTGAGTGTGTGGAAGGCTTGGCTCATGAGGTAAACAGGGCGAGTGATGAAGGTGAGATGGCGATACGAACTTCTATTCCTCATCCTGCAGTAGAGTGGAGGAGGACACTTTTGAAGACAAGCTGCCCCCGTCCCCCCCTTTCCAATCACCCCACTATAAGGTTGGAGTGGTGGCTCTGTGGGTAAGGATCTCAGCTGGTATCTGGAAGGTTGCTGTTTAAAATCTTGTTACTCCCTGAAGGGTACCCACTCCGTTGGGCCCCTGAGCAAGACCCTTAACCTCAAAATTGCTCTGGGGCGCAGTACAATGGCTAACCCTGCACTCTGACCCACAAAAGTCATGAGAAAAGACAGTTCCCGCTCTGGGATTAATTTAGTATATGAAATCGATTAAATAAAGTGAGTCCAGCTTTATTATAAGGGCCGGAGACGTTGGCACAGGAGACAGAGGTGGAGGTGGCACAGTTAAATACAATACAACACAATTTATTTTTTCTATAGCCCAAAATCACACAAGAAGTGCCGCAATGGGCTTTAGCAGGCCCTGCCTCTTGATAGCCCCCCAGCCTTGACTCTCTAAGAAGACAAGAAAAAACTTCCAAAAAATCTGCAGTAGGGAAAAAATGGAAGAAACCTTGGGAAAGACAGTTCAAAGAGAGACCCCTTTCCAGAGAGGTTGGGTGTGCAGAGGATGTCAAAAAGAAGGGAGTCAATACAATACAATACAATACACACAACAGAACAAATCCTCAATACAGTATACAAATAAAAAATGTTAGAAGAACGTAGCAGAATTTAACAGTGGATGACACCACATAATATGATTTGGACTTGTTTAGAGTCCTGGAGACCTCAGCCATTAAGCTGCCTCCCCCATTAGGCCATTCCATGGCTGAAACAGTGCTGGGCCAGCCAATCCGATGAAAGGACCCCTCTTTCCCATGATTCCTGCGATCCTCCATCAGGGATGACTTTACCTTAGGCAGGCAAAACAACTTGGCAGGTGGGCCGTGGGACCAAGTGCCAGATTTGAGTACCGAGAAGAGAAACAGAATAGGTGAGGGTTAGTAACAAATTTTAACTATCATGTTACTTATGTTTTAGTGCTAATGACTGACAACAGAGATGCAGTCTGTACAGTTAATCAGCAGCTCTAGTCAGGGTGTGCTAAACTGAAGTAGTGAGTCTTCAGCCGGGATTTAAAAGCTGAGACCGAGGGGGCATCTCTTATAGTAGCAGGCAGACCAGTCCACAGTTCAGGGGCCCTGTAACTAAAAGCTCGACCTCCCACTGTTATTTTATTAATCCTTGGAATCCTAAGCAGACCGGCATCTTGGGATCTTAATGTGCACTCTGGTTTGTAACTCATGATAAGTTCAGACAAGTAAGCCAGACCTCGGCCATTTAAGGCTTTATATGTTAAAGGGAGGATTTTGAAGTCTGCCCTAAACTTAATTGGGAGACAGTGTAAGGATTTAAGAACTGGAGTGATGTGTTCAGATTTTCTTGTTCTTGTAATAATTCTTGCAGCAGCATTTTGGATTAACTGGAGGCTGAATAAAGAACAGTTTGAACAGCCAGTGAACACCGCATTGCAGTAGTCAATCCTACTAGAGATAAATGCATGAATTAAAGATGCTAAGATTTGCATTGGGTGTGATGAGGATGGACAGGATTAGAAATGAGGACATTAGAGGATCGGCTCAAGTTGGACGGTTGGGAGACAAAGTCAGAGAGGCGAGATTGTGTTGGTTTGGACATGTGCAGAGTAGAGATGCTGGGTATATTGGGAGAAGGATGCTAAGGATAGAGCTGCCAGGGAAGAGGAGAAGAGGAAGGCCTAAGAAGAGGTTTATGGATGTGGTGAGAAGGGACATGCAGGTGATGGGTGTAACACAGCAACATGCAGCAGACAAGACAATGTGGAAGAAGATGATCCGCTGTGACATCCCCTAACGGAAGTAGCCAAAAGAAGAAGAAGAAATAAAAGAATTAGCGTAACCGGAAGCCAGCGTTCATTCAACGGGCCGCGACTATCGGAGCCAGACTACTCGCACAAGTGTTAAAATGACAATCGCTAACAACTGGTGAATGCTGGCTGCTCATATTTGTTTGGTTTTGCTCTTTCTTTTAACTCTACCGTTGTAGCTATTAAATGAGGATCTCACTGGGACCCCAACACTCGACTCTGCTTTGCTTCCGTTTTCCTCACAGAGGTGAGATCTAAATATATAAAATTCTTTTTGCGTTTGAAATGGAAATTACGTATGACCACAGAACATATTATAATACACTACATGCCTATTACCGGAAACAGGAACTAATCACTTCTTTTGTGGACCCAGTTTTTATATCGTCTTTACGAATTATCATTTGTATGAGAGTTATTTTACTGATATTGAAAAGAAGTAAACACCTATTTGGTAAGTAATTATTTAAGAAAACTTTGATATTTTAATAAATGTCTACGTATCCGTAATATGTACTACCATGTATGTGTCAATTGTTTATAAAAGATTTGACAAAACACGGAAATTACATATGACCACAGAACATATTATAATACACTAATCTTGACAAATGCCGGTAGAGGGAATAGTGTCTTCATACCACGTATCCCGCTCATCCCTGGGGACATGCCATTTGACTTCAAAAGGCTACAATTTCCGGTCCGCCTTGCATTACAATAAATAGAGCACAAGGCCAATCACTTAAAGTTGTTGGAATCAATTTAGAAAATCCATGCTTCTCCCACGGTCAGTTATATGTAGCGTGTTCTCCGGTGGGTACATCTAAAAATTGATCCATTTATGCACCTAATGGGCAAACAAAAAATGTAGTTTACCCGAAAGCACTGCAGTAGTACTCAATGTATCTTTACTTCTTAAATGTTAATATGTTACTGTTTAATAATTTATACGCTTCTTATATGTTATTCAAATTCTCTTATAGAAATGTTTTACTGTTTAATAATTTATACGCTTCTTATATGTCGTTCAAATTCTTTTATCAAAATCTTTTACTGTTTAATAATTTATATTTATATACAATGTGCTTCTTATATATTACTTCATATTCTCATATGATAATGATGTTAATAATGTTGTTTATATTGATTTCTATGTTGTTGTAAATGCTCTTCATTTGTTGAAAAATAAAATTGGCAATTAACAAACTTATTTTATAAATAATGCATTTTATTTTTTTCCCTTGCACTCAGTGAGCGAAGCCACTGGGTAATCAGCTAGAGCTTTCATGAAAATCTTCCATCTTGTGACACAAAAAGAGGAGCAGGTCTTCAAAAACTCACCAAAATGGCCAGACCAGCTCTCAGTTTTAGGTCTGTTCCCAATGTATTGGCCTCACCCCAGGGAGCCTGGCTTGAAATCAAAAAAGGTAGGCTATAAGCCCAAAAATATATGCTATTTTTATATAAAGTTCAAATTGTTTGCAAGAATGAAGTAAAGGGAAACCTGATCCAAAACAAAATATTGAAAGAATTTATTGACAATTGTGACTTGTTCGGGAGGGTCGAAAAGGAAAAAGCAACTTTGAGCAAAAGGGACCCAAAGGCAAAAACATGCAGAAATTATTTTTCTGCCTAATGACCAACCATTATTGTGCAATCAACAATTCTCATGGGGGTTCGGGTTAGGATTAGGGTTATGTTAAACTGTGAACAATACAGCCCAATCGTCCCACTCATTTAAAATAAACGGAAGTGCTCTCCTCCCCGCGGTGCAATCTGCCTAAATTCTTTCCTCCCCTTACTTGTCCCAACTCTTGTAGTACATTTCTCCCCGTTTCGTATAGTTTTCTCATTGATAATTATTGTAGTTCTTCTGCAAAGGTTGCTGTCTAGGGTTAGGTGACATTCAAGGTTGTCCACCCCACCAATGGAAGAATCGGCAGCTTTATTGCAAAATAACACATACATTGACAAGCACATAACACTGGGGAGTCACTAACATTAGGTGCTGGAATTACTCCATTAAACAAGCAGCTTCAGAGACAGCTGCAGGGAAGCCTAGAAAAACAGCAAGCCTGCAAAGTGTCCTATGAACTCAATCTACAGCGAGCCATCCTTCTACAGTGGGTATAGAAAAGAATCCCCTCCTCAAAATATTCCCATTTTTTTTGCTTTACAGCCTTAAATGAACACACACAAACCAATATTTTTTCCCAGCTTTACTTACTCAATGCAACTGATAACATCCAAGTGAAAGATATCACAGCTACAGTTCAGAAGAATTTTAAAAAATAAAAAACAAGACCTACTGAGATTAATAAAGGATCAGCAGCAACCCTCCTAAACTCAATCAAGTGTCAGTGCCCACCATTTCCATTATGGTTACTGGCTTCCTTCCACCTGTGCTCAGTTGTAATGAGTGCGATTAATGAAGCTCTTCCTGGTCCATTCACTCCCTTGTTTGGTAGAACAACTGACAGCAAACAACTGACTATGGGTGGCAGGCCACTTTCTAAAGATCTCAGGGATAGAGTTGTGGACAGACATAAGGCAGGAGAGATGGAGACCAAAAACATCTCAAAGGCTTTATCAATCCCAAAGAGCTCAGTAAAGACCATCATAAAGAAGTGCCAAGTGTTTGGTACTACTAGGACCCTCCCTGGATCCTCCAAACTGGATGGAAGAGCAAGGAGGACACTGGTAAGAGAGGCTACCAAGAGGCTAATGGCCACTGTGAAGGAGTTACAGGATTTGATGGCAAAGAGTGGTCATTGTGTTCATGTGACAATTTGACAAGCGCTCCACAATTGTGGCTTGTTCGGGAGGGTCAAAAGGAAAAAGCAACTTCTCAAGAAAGGCCACATTAAGGCTTGTTTGAGCTTTGCCAGAATGCACCTTGAAGATTCTGATGCCAAGTGGAAAAATGTCTTATGGTCTGATGAGACCAAAATCAAACTGTTTGGCCTCAACACCAAACGGTCCACCAATGCAGCTCACCATCCACAACATACCATACCTGCAGTAAAGCATGGAGGGGGCAGCATCCTGTTGTGGGGGACCTGGGGATCTCATTAGGGAAGAAGGAAAAATGGATGGGGCAAAAATACCCTTTAAATTCTTAAGGAAAACCTGCAACCATCTGCCAGAAAGCTGAAGATGGGCAGAATGTTCACCTTCCAACACAACAACGACCAGAAGCGCACAGCAAAACTGACCACACAGTGGCTGAAGGAGAAGAAAGTGAATGTCCTGGTGTGGCCAGTCAGAGCCCAGACCTAAATCACACGGAAAATCTGTGGAAAGATCTAAGATAGCAGACCAGCAACGCTCACCGTCCAATGTGACCGAACATGAACAGTTAAACTGTAAAGAAGAGTGGGCAGATAATGAGTGAGCTCAATCTAGATGTGCAGACTCAAGGCTGTCATTAAAGCAAAAGGTGGGTCAACAAAATATTCACATGGGGGGGGGGGGTGATCCTTTATTAATCTCAGTAGGTCTTGTTTTTGATATTTTATATTTTTTCTGAACTGTAGCTGTGATGTTGGATGTTAGAGGTATACCGCTGCCCCGGGAGAACAACTAACCCCCAGGTTACCGCACAATTAGAAAACTGCTGGAGCAAAGCAGTTAAATATCGAAAATCTATCGGGGCAACGTGACCAATGCTCGTCCTTTTATTTGACCGCTCACCACATGTTCGAGCTCCGCATTAAGCTACAAGCCATATCACAAAATAGAGAAGAGAAAAAATTTACACATATACAGATGACACAGAAAAACAGGAACTTTTGAAATGCGTAGTGGCAGCCATGTACAGTTGGCAGCACTGCGGAACAGGGACCTTGAGCTGTAAACAATCTCACCATTTAGTAATTTAGTAATCAATTGCAAGGCAATCAATGGCAGCTGTGCGAGAATTGTTCGGTAACTGTGTCATCTCAAGATTCGGTGACATTCCCTGGCCCTCAAGATCACCAGATTTGTGGTTTTTTCTTGTGGGGCTACCTTAAGAGTTGGGTCTACATGGCTCGGCCAAGGACACTGAATGAATTGAAACAAAGAATTCAAGACGAAATTCGTGGTATCCCAGCTGAGATGTTGCAGCGATCAATGGGGAACCTCAACAGCAGATTGGAAGGATGCATACGTACAGAAGGACGCCATCTACAGGACAGAATTTTTAGACATTGATAATTTGGATTACTGTCTCTTAAAAGGCAAGTTGTAGTGGTTCAATTGCTGTCAATAAAATTTTTTTGTTGGATTTCTTCTATTTTTTTTGGGTTTTTCAAAAGTTCCCGTTTTTCTGTGTCACCCTGTATATTTTACATATAGACAAAAACCAAACAAATAAATACATAACAATCAACACCACCTTCCCCAGTTTAGGAGCGAGATGTTCATGAGTAGGAGAAACCAGTTTGTCCATATAGTTTAACTGTCTTTACCGTTTATGGCAAAGAGAAAGCCCACCGGAATACGCCGGCCATCGAGCCGATATCAAAAAAGTTCAATATTACCAGTCCAAAGAATCGTCAGTGAAACGAAAGAAAAAAAAGAGTCCGTCTTCAGATACGCATCTTCCTTGTGTCGCTGAGAGAACAAAAAAAAAACTTTTTCCAGCAGGTATTTTTCTTGGCACTACCTCGTTGCTTCCCTTTGCTCCACCACAAGATGTCTCCCTTTCTCCCCTTCTTTTCCGGTTTTTTAAGTCTTCAGCACCGTGTTATGAAGTCCCCCTTAAAAGTGTATTTACAATGTCGACTTTCCCTGCAATGCACCCTACGGAGCAGCAAACTGCCAATGCAACAACAGCACGTGTGGCACCCGCTACAAATTGTGCACTGAGTAAGTAAAGCTGGAAAGAAATATTGGTTTGTGTGTTTTCATTTAAGGCTGTAAAGCAATAAAATGGGAATGTTTCAAAGGGAGGGATTCTTTTTTTATACCCACTGTATAGCCAAGGGGGCAATAGGACCCAGGAGTATTTTAATTAGGGTTGTGCCAGCTACTTCAGGCCAGTGGGTAGCATAGCGGAGGAGCAGTTGGGCCTTGCAGTGGGACTGAATGACCCTTTGCTACTTGCGATTGATCCGCGGCTCCTTGGTTGAGATCTAGGAAATGTTGGGCAGCCAGTGGCAGATTTGACCGCTGCTCAAAAGTGGCGAGATTATATATATATATATATATATATATATATATATATAGAGAGAGAGAGAGAGAGAGAGAGAGAGAGAGAGAGAGAGAGAGAGAGAGAGAGAACTAATTAGTGTTTACTTGTGGTTTATTTATTTGACTATTGTTTGTCTTATAGGATTGTTTTAGTAGCATTACTGGGTTAATTACATTTTAATAGTTTTGCTTAATTTAAGACCAAACAAATGTTTAGTTTGCATGTTGTGTGGGGGCGATGTCCGACTAGCCTGGGTGATGCTAGGCATGACAATTTGGGTTTTGTACCCAACATCCTGGCAGTCTGGTTTTGTGAGCCACACCAGTTTCAAGAATTTTTTGTGTGGTTTTTAATGTGTTTTGCAATAATAATAATAATACTAATTATAGTTCATTTTATTTATAAGGCACTTTACATTTGTAGCAAACCTCAAAGTGCTACATAAAAATATTTAAACAAAGACACAACAAGATAACCACAACAACATTTATTTATATAGCACATTTTCATACAAGAAATGTAGCTCAAAGTGCTTTACATAATGAAGAATAGAAGAATAAAAGACACAGTAAGAAAATAAAATAAGTCAACATTAATTAACATAGAATAAGACTAAGGTCCGATGGCCAGGGTGGACAGAAAAAACAAAAAAAAAAACTCCAGACGGCTGGAGAAAAAAATAAAATCTGTAGGGATTCCAGACCACGAGACCGCCCAGTCCCCTCTGATAAAACAGTAGTTAGTGGCATTCCTGTTAATATGCTTTCCTAAACAGAAAAGTCTTTAACTGCAATCTGCTGCGTTCTCAGGCTCTCTGGTAGGGCACTGCAGTCTGCAATTTGCAGAGCCGTGAAGCAGCGACTGTAAAGGCTTGGGCGCCCATTGTACGAAGTTTGGTCACCGGGGGCGAGGGGCGAAGGCGGTGGGTATTTGCAAGATGAAGGTTTCTTGTAGTGGATTGTAAAACAAGAAGTTCCTTAAGGTATTGTGGAGAGTTTCAATGGATACAGTGGTGAGTAAACAAACAGAGTTTGTACTCAATACGGAGGTGAAAAGGGAGCCAATGAAGTGACCGAAGGATTGGTGAAATGTGTTCATATTTCCGCACCCTCATCAGGATCCTTGCAGCACTATTTTGGATTTGTTGGAGCTTTTGAAGGCTCTTGTTGGGTATCCCGACGAGGAGTGCATGACAGTAGTCCAGCCTGGAGGAGACAAAGGTGTGAACCAGCTTTTCAGCATCACATAGGGAAAGGCAGGGACGGAGTTTGGCTATGTTTCGGAGATGAAGGAATGCAATTTTACAAAGGTGATGGACATGTGTATCAAATGACAGATGGGAGTCTAATTTTACACCCAAATTAGTAACAGAAGGGGATAAAGTAATGGTATGACCACTGTTTTATGTCCACAGTTTTCTTTTACTGTTACACTTGTTGGTATATTTTTGTTCTTTTGATAGATAGATAGATAGATAGATAGATAGATAGATAGGATAGGATAGGATAGGATAGGATAGGATAGGATAATTTTATTAATCCCAAGGGGAAATTCACATACTCCAGCAGCAGCATACCGATAATGAACAATATTAAATTAAAGAGTGATAACAATGCAGGTATAACAGACAGACAATAACTTTGTATAATGTTAACGTTTACCCCCCCAGGTGGAATTGAAGAGTCTCATAGTGTGGGGTCTCCTCAGTCTGTCAGTGGAGCAGGACGGTGACAGCAGTCTGTCGCTGAAGCTGCTCCTCTGTCTGGAGATGATCCTGTTCAGTGGATGCAGTGGATTCTCCATGATTGACAGGAGTCTGCTCAGCGCCCGTCGCTCTGCCACGGATGTCAAACTGTTCAGCTCCTTGCCTACAATAGAGCCTGCCTTCCTCACCAGTTTGTCCAGGCGTGAGGCATCCCTCTTCTTAATGCTGCCTCCCCAGCACACCACCGCGTAAAAGAGGGCACTCGCCACAACCGTCTGAACATCTTATTACATATGTTGAAACACTATGTGCTAAACACTAGTAATGGGAAAATGAAGCCCCGTGAACCTTTGAAGCTTTCTTTCTATTCGTGCAGAAAAAGATTCAAAGCTTTGAAGCCTCGGCCTCAGTATGAACAGTGACATCTAGTAGCCGCGCTCACAAGAGCGCAAGTGAAGCAGCCCTCACTGTTTCAGTCTCATGTCACCAGTAAAAGGTTAGAAAAGTCTTTGTTCATTTTATTCTGCGAAGGTCCTTGACCATTTACACTATTTAACTTTTGAACACCGTTTTCCACTGTTAGTTGCCATCTGTCACCAAAGCTCTGCAAATCTCTCTCCTCACAACCCAACACTGTTAAATGAGAATGACGCGTTTTATATCGGCTACCTGTTAAATTTAGCGCCAAAGCTGTCAAACCGATGAAACGCTGTCAAACCAATAAAGAGCCAGTGAAGCACTGAGGACCTACGAAGCTTCAAATGTCACGGGTCATGTGACAGCCGTGTTTTGCCACAAGCTCCGACACCGTGATTCGACTCACAACGCATCAGATTGACTGATGCAAGCGTCGATATCATTTTCCCCATCTCTACTAAACACTTTTTTTCCCCTCACTCAACTAGGCTGTGCTTGCCAGATGGTGTCTGGATAGAAATGTTTAACTCTTTTAGGGCAGATGTCGACTTTTGTCGACGCAGGGGATTGAGGGCGATATAAGCTGTAAACGTCGACAGAACTCCCCTTTATGTTATAGGTAGACCCTTTCTTTGCTAGGAGGACTGTTAGACTCGTTGACTTGACGTTGAATCCCTGCGTGTGCGTGAGTAGCACAGAGTAAACTACGTCTAGAATGGCACCGACATCGGGCAAGACAGTGAAGCAAATGTGCAAAGCAAAATACTCTCTGTGTATTATTTATTTATTTTTTGTGTATTGTTGCCGATTCAGACTTTGACTTTCTGAACTCTGATTTTGATGCAAATCGAAAACGAAAGTTAGGCACCTGCATCAGCTGATCGGTCCCCCAGCTGAATGTGCAGCTGACGAAGCTATGGCAATGTACAGTCGTGACCAAAAGTTTGGAGAATGACACAAATATTAATTTTCACAAAGTTTCCTGCCTCAGTTTTTATGATGGCAATTTGCATCGGCTCCAGAATGTGATGAAGAGGGATCAGATGAACTGTAATTAACTGCAAAGTCCCAATTTGCCATGGAAATGAACTTCATCCCAAAAAAAACCATTTCCACTGCATGTCAGGCCTGCCACAAAAGGACCTGCTGACGTCATCTCAGTGGTCCTCTCGTTAACAAAAACCCACCAATTCTGACAAACTCCAACACTGATCATGCAAGAATGGGCTGCCGTCAGTCAGGATTTGGCCCAGAAGTTGATTGACAGCCTGCCAGGGTGAATAACAACAACAACATTTATTTCTATAGCACATTTTCATACAAACAGTAGCTCAAAGTGCTTTACATAATGAAAAATAGAACAATAAAAGACACAGTAAGAAAATAAAATAAGTCAACATTAATTAACATAGAATAAGAGTAAGGTCCAATGGCCAGGGTGGACAGAAAAAACAGAAAAAAAAACTCCAGACGGCTGCGGAAAAAAAAATCAAATCTGCAGGGATTCCAGACCATGAGACCGCCCAGTCCCCTCTGGGCAATCTACCTAACATAAATGAAACAGTCCTCTTTGGATTTAGGGTTCTCACTGAAGGACTTGATGATGATGGTCACGTAGACTTCTGCCTTTTAATCCATCCATCATTGTTGGAGCATCATGAAGCTTTGAGTAGGTGGTGGTGGCGCAGGCCACCACCACCAGAATTACAGAGGTCTTGAAAAAGAAAGAGGGGCCAACACTGCAAATATGGACTCTGCACATAAACTTCATGTAATTGTCAATAAAAGCTTTTGAAACTTCTGAAATGCTTGTAATTCTACTTCAGTACACCATAGAAACATCTGGCAAAAAGATCTAAAAACACTGAAGCAGCAAACTCTGTGAACCGACACTTGGGTCATTCTCAAAACTTTTGGCCACCACCGTACAAAGACATTTCTCGAACTTTGATTTTGATGCAAACAACCTGGAGATCAAAAACGAAAGAGAGGTGCCTACATCAGCTGAACGCTCCCCGGCTGAGTGCTGAACACGCTCATGTAGCTGACGCGCCTATGGTAATGTTCATCCTAGGAGGGCTACGCAGACACAGATCTGCTGGTGGCAAGCTGCCTACCGGACTTCACCAAATGACACGGCCTGCTTGTGGACACGACAGACTACCAGCCACTCGATTATATCAAGTTTGATTTTTTTTTTTTCTGGAAGGTACCTTTCACTTTATGAGTGATGAGACATACAGGTATGTAATAAGTATGTGAATTTACATCTGGTAGAGCACAGGATACTCTCAATAGAGCAGCAATGGAAGGACACCAGCAGTTTTTGTGGGATGTTATTTTTCCCCGAGGACTCTCAGGAAATAAAGTCTCTGCTGAGCCTTCTTCGTCAGCTCAGTTGTGTTCACATCCCAGGAGAGGTCTTCCATGATGTGGACTCCCAGGAAGCGGAAGTCTGACACAGTCCACACAGTCCCTTCCAGACGTAGAGTGGTTTGATGTCCGTTTTCTTTTTCCTGAAGTCCACAACGAGCTACTTGGTCTTACTTGAGTTCAGGAGCAGGTTGTTGTCAGTGCACCACACTGCTGTCAGCCGCTCCACTTCATCCCTATAGGTGGACTTATCCTCCACAGAGATGAGGCCCACCACAGTGGTGTCGTCTGCAAATTTGACAATGGTGTTGCTGTGGCGGGCGGGGGCGCTGTCAAGTGTGTACAGCGTGAAGAGCAGGGGGCTCAGCACACAGCCCTGAGGAGAGCCGGTGCTGACGGTGATGGCCGAGGAGATGTGAGGGGCCACCCTAACCCTTTGTGTGCACTCGGTCTGTCAGGAAGTCCTCACAGGTGGTGCAGTGGTGGTGCTGCTGCTGCTTTGCAGTAAGGAGATTGTGGGTTCGCTTCCCGGTTCCTCCCTGTGTGGATAGCGCTTTGAGTACTGAGAAAAGCGCTATATAAATGTAATGAATTTATTATTATTATTAGGAAGTCTTTAATCCATAGACAGGTGGAATACGGGAGTCCAAGGGCTAGCAGCTGGCACACCAATCTGTGAGGGAGGATGGTGTTAAAAGCAGAGCTAAAATCAATAAAGAGGAGTCGTGCGTAGCTCCCCTGGTGCTTCAGATGGGACAGGGTAGCATGGAGAGCAGCAGCAACAGCGTCCTCAGTAGACCTGTTACATTTGTCATAAATAAGTACCGTATATACTCACGTGTAAGTCGGGTCTTGAAACTTGAGAAATCGATCATAAAAATCATATCCGACTTATACGCCCGTTCAAAAATACGACACTTAATGCATTTACTCTTTTTTTCATCTTCTTGCCTCCTCCAATCTCGCATCAGTTTCTCAGATGAAATCGAATTTTATTGCAGCAGCGTAGTTACCAATTTCTTTCACCACTTCAACGACTTTTAATTTAAAACCAGCTTCATGTTTTCTTCTGATCGAACGCCCCATCGTAGATAACCGATGCTCTTATGATAAAGGTGTATGTGGGTGTGAGATACGAAAAACACAAAACAGTACAAATGTCGCTTTGGAATAGTTCAGATATTACCGTGTGGTCACCTACATAGAAAAAAAGGCAGTGTGCCCGTGGCTACTGTCTCGGGTGGGTGTTAGCATATCATAATCTCTTCGACCAATAGCGTGAGATTTCCACATTCAAATTATACGACCGACATTACAAAATACCAGAAATCCATCCATCCATTATCCAACCCGCTATATCTTAACCACAGGGTCACGGGGATCTGCTGGAGCCAATCCCAGCCAACACAGGGTGCAAGGCAGGAAACAAACCCCGGGCAGGGCGCCAGCCCACCGCAGGGCACACACACCAAGCACACACTATGGACAATTTAGGATCGCCAATGCACCTAACCTGCATGTCTTTGGACTGTGGGAGGAAACCCACGCAGACACGGGGAGAACATGCAAACTCCACGCAGGGAGGACCCAGGAAGCCAGGCAGCAGCGCTACCACTGCGCCACCATGCCGTCCTTATAAAAGTTGCAATAAAAAATACTCTTTATTTGACATTTATTTTAGTAGTATAGTGTATCTGTTGGGGGGGTTCCAGCCTCCCCTTAAACTCCCCCCACGCTCAGCTGATTGATCACCAGACATGCCACTGCAGTTTGAATCATCAGCTGTGGCTTGGTGACACACACTGGCACCCCGCCATCATAGAACTGCAGTAGTCCTGACGTGACGTGGGCATAGCCTGCCTGGCGCAGGAGTTGTGCCGCCTACTCTGTCATACGGTCTGATCTTGCGGATGTCGAATGGCGCCGTGTTTCTCATACCTTTGCGGGGTCGCGAGTCACCGCAATGTTTTTCTGAGGGAAGTTTATTCGGGAGACGGCGTGGAGGGGGAATTCACCTTGGATGCCAGGATGGAAGGGACTCGCCCCGACAAACCTCGCGACTAGCTGCTATACACTACCATTATAAACAATGGCAACTCGTGACACGGGAACAGAGTGCATCTGCAAGACTGAACGACTGAAGGCACGAGATGGGTCCAGCTGCTGACCGTAGTAGCTCCCCAATTCAATAGCCCCAGTGGACAGCCAATTGGATTGCAGGTTTCTGTCATGTGATTTACTTGACTTGAGTCAGATAACCTTCCCTTAACAACCATAACCAAAGTGTAACCAGGCATTGTCACCGACATATCATTTAAAGTGACAACCTCTTCAATGAAGTGGAGTTCCCTGAAAAACAGCTGGTCACCAGTCGCCAGCCCAAGATTGTTGAAGTGTGATGTTCAGAAACGACATTTACAAATCATACTGAACCATTCACTGCAAGCATTTTTTATATTATTAATGCCATTAACAATTAATTATTAAAATATACACAACTGAAAATCATAATTACATAGGCATCAGTCACCTATAGATTTCCACACACCCAGTCCTAATAGCAGACGCATATTTTTTTGGTTATTGCAAATAAAGTCTTACTCCTTGCACAACTGCTGAAAAGCCCATCGGTGCTATTTATTCTTCTATTTTTCAAAAATAAAGCTGAAAACCTTTCCAAGCTATCCCATAATACACCGTGCGCTCGCGCCCGTCCGCTTTACACTTAAACTCACAGGCTCTCAATCTGCAGAGGCTGCCCGCTCCTCCTGTCCCTTTTGAAGCCATCACTGATGTTCTCCACTGTCGCACGTCAAGGCCGTTTAAACATGACGGGTCACCTCTGCCTGCCCGTCTTGAGTGAATAAGAAAAACCTGACGTTCGTGGTGCCGATTAAGCGTCTTTTGAAAAACGAGGCGTATTCTTCTAAGTGTGCTTCATGCAGACTCCTAAGTTGTGGAAGGCGACCTCAAACTGAATGAAAAGTGTATGGATCGCTTAAATAGTGTCTTCACCCAGAAGGTTTTAAATAATGAATGAACGTTTTTTCATTGTATTATTTACGAGCGAGCCGTTTGTGGGGATAAATAACAAAAACAAGAAACTGTATTAATATACACAATAACGTCATACATTGAACACATCTCAAAATACATTACAAAACACTTTACCTTCCAATATCTCGCTATCGACGTTGCGTTTTGATGTCATTGCCTTAGGAAATATCCATTGTTTTCCTAACTCTTGCACTTCACTCTCGCCGACAGCCACACGTGTCCGTGTACATTTTTCTTATTTTTAAAAAAAAGTACGAAGAGTGTTGCATTCCGGTTACAAAACAGCAGAAGACATGTATTAAATGTGGTCACTTCCGCCGTACAAATGATTAAAAAAAAAAAAAACTCTCGCGAGATTTGCAATTTACTTTTTCTAATAAGCCATTTTTAGCAATGTGTACACAGCTTTCCTGGTGGTCTAGTGGTTAGGATTCGGCGCTCTCACCGCCGCGGCCCGGGTTCGATTCCCGGTCAGGGAATGACGATTTTATTTTTCTTCCATTGTACAATTCTCTATCCATCCACTATCCAACTCACTATATCCTAACTACAGAGTCACGGGGGTAGATATAATTTAATAATTTGAAATTCACAACATATTTTTTTGCATTTTTTAGACTAGATAAAAATAATTTCCTTTAGTGTTCTATGCAGAGTTGCAGGGAAGGTCCCTTTCCTGGCAGCATGCATAGATGATGAGGTTAGGAGCACACACTGATACAGTGCATTGCTGCACCCACCACACGAAAAACCAACTCAGAATCCAGCTTAGGACCCGAGTGCAGCCATGCAACGGGTGATACTTCAGCACCACACTAGTTCAGATGGAATGAAACAGTGCGAGGTTTTTTATGGTGGCTAGGAGTGCCAATTCTGCCACCAACCCCCAAGTTTTTCCCTGCAGGTTGGAGGGCCTACATGCAGGGCTGGATACAGATTAACATGGATAGAGGAGCTAGTAAATAAATACATTTATGTGCAAATCTTTTGTCATCTAGAAAACTTTGATGACTTTCAAGGGGATTCAATACTTTTGCATGCCACTGTAGATAGATACGAAAGGCACTATATAATAGATAGATAGATAGATAGATAGAGTGAAAGGCACTATATAATAGACAGATAGATAGATAGATGTAAAAGGCACTATATAATAGATAGATAGATAGATAGATAGAGTGAAAGGCACTATATAATAGATAGATAGATAGATAGATAGATAGATAGATAGATAGATAGATAGATAGGCACTATATGATAGATAGATAGATAGATAGATAGATAGATAGATAGATAGATAGATATGAAAGGCACTATATAATAGATAGATAGATAGATAGATAGATAGATAGATAGATAGATAGATAGATAGATAGATATGCACTATATAATAGATAGATAGATAGATAGATAGATAGATAGATAGATAGATAGATAGATTTTGACTTTTTGCAAAAGCTCAATAAATTAATAAGTAGATATATTAAATTATGACAAACAACAAACACATTCCTCTCAAATATTACTGGGTTTTATTTGATTTCTGCAACTAACCACTAGCAGGAGGACCTGTTTGTGCAATCAGGCCACCGCAGATGGTGTGAAATGCAGCAGCCCCTCTTGTATTGTCACTCTTCTTCTCTTCAAGTCACTACTTTGGTTCCCTGTAGCGGCACTCAGTACATTCAAATCTCTGATGCTCACCTACAGAGCAGTCAATGGGTCAGCACCTGACTATATGGAGATGCTGGTGAGGTCCTCTGCTTCTTCTCTCTCATTCAGGACTGCCAGGGAACAGGGAACTATAAAAAAAAAAACTACAAACTAAAATAAATATTAAAAATAGATTTTCTGGGTAAGAAAACATCAAAATTAACCTAAATGTGAACTTTTAGGCTTTAGGAAAGGTCAAGAAAAATACATAAAAAAAATGCTAATCACAACAGCCAACAAAGAAATGGCAATGCATATGGGTAGACTGAGCCACCTGCTGGGATGGAAGGTCATACCTTGTCCAGCCAGAAGGACACCATACTGGAGGCAGAAATGAAATGGAGGGCCTTCACGGTCAGATAATGGAGTGACAATGGGAGACTGGACTGAGGGGGGCAAAGAGTACCCCCAGTGGAGTAGGTGGTGGTATCCCGCTCACGTGACTCCAGTTTGGGCTCCCATAGAGGTTTATGGGAGATGTGGTCCAGGAGGACAGCCCTGTTCAGTGCCCAGTGTGTGTAGCCATGGGTAGGTCTCCCCTACTTTATGGCAGCTCCAACATATCCAGAAGTGCTTATTGTGTGCATTGCTGTGGCACCAAAAGTGCACCCGGGTGTAGCCAGTCTACCTCAGCCTGGGAGTCTGTGTTTTTAGGAGGCACACAAGGCTTCCTGAGAAGAATGGAAGGAGAGAAAAAGGCATGAAGGAAGGATTGTACAGTGCTGATGAAAAAAAAATCTGTTGGGGTGATCTGTAAAATAAAATTACCTTTATTTGAACCCGAGACTGTATGCTGTGGGCAGTTGTGTCGGGGGTACGCCCCCTACAGGCTACAAGACCTCCAGCCCCTTTGCCGTATTTATTGTTTGCATTTATTTTGCCATGCCTGTGCCTCCTATGTGATGCCAGTTTCATTATTATTAATATTGGTATTGTTATTTGATTATCATTTATTTTGTAGCCTGTAACCCCCCCCAGACCCCCCCCCACCCCAAGTTTATGATGAATCAGCATCCATCTCTGTTTTTGACTCCTATGAATATTTTGCTTTATAAAGTACATGCAGAATGGGGGCCCAAAACCAAATCTTGCATACCTGCTCAAAACGTCTGGGTGCCCCCCGTGATCATAAATGGAGACCCCTGGGGTTTGTTTCCACAAACGTCTGAGGAAATTAAAGCGTTGGAGAATCTTCTTAGGCCATAGATGATGGGCGTTGTGCCTTCTTCAGGTCACTCCTGGTCCTCTCCACAGGATCCCTCCAAAGTAGATGGGGTGGTGGTCTTCCTCCTGCTTCGTGAACAGCTCTTTGGTTCTGCTGGGTTTATGGAAGGGATTACTGTTAATAGAAGAAATGGATGCTTCACTCCTTTTCAGCTAACAAGTACATTCATTCTAGATATGCAGAAAACAAAACTAAAATCAAATTATGCCTCAGGCTTGCATTTCTCTTCTCGTGGCCTTCACTCTCTGATTATCCTGCCATATAAAATAAGCACAGACTGGCGCCGGAGAATGCATAATTCATATTGTGTTCATTATTTTTCTCTCTCGGCCTCTCCTCGGCTCCTCTGACTTGTGCGTTTCTTGCCGGTGTCGGGCCACACGCAATGCATGATAAAAGAAGTACGCTTTAGAAGATGTCTGGGTAGCAGCTGGTGCTGCAGGATGTCATGGCTGTGCCATCTGAACCCCTGGCAGGCCCGGCAGCGGACTCTGACTGAATTCTACATATAGAGGAGCACACGTCTGCATTATTATATATAAATACCTGGGAATAGCTTACTGTAAATTATAATAAATATCCTTGAATATACGTAAAGCTAAAGTCTGGCCACACAGTTGAGGTTTAGATCAAGGATCAATATGCCGTTTTATTGGTTTTAGAACTATTGACTATTTAAAGGAGTTGCTTGCCATCTTTTTAAGTGGCTTAGTGAGGTACTATTAATGACAGGCCGCTGCTTTTGTTTTTAATGTGGCCTGCCTGCTTACTTTTCACTTGTCTTGTTTTTTAAGAACCAAGGATGCTGTGTTTTGTGAGACATGATGGCTCTGCTGGGCCTTTTGACTCACCAGAGTCTAAAAAAGTTTTTGGAAAAACCTTCAGCGCCCCCCAAACTTAAAGGAAGCTAAGTAAACATTCACGCTAGTGCATAAACACTTTAAACATATAAATATTTTAGCATTTCAATGTATATATCTGTGGTGGGCTGGCGCCCTGCCTGGGGTTTGATTCCTGCCTTGTGCCCTGTGTTGGCTGGGATTGGCTCCAGCAGACCCCCGTGACCCTGTAGTTAGGATATAGCAGGTTGGATAATGGATGGATGGATGGACATCATGTCATTCTCTAACCCACTTAATCCAGACCAGGGTCGTAGCAGTGGGCTAGAGCCTCTCCCAGCTAGCATAAGGCACAAATAAACCCTGGATAAGGTGCCAAACACACACAAACCCACACACCAAGCACATGCTGGGGTCAATTCAGTGTTGCCAGTTAAACTAAGCTTCATGTCTTTGGACAGTGGGAGACACACACACACACACACACACACACAGAACATGCTGGCTCCACACTCCACGCTGACAGGTTTTCTTGGCTGGGATTGGCTCCAGTAGACCTCCGTGACCAGGTAGTTAGGATATAGCGGGATGGATAATGGATGGATGGATGGATATATTAAGGCTCACGAACACTTCAGGTGATCAGATTAAAAGCAAGCTGTGTTGTGTTAGTTAGATTGAATGACATAGAAGATTTAAGAACTGATTATCAGGTCAGGGGCGGCACGGTGGCGCAGTGGTAGTGCTGCTGCCTCGCAGTTAGGAGACCCGGGTTCCTCCCTGCGTGGAGTTTGCATGTTCTCCTCCGGGTACTCCGGTTTCCGTCCAAAGACATGCAAGTTAGGTGCATTGGAGATCCTAAATTGTCCCGTGTGTGTGTGTGTGTGCCCTGTGGTGGGCTGGCACCCTGCGCGGGGTTTGTTTCCTGCCTTGCGCCCTGTGTTGGCTGGGATTGGCTCCAGCAGACCCCTGTGTTAGGATATAGCGGGTTGGATAATGAATGGATGGATTATCAGGTCAGCCCCGTATTGGTAAGTGAGACCGTATGTGGCTGCTTGTCACTGGCTGATGACGCAGCTGCCTTTGCTCTGAGGCTGTAATGTTACCACCAATGTATGTAAAGCAGGCATTGCATTGAATGCCTAGGCAATATATAGAATTCGTGGCGTTTTTTGGGTAAAGTTTGAAATATCCATGCATCCATCCATCCATATTCCAACCCACTATATCCTAACTACAGGGTCACGGGGGTCTGCTAGAGCCAATCCCAGCCAACACAGGGTGCAAGGCAGGAAACAAACCCCAGTCAGGGTGACAGCCCACTGCAGGATGAAATACCCAAATTATTTTAATGTTATACAGTACAGGCCAAATGTTTGGACACACCTCCTCATTCAATGTGTTATCTTTATTTTCATGACCATTTACAGCACTCCATCACTCTCCTTCTTGGTCAAATAGCCCGTACACAGCCTGGAGGTGTGTTTGGGGTCATTGTCCTGTTGAAAAATAAATGATCGTCCAACTAACCTGACTTCTGCACAACACAACTGCTGGTCCCAACCCCATTGATAAAGCAAGAAATTCCACTAAATAACCCTGATAAGGCACACCTGTGAAGTGAAAACCATTTCAGGTGACTACCTGTTGAAGCTCATCGAGAGAATGCCAAGAGTGTGCAAAGCAGTAATCAGAGCAAAGGGGGGCTATGTTGAAGAAACTAGAATATAAAACATGTTTTCAGTTATTTCACCTTTTTTTGTTAAGTACATAACTCCACATGTGTTCATTCATAGTTTTGATGCCTTCAGTCATGAAAATTAAGAAAACACATTGAATGAGGAGGTGTGGCCAAACTTTTGGCCTGTACTGTATATACTTTCCCTAGGCATTGTATGTAATACCTAGGCATTATATAGAATGACAAATGCTATTTAGGCAAAATATTCAAAGAGAGTCATGAAAAGGCTTTTATTAAAAAGACGTGTATAAAAAAGAAAGACATGCAAAATAAAGTATAGGACTTTCTTATTGGGGTGCCCTGCCCGGGATTTGTTCCTGCCTTGTACCCTGTGTTGGCTGGGATTGGCTCCAGCAGACCCCCGTGACCTAATGACATAATGAATGGATGGATGAATAATATAATATAATATACAAAGGTGGCACGGTGGCGCTGCTGCCTCGCAGTTAGGAGACCTGGGTTCGCTTCCCGGGTCCTCTCTGCGTGGAGTTTGCATGTTCTCCCCGTGTCTGCGTGGGTTTCCTCCCACAGTCCAAAGACATGCAGGTTAGATGCATTGACGATCCTAAATTGTCCCTAGTGTGTGCTTGGTGTGTGTGTGTGTGTGTGCCCTGCGGTGGGCTGGCGTCCTGCCCAAGATTTGTTCCTGCCTTGCGCCCTGCGTTGGCTGGGATTGGCTCCAGCAGACCCCCGTGACCCTGTAGTTAGGATATAGCGGGTTGGATAATGAATGGATGGATGGATGGATTATCAGGTCAGCCCCGTATTGGTAAGTGAGACCGTATGTGGCTGCTTGTCACTGGCTGATGACGCAGCTGCCTTTGCTCTCAGGCTGTAATGTTACCGGCAATGTATGTAAAGCAGGCATTGCATAGAATGCCTAGGCAATATATAGAATTCGTGGCATTTTTTGGGTAAAGTTTGAAATATCCATCCATATTCCAACCCACTATATCCTAACTACAGGGTCTGCTGGAGCCAATCCCAGCCAGCACAGGGTGCAAGGCAGGAAACAAACCCCAGTCAGGGTGCCAGCCCACTGCAGGATGAAATATCCAAATTATTTTAATGTTATATATACTTTCCCTAGGCATTGTATGTAATACCTAGGCATTATATAGAATGACAAATGCTATTTAGGCAAAGTATTCAAAGAGAGTCATGAAAAGGCTTTTATTGAAAAAACGTATATGAAAAAATAGACATGCCAAATAAAGTATAGGACTTTCTTATTGGGGTGCCCTGCCCGGGATTTGTTGGTGCAACAAGCAAATATTAATTGAACACTTCAGTTTTTCACATGTGGGTCATCCTGGTTCTAACTTAATGATGAGACCTTCCATTTTTTATTAGATCAAGATTGGGAATGTGAGGGATGTAAAACATGATAAGATGATGGTCAGGCAGAAAGTACGACCTTCGAGTTCTAATGATTGTTAAGAAAAAATTGATGATTATTAGGGGAAAGACGTTTACAAGGCGAAAACACATACAGTTCCAGGTCATTATTACGAAGATAACACGTAAAGTGAATGACGAGAATTATGTATGAAATGGAGTTGTTTTTGTGATTGGAATTGAAATAAAAACGAACCGCGCCCAAACCACCAGGCTCACTTAATGAACTGAGACACGCTTTATATGCTCTCCAGTTGTTTTCTATTCTAAATTCCGACTGTCTTACTGAAGACTCTGCCCGTTTTTCCTAAAGATTTCTCCACAACAACACCTTTGGTTAACAGTGAGGCTTTAGGAGCTTCTCACCTCCAGATCTTTGGCTTTGAGCTCTGAAGACTCCACAAGTCAAATCAAGTCAAGTTGTGGAGCCTGCACTGGTACAGCGTGTTGCCGCACCCACTACACGTTGAAACAACCCAGGATCCTGGTTGGCAACCCCCCAGGCAGACATGCGGTCCAGTCCCACCTTCCGGAAATGACCCTCTATCTGCCGCAGCCAGGTGTTACAGTGGTGTGAAAAACTATTTGCCCCCTTCCTGATTTCTTATTCTTTTGCATGTTTGTCACACAAAATGTTTCTGATCATCAAACACATGTAACCATTAGTCAAATATAACACAAGTAAACACAAAATGCAGTTTTTAAATGATGGTTTTTATTATTTAGGGAGAAAAAAAATCCAAACCTACATGGCCCTGTGTGAAAAAGTAATTGCCCCCTTGTTAAAAAATAACCTAACTGTGGTGTATCACACCTGAGTTCAATTTCCGTAGCCACCCCCAGGCCTGATTACTGCCACACCTGTTTCAATCAAGAAATCACTTAAATAGGAGCTGCCTGACACAGAGAAGTAGACCAAAAGCACCTCAAAAGCTAGACATCATGCCAAGATCCAAAGAAATTCAGGAACAAATGAGAACAGAAGTAATTGAGATCTATCAGTCTGGTAAAGGTTATAAAGCCATTTCTAAAACTGTGGGACTCCAGCGAACCACAGTGAGAGCCATTATCCACAAATGGCAAAAACATGGAACAGTGGTGAACCTTCCCAGGAGTGGCCGACCGACCAAAATTACCCCAAGAGCGCAGAGACGACTCATCCGAGAGGTCACAAAAGACCCCAGGACAACGTCTAAAGAACTGCAGGCCTCACTTGCCTCAATTAAGGTCAGTGTTCACGACTCCACCATAAGAAAGAGACTGGGCAAAAACGGCCTGCATGGCAGATTTCCAAGACGCAAACCACTGTTAAGCAAAAAGAACATTAGGGCTCGTCTCAATTTTGCTAAGAAACATCTCAATGATTGCCAAGACTTTTGGGAAAATACCTTGTGGACTGATGAGACAAAAGTTGAACTTTTTGGAAGGCAAATGTCCCGTTACATCTGGCGTAAAAGGAACACAGCATTTCAGAAAAAGAACATCATACCAACAGTAAAATATGGTGGTGGTAGTGTGATGGTCTGGGGTTGTTTTGCTGCTTCAGGACCTGGAAGGCTTGCTGTGATAGATGGAACCATGAATTCTACTGTCTACCAAAAAATCCTGAAGGAGAATGTCCGGCCATCTGTTCGTCAACTCAAGCTGAAGCGATCTTGGGTGCTGCAACAGGACAATGACCCAAAACACACCAGCAAATCCACCTCTGAATGGCTGAAGAAAAACAAAATGAAGACTTTGGAGTGGCCTAGTCAAAGTCCTGACCTGAATCCAATTGAGATGCTATGGCATGACCTTAAAAAGGCGGTTCATGCTAGAAAACCCTCAAATAAAGCTGAATTACAACAATTCTGCAAAGATGAGTGGGCCAAAATTCCTCCAGAGCGCTGTAAAAGACTCATTGCAAGTTATCGCAAACGCTTGATTGCAGTTATTGCTGCTAAGGGTGGCCCAACCAGTTATTAGGTTCAGGGGGCAATTACTTTTTCACACAGGGTCATGTAGGTTTGGATTTTTTTTTCTCCCTAAATAATAAAAACCATCATTTAAAAACTGCATTTTGTGTTTACTTGTGTTATATTTGACTAATGGTTAAATGTGTTTGATGATCAGAAACATTTTGTGTGACAAACATGCAAAAGAATAAGAAATCAGGAAGGGGGCAAATAGTTTTTCACACCACTGTACGTGGGTGACCCCTTGGCCTGGTCCAGCCACTCAGGTCCCCAACAATGAGGATCTTACGAGCCGAATCACCCTCAGGGAAACGCACCACATGGCCGTAGTGCTGTAACTGATATTCCCTCACAATGCAGGTCATGTGCCTCATTCGGGACTCCATGAGCAACACAAAATCAAACCAACGGTACCCAAGGATTCTTTAAAGAGACACAGTAGTGAAGGAGTCCAGTCTTCATCTCAGGTCACTGGATAGCGTCCATGTCTTGTAACCATATAGCAAGACAGGAAGCACCAGGACTCTAAAGACTTGGACCTTTGTCCTTTTTCAGAGATATCAGGACGGCCACACACTCCTTTCCAGTGACCTCATGACCCCCATGCTCTCCCAATCCGTCTACTGACTTCATAGTAAGAGTCACCAGAGACACGAATGTCACTGCTGAGGTAACTAAACCTCTCGACAGGTCGACACCATCTCCGCAAACAGACACACTGCTGATGGCCGTGCCCAAGAGGTCATTGAAGGCCTGGCTCTTGGTTTTTATCAGGACACTCACAAGCCCAGACACTCAGACTCCTCACTCAGTCTCTTGAGTGCTCTGATCAGAGCCTCCATTGACTCCGCAAAGATCCCAGCATCGTCAGCAAAGTCAAGATCTGTGAATCTTTCTTCACCAACAGATGCACCATAGCCCCTGGACCCCATGACCCTGACCAAAACCCAGTCCATACAAGCATTGAACAGAGTAGGAGCAGAACACACCCCGACGAACTGCAGAATCAACGGGGAAAAACACAGAGGTCCTGCCTCCACTCTGCACAGCACTCACAGTCCCAGTGTACAGGCCGGCCATGAAATCCATGAGATCCCGTGAACCCTCAGGATGTCCTACAGGGCAGCTCGATGCAACCGAGTCGAACGCTTCACGAAAATGGACAAAGGCTGCAAAGAAACTCTGCCGATATTCACATTTGCGCTCCATGAGAAACCTCAGTGCCAGAACACCAGACTGTTCCGGTCGCTGGTAGGTGAGCAAGTGATCACGGATCCTACTGAGGACGACCCTAGCAAGGACCTTACCTGGCACCGAGAGCAGTGTTATCCCCCTGTAGTTGTTGCAATCCAGGCGATCACCCTTCCCTTTCCAGTTAGGGATGACAAGTCCCGCTTTCCAGTCAGTGGATTTTCTGTCTCTTCTTCATTTTATCTGACGGCCTCTGTCTGTGGCACACACTGGCACACAACCAGTGTTCTCCCATTAAGTGAAGTCGCTTGAATCTCAGCTCCCTTTAGATTTATTTGTGAGGTACATAACTATTCCTTGGTGTTGTGACCAGTAGGGGGTGTTGCAGCACCCCAAACCCCAGATGCGATATCACAGACACAAGTCTTGGGTGCAAATACAAGGTTTATTACAATAACATACCTTACAAATTGGATTCTTTGCAATAATACACAGAAGCATAACACTCTCCTTCAGTCTTTTCCTTCTTCTTCCACACCTCCAGGTGAGCTTTGTCCATCTTCCACCCGACTCCAACTTGACTGGACGAGGATGAGTGGCTTCTTTTATCTTCGGCTCAGGTGTCCTTCCAGGGCTAGCACTTCTAGGTCAAATAGAAGTCCCACAAAGTAGGGGTCACAGAACCCGGCAGCACCCCACAGGTGGCACCCATGGAACCTAACAAAGCTACACTGTGGGACTACAGTTCCCAGCATGCCTTGCGGGTGTCTGTTCACGTAGCTCCACCCAGGGATGCTGCCACCTAGCGTTTCGGGGGACCATGTAGCCCTGATAGGTTGTCTCCTCCTGTCCTTCCATCACATATTGTTTCTCTGTCTAACCCTGCTGAGATGCCAACATACCCACTACTGCATTGGCATTTCCTATCTGTCTCTAGGCATTGGCAGGATGAGCCTTGCCTATTTTCTTGCACCATTGATTGGCTGGAGCCTTGCCTCTCCTCAGATGGAACACTTTGCCATGTGTTCATATACCAAATGCTAAACTTCCACAGGAGAATAGTTGTGCCCTGGATACTTGGCATTTATCAGGACAAACAATGGCCAGATATTACATGGACAAAGCTGCATTACGCCACAGTGCCCATTTCACAAATCAGCTGACAGCCTTGGGTGAGAAAACGACCAACTGGCTCTGGAGTTGCTTCAGCAGTGTGTGCACAGCTGGCACTGTGGCTGGTAAGCTCGGTAAAGTCATGGCCGTCTCCCTGAACATTTCACAAAGTGTACCTGAGTTTTATCTTATCGTGTTTCCCCACCATTTCACTTCTTTTATTCCCTCAGTCGGTCAGCCATGTTGCTCTTGTTAGCCTATCATTTACAACTGACACTTCATCTTCATCAGAAGCCATGAAAATGTGGTCTTCCTGCTGGCCCTCGCAGGTGCATATGGCCAATGTCCAAGCCCCAGCAATATCAAAGAGATAAACGGAACCAGGGTCTGTGCCCGCATGTACGAGAATGACCATCACTACTACGATCAAAGTTGAGGTGGTCAATATCTGGACGTCTACCTTGGGGATTACATGCCCTTTATTTGAAAAGGCAGGAACAAGAGGATCTCCTCACTGGTGGTGGCCACCTGCTGTGACCTCAGCGTGTGGTCCAGAAACAAGAAAGAGGACACCAAGCACATGTTCTCCCCTGGCATCAACTAACACCTCAGAGATGTCATGAAGGGGCTCTTCAGAAACTGGGACAACTCCATCACCTGAACTGGAAGGTGAAAAAGACGAAAGGAACGGGCTGAGAAGAGGAACCACCACGACCTACGATCACCTGCCATGTGTTTGAATTTTCTGAACTTGTCAAAGGAAAAATAAAATTAGAAATGGAAAAAAGTGATGGGACCGCTCTGAATTCTGCTATCAGGGTCTTTAACAAAAGTTTATGGCTGTTTACATGAAGAACGTTTGTGTGTCCTGGAATCACAATGTAGTGTAATGGCCTCCAACTAATATGTTATTAACGCTTCATGTTATTGCACATGTACAGAATAACACAAAAAGTGAGTGATAGGCAGGCAACTTTTATCTTTTAACCCGTGTAACAGATAACACCTTAATGCTGGAATTTACATTCATATGAAAAGGTTTGGGACCCCCACTGAGCCTGCATAATAATTGACTCTCCTTTCAACAATAAAAGTATGGTATGTCTTTCATTTCCTAGAAACATCGGAGTACTGCGGTGTTTTCCGGACAAAGATTTTTAGTGACACAGTATTTAGTTGTATGAAGTTAAATCAAATGTGAAAAACTGGCTGTGCACAAATGTGGGTCCCCTTGTCATTGTGCTGATTTGAATGCCTGTCACTGCTCAATGCTGATTACTTACAACACCAAATTGGTTGGATGAGCTCATTAAGCCTTGAACTTCATAGACAGGAGTGTCCAATCATGAGTGATAAAAGGTATTTAAGGTGGTCAATCGCAAGTTGTGCTTCCTTCCCTTTGACTCTCCTCTGAAGAGCGACAGACAGCATGGGATCCTCAAAGCAACTCTCCAAAGATCTGAAAACAAAGATTGTTGAGTCTCCTGGTTTAGGGGAAGGCTACAAAAAGCCATCTCAGAGGTTTAAACTGTCAGTTTCCACTGTAAGGAATGGAATCAGGAAATGGAAGGCCACAGGCACAGTTGCTGTTAAACCAACCCAGCAGGTCTGGCAGGCCAAGAAAAATACAGGAGTGGCATATGAGCAGGATTGTGAGAATGGTTACAGACAACCCACAGATCACCTCCAAAGACCTGCAAGAACATCTCGCTGCAGATGGTGTATCTGTACATCGTTCTACAATTCAGCACAATTTGAACAAAGAACATCTGTATGGCAGGGTGATGAGAAAGAAGCCCTTTCTGCACTCACACCACAAACAGAGTCGCTTGTTGTATGCCAATGTTCATTTAGACAAGCCAGATTCATTTTGGAACAAAGTGCTTTGGACTGATGAAACACAAATGGAGTTATCTGGTCAGAACAAAAAGCGCTTTGCATGGCAGAAGAAGAACACCACAGTCCAAGAAAAACACCTGCTACCTACTACCTATATTATGTAAAGCACTTTGAGCTACTGTTTGTATGAAAATGTGCTATAAAAATAAATGTTGTTGTACCTCCTGTCAAATTTGGTGGAGGTCCCATCATGCTGTGGGGCTGTGTGGCTAGTTCAGGGACTGGGGCCCTTGTTAAAGTCGAGGGTCAGATGAATTCAACCCAATATCCACAAATTCTTCAGGATAATGTTCAAGCATCAGTCACAAAGTTGAAGTTACGAAGGGGTTGGATATTCCAACAAGACAATGACCCAAAACACAGTTGGAAATCTACAAAGGCATTCATGCAGAGGGAGAAGTACAATGTTCTGGAATGGCCGTCACAGTCCCTTGACTTGAATATCATCGACAATCTATGGGATGATTTGAAGCAGGCTGTCCAGGCTCGGCAGCCATCAAATTGAAGTGAACTGGAGAGATTTTGTATGAAGAATGGTCAAAAATACCTCCATCCAGAATCCAGACACTCATCACAGGCTATAGGAGGACAGCGTCTAGAGGCTCAAAGGAGCAAAAGGAGGCTCAACTAAGTATTGATGTCATATCTCTGTTGGGGTGCCCACATTTACGCACCTGTCTAATTTTGTTATGATGCATGTTGCATATTTTCTGTTAATCCAATAAACTTAATATCACTGCTGAAATCCTACTGTTTCCATAAGGCATGTCAGATATTAAAAGGAAGTTGCTAAGCCAATGATAAACAAAAATCCAAAGAATTAAGAGAGGATCCCAAACTTTTTCATATGACTGTATAAAGCAATAAATCATTTTATACAGCGCAAGGCAAGTGGAGAAGCTGATTTACGGTAAGGCCTAAAGGCACTTTAAGTGAACTCTGCTGACTTATGACGTCCAATTTATTGTTGTGTGTCTTTTGTGATAATTCTTCTTAAATAAGAGTCTCTCAGGTGGTACAGTGGCGCAGTGGGTAGCGCTGCTGCCTCGCAGTTAGGAGACCTGGGGTTTGCTTCCCGGGTTCGCCCTGCGTGGAGTTTGCATGTCCTCCCACAGTCCAAAGACATGCAGGTTAGGTGCATTGGTGATCTTAAATTGTCCCTGGTGTATGGGGGTGTGTGCCCTGCCCAGAGTTTGTTTCCTGCCTTGTGCCCTGTGCTGGCTGGCATTGGCTCCAGCAGACCCCCATGACCCTGTGTTAGGATATAGCAGGTTAGATAATGAAGATCTAGGGGGCCAGAATGACAAGGCCATGGAGGGCAATTTAGCCAGGACATTGGGATACACCTTACTC
>JANRMT010062796.1:102121208-102132472 GCA_026402145.1 Polypterus bichir lapradei | reverse complement strand
GCTTAAGGCACATCATGAAGGCTCTGGTACTCACGATCGCTCTTCTCGTGACTCTGGCTGGGGTCTGGGCACAGTGTCCGAACCCTAGTGAACTCAAAACCGAGAATGGGACAAAGATCTGCGCCCGCATGTACGAGAACGACCACTACTACTACGACCAGTGCTGTGGGGGTAACTACCTGGACACTTTCTCCGGGGACGACATGCCTTTAATTCCAAAGGGCTGGAACGACCGAATCTCCTCGCTGGTGGTGGGCTCCCGATGTGACCTCACCGTGTGGTCGAGGAGCAAGAAAGAGGGCACCAAGCGCAAGTTCTCCTCTGGCATCCAGTACCGCCTCAAAGATGTGGCTAAAGGGCTTTTCGGAAACTGGGACAACTCCATCTCGTCCTACTACTGCAAGTGTGCGTGATCGGGACGGACGGGTGTGGAAGGACGGTCGGGGACGGAGGAGCCGACGCTTTGCGGAGTTCGCAAGACCAGCAGCTGCCTGGCGTCACGGTGACAAGTCGCGTCCACCGCAGACTGCATTTCAAAAATAAGATCATTAAAGCAAAATTAAATACAAACCTATTTTGTCTTTTTATTTCATTTTTAAAGCAAGTCCGCCTGAAGAGAAATGTAAGCAAAATTGTATAGTTACAGATCCTCCAGTTATATTCCGTATAATGTTAGCCGATTGGCGTAGTCATGTCGGAAAGTCACTGCAGCAGACTTTATACACGAAAAAAGGGCAAACCTATCTATTATATAGTGCCTTTCACATCTATCTATCTATCTATCTATTATATAGCGCCTTTCACTTCTATCTATCTATCTATTATATAGCGCCTTTCACATATATCTATCTATCTATTATCTAGTGCCTTTCACTTCTATCTATCTATCTATCTATTATATAGCGCCTTTCACATCTATCTATCTATATATATAGTGCCTTTCACTCTATCTATTATATAGTGCCTTTGACTCTATCTATCTATCTATCTAAAACGATCTAGTGGGGATGTTCAATTTATGAATTTAATTTAAGTTACTTTAAAATAAGTATGCTTGCTGTTAAGTTTTACTTAACTTTTTCTATAGTTACATTGACTTAATTTTACCTGATGTCACAATAACACAATTATTATGAAACAAAGCCATCAGAATGTTTTCTTTCAGCAGAAGCACACTCCATCTCAGAAACTGTTGTCATTAGTCACTTATTTTATGTTAATCTTATTCAAAATGAATACGCATGGTATTCCAATTTTTCTTATACAGTTAAATTGACTGGTGCCCTGTCCGGTGTTTGTTCCTACCTTGCACCCCATGCTATCTGGGATGGGCTCCAGCAGACCCCCTCAACCAGGTTCAGGACTTAAACAGGTTAGAAAATGAATGACTGACTAATCAAGATTTATGTACATGTGACTATTCCATATTTACATAAAGAAACGCTCAGTTTTGTTTCTAAGGTTCCCCACAACTTTGTTTACCGCGAAAGAAAGTTATAAACTTACAGGAAACTTTTAATTTGTTTTCCCCAAATGCCATGGACTTTTTGGGCTTGTGCAAGTTAATTTATAACCTTTTTTTTGATACATGCTGCCCACCATAAAGCATACAATCATCTTTTCCTTGGTTTTCAATACAATCCATCCATTATCCAACCTGCTATATCCTAGCTACAGGGTCATGGGGGGTCTGCAGGAGCCAATCCCAGCCAACACTTCCGGTTACTTGCTGTTTTTGATCAATTTACAGCGTGTTTGTCTTTTTCTTTGTCCTTTGGACATTATACAGGGGCATTTATGCTTATGAGAGACTCTTAATCACTCAGACCTTCATTATCCAACCTGCTATATCCTAAGACAGGGTCATGGGGGTCTGCTGGAGCCAATCCCAGCCAGCACAGGGCGCAAGGCAGGAAATAAACCCCAGGGCAAGGCGCCAGCCCACCGCAGGGTGCACACACACACTAAGGACAATTTAGGATTGCCAATGTACCTAACCTGCATGTCTTTGGACTGTGGGAGGAAACCCAACCAGACACGGGGAGAACATGCAAACTCCACGCAGGGAGGACCCGAGAGCTTCTTTATATTATGCAGTAATAGGTGAACCTCTACACTCTTAACCAATCTTTTCTTCTCTATGCATTTGTTAGATCGAACCACTGTCCACATTTTCAGTTTAATGAAATGGATTCAGTTACTTTAATTTCACACAGTGTGGCAGGCGGCTGGGCGTCATACCCAGCCAGGATGCCGGAAGGGACTGGGAGAGGGACCATACCTCCCCCCGGACCATGAGAGGGCAGCCGCCCTGGTTAGTATGAGGTCCATGGGAATCGAGCTTAGAAGATCAACCCTATTGGGGCCTGTCGCCACCGTCAGGGGGCACCCGGAGGATCCTAGAGCCCTGGAAACCAGCACTTCTGCCACACCAGGAAGTGCCGCCAGAAGTTCATCGGAGGCACCTGAATCACTTCCGGGTGGAGATAAAAGGGGACCACCTTCCTACGATCAGAGAGCTGGATTGGGGTGGAAGAAGGTAATGCTCGGGATTGAAGAGGAAAGGCGGCCCAAGGAGGACCATTGAAAGGCCAAGGAAAGAAGGGTGTTTGGTGCTGGAGCACTGTGTGTGTGTGAGTCTTGGACTTTGGGGACCTTATCAATAATAAACGTGTGTGTTTTTTAGAACTGCAGGTGTCCGTCTATTTCTGTCCGGCTGTCTTCTCACAACAGTTACTAATTTAATTTACCTTAAATATGTTGTGTTTTCTGAATATCTATTCTTAAAAAGAATGTTTCATTTTAAAACTGCTCAAACTAATCGCGTGTGACCACATTTACATTTATTTGCTTAGCAGATGCTTTCATCCAAAGCGACTTACAAAAGACTAACCACTGTCCATGACTGAAAAGTTTATTTAATAATCGTTTTTTGAGTGTAAATATCGATCTATGCAGTGTATACACTGTACATACACGAGGGACGTTGAAAAAGTTTCTGCAGTTTTTTTTTAACTATAGGGTGGTCCAGATCTAATTATGCAATTTTCATTACGCTATAACTTATTAAGTTTATTACATAGAAAATCACCCAAAAAATCCCAGACCATCGAGAATTGTGCAAACTGACGACATGAAGAATCATCACCACATAAATCAAAGTCATCCAGATGATCTGGATCTGCATTATTAGATCTGGACCACCCTATATTAATAAAGAATTTCAAAATCAAATGACGTCACTTTTCTACACGGTCACCTTCGTTTGCGATGCAATTTTCCTAGCGTCATACCAGCTTTTTAATGCCCAATTACTACTACTCCTTGTGGTAATGCGCGACCCCGCACATTACCAAATTTAAGTTGAAGCAGCCTTGAAATCAAAGCAGCGGCATTTATATGGTTGTAAGGAAGAGCACTTACCGTTTGTGTGTTGAGGGCGCTGTCGCGGGAACGCGGGGCTGTCTAGCGGGTGAGCGCTGTGAGGCGGGGTGTGTTTGGACACACGTAGATTGACGAATAGTTGGTAAGCTTCGAGAAAAGTTGCATAATTTTAGTATGCGCATGCGTAGTATCAGTGAGTAGATCATTTCGATGGGTAGGATGTTTCGTTAGAACACCGGTATGATGGCCAGTACGGGCTCCACCACACGTGTTCAGTTTTACACGCAGCCTGCCCAGTGCAGGCGGTTTAAAGTGCGGCGCGCCTTAAAAGAGAAAGCCGGCATTTGATTGAATCAGAGATGGGGATCCCATAACGTTAAAGAAATGGGTTTTTACTTACTGGTGAGTCGGAAACAGGTGTGCTTGAGCTCAGCATAGCCGTTGGCCGTCCCGGAGGGTTTATACGCGCGCGCCCCGCAGGAGTTCGGATTTAAATACATAGTTGCTCGGGGCGCGCTGCGGCGCATGGCGTGAACGCGCTACCGTCTACCGGGATAGGTGCATGAGGTAGATGTGTTGGCAGATGGGCTGGACTGTCTTGCCGGTTATATTTAAGGAGTTACCAGTGGACCTAAGAGCGAGGTAGGAGTAAGCACTGCTGAGCTATTTGGAGGAGCAGTTGTAATTTTGGCGGCTTTTGTATACAGAGTTATATATTTCCTAGAGATTGTTTTTGGTGGAGGTATATATACTTATTTGGTGCTAGGATAGTTTTTGATTTTGGGTTTGGTGCAAGTGTTTTTTTTTTTTGTATATACACACTTGTTTTTGTGCATTTTTCTTTCCTGCTGGAGGAACGTCTTGAGCCAGGAATAAAAGAAAACAACCTTCATTATTGGAGTGTGTGTGTAGTTTTTGTAGGAGTGCACTGTTTTTTTTAATATGCCATACTTTTCCTTTTTGTTTGTTTTTATTTCTTTTTGAAGAAGTGTCAGTGCTGAAGGACTGTGTCTCAAAGCCCACCTGACACCACTGCATTTTGGTTGTACAGCACTCTTGTGAATAAACTTGCACCATTCACCCTTCAATTTTTGTCTGTGTCTCATCTCTCCACTGATCCCGTTCGGTTCATGAACTATCAGATGTCCAGAGTGTAGGCTGGGGCCACTTCCCACAACACGGGATATCACACTCCTCCTCCCACCTTCACCGTTTCCAAAGAAAATATAAAACAGCAGAACATTTTGAACTCCCCTCATTTATGTACAGTGCGTATAGAAAATAATCCCCCCCCAAAATATTCCCATTTTTTTTTGTTGCTTTACAGCCTTTGTAGCCGCCGTTGCATAAGGTGAAGTCAGGCACGGGTAAGACGCGTGTCAAAGAAATCTCAAAGTCCAAAAGTTCATTTTAAAATATTTAGTGAAAGTTAAAAGCAAATAATCCACACAAGAATAAAAAGAAAAATAGTTACACACCTAGAATAAAGGCAAAAAAAAAAGGAAAAAATGTATCTTCTATAGACTTAGTTTTTCTTAAGAAGCTTTGGTTATTTTTGTACTTAAAAGTTCTTAATTTCTTCTTCTGTATGCCTTAAATATACGGTTCAATACTTAAATCTTTTATTTTAAGAGTTACTTCACACTCAAAAGGCCCGTAGGCCGTTGGCACATTGACATGCACCGAGGCACGTTCACGTGCACAAGCACGAACGTGAGCTCAAACAAGGACACGGTTAAAAAACCGTAAGCCTCTGTACCTTACACAAGGCAAGGCTAGACTCTAACTAACGATCATTGTTTACTCAAAAACTGTTAAGAAATGACAGGAAAATACCAACTCAATTCTATTCATGGGGGTTATAGGAACCTCCCATATTTTATGCATTATCATCTAAT
Organism: Polypterus bichir lapradei; assembly: GCA_026402145.1. Lineage (NCBI taxonomy): Eukaryota > Metazoa > Chordata > Cladistia > Polypteriformes > Polypteridae > Polypterus > Polypterus bichir. The sequence goes on along the minus strand of JANRMT010062796.1, from coordinate 102,127,190 downwards.
AAATATTCATATATTTTATAGAACTAGGAAAATGGCTCTTACAGCCTTAAATGAAAACACACACAAATCAATATTTCTTCCCAGCTTTATTTACTCAATGCAATCTCTAACATCCAAGTGAAAAATATCACAGCTACAGTTAAGAAAAATTATAAAGAATCAAAAACAAGACCTACTGAGGTTAATAAAGGACCCCCCCCCCCACCCATGTCAATGTCATTTTGTTTTAATGTCAGCCTTAAATCTGTTGATTCTTGTCTATCAGCTTTGCACATCTTCATTTAGCCCACTCAATATTTGCCCCCCCCACTCTTCTTTACAGTTGAACTGTTCAAGTTCGGTCACATTGGACGGTGAGCGTTGCTGGTCTGCTATCTTCAGATCTTTCCACAGATTCTCCGTGTGATTTAGGTCTGGGCTCTGACTGGCCACACCAGGACATTCACTTTCTTCTCCTTCAGCCACTGTGTGGTCAGTTTTGCTGTGTGCTTCGGGTCATTGTCGTGTTGAAAGGTGAACATTCTGCCCGTCTTCAGCTTTCTGGCAGAGGGTAGCAGGTTTTCCTCAAGAATTCCTCACACTTTTATTTTACAAGTGATGTATGAGAGACTTGTTTTTTACTTTTTAGTACACTTTTTAACTTAATATAAGCCTGTTTTTTAAAAAGTATTTTTTATATATATATTATTTTCAACTTTTAGTCTTAGGTTTATTTTATTATAATTTTGTAATCAATATTTTAACACTTGCTTTAATATTTCTAACTGTTACTAGTGCCATCTATTGGTGAAATCTTGAACTATTCTTCATATGAAAATTTCATTTCTTAATCAACATGGATTAATTGATCAATTAGTGAAACTGATCATTGATTCGTGTATTGTCATCGGAAGTGAGTAAGTGTGCAAAATTTCAAGTCATTTGGACGATAGGAAGTGGGTTAAATATCGATGACAAGATTTGTACCAGACAACAACCCGGTGAAGTTAAAAGAAGCGTGGTAAAGAAAGACCAGCTAATTAAATGAGATTGTGAATCTGGCTGGAACAAAAACCTGCAGTCACAGTGGGAGACCACCCACAAAACACAAGGCATTGGCACGCAGACAAAGAAAAAACACAAATAAACTTAAATGAATGAATACATACAGATGAAAGATCCAAAAATGAATTAAATAAAATTCTAGAGAAGGCAGTCATTACCAGTTAAATAACCATCTCAGTAAACCTGCTATTCTCGATAAGTTTCAGTCGAGTTTCAGAACAAATCACAGCACAGAAACTGCACTCGTTAAAATAGTAAATGACTTGCGGGTAAATTCAGACAGAGGCCGTCTATCTGTTCTCATCCTGTTAGATCTGAGTGTCGCATTTGACACCATTGATCACAACATTCTTAGAAATCACCTAAGTCAGTGGGTGGGCCTCTCTGGCAGTGTCTTAAATTGGTGTGAGTCTTACCTGGCAGGGAGAAAATTCTTTGTTAGTTGTGGTGATTATACTTCAAAGACCCCTGATATTCTATATTGTGGTCCACAAGGCTCTATCCGAGGTCCGCTGCTCTTTTCGATTTACATGCTTCCGTTAGGTCAGATTATCTCAGGGCATAATGTGAGCGACCACAGCTATGCTGATGACACACAACTGTACTTATCAATAGTGCCTGATGACCCCGACTCACTTGATTCACTGACCCCCGATGTCTCACTTGTTTTCTTAATGGATGAGTAGTAATTTTCTCAAACTAAATAAAGAGAAAACTGAAATTGTAGTGATTGGCAATAATGGATATAATGAGGTTATTAGAAATAAACCTGATGCATTAGGATTAAAAGTCAAGACAGAGGAAAAAAAATAGGGGTAATTATGGACTCTGATCTGAATTTTAAATCGCATATTAATCAGATTACTAGGACAGAATTTTTTCACTTAAGTAATATAGCAAAAGTTAGACCTCTTATAACATTTCAAGATACTGAGAAATGAGTTCACGCTTTTGTTTTAGTCGACTAGATTACTGTAACGCACTCCTCTCAGGACCACCCAAAAAAGACATCAATCGATTGTAACTCGTGCAGAATGGAGCTGTTAGAATCTTAACTAGGAAAAGAAAATCCGAGCACATCACACCAGTCTTAGTGTCACTACACTGGTTGCCGGTGGTATTTAGAATTGACTTTAAAATACTGATGATGGTTTACAAAGCCTTCAATAATCTGCTCCATCTTATATCTCTGAACGTCTTACACCTCACACTCCAAATCATAACCTTAGATCTTCAAATGAGGGTCTACTTAGAATTCCAAGAGCTAAACTTAAAAGAAGTGGTGAGGCGGCCTACTGCTGTTAGGCACCTAAAATCTGGAATAGCTGACTGATAGAAATTCACCAGGCTGATACAGTGGAGCACTTTAAAACACTGTTATAAACACATTCAATTTAACTTTTGTTTCTCATAACTTCATCTTAGTTGAATCTTGATGCTCTGCATATTCAATTAATTATCATTACTATTCATGGTGGCTCCGTAATCCATCCTAAGCCCTAGTTTCTCTTCTGTTCTTTTTTCAGTTTTCTGTGATTGTGATCTGCGCCACCACCACCCTGATCAGAGCACCGTGATGTCCCTACAATGATTGGTTGAAGGCCAGAAGTCCACGTGACCGTCATCATCAAGTTCTTCCATGTGAACCCTGAATACGATGAGGACTGATTGAGGTCATTAATGTCAGGTAGAATGCCTAGAAGGGGCTGGGTGGGTGGTCTTGTGGCCCCCTGCAGATTTTATTTTTTTCTCTCCAGCCGTCTGGAGTTTTTTTTTTTTTTTGTTTTTTCTGTCTTCCCTGGCCATCTGACCTTACTTTCATTCTATGTTAATTAGTGTTCTCTGATTTTAATTCTTACTTTGTCTTTTTTTTCTCTTTCTTCATCCTGTAAAGCACTTTGAGCTCCACCATTTGTATGAAAATGTGCTAGAAATAAATGTTGTTGTTGTAAAGACATAAAACAAAGGCTTGAGGCCAAGTGAGGGAAGGAACCCTGGCCGAAAGATAACAGACGCATCTCATTGATGGTGGTCATTATGTCACTAAATGGAATTTAATTTCACCTCAGGGGGGTCCTAATTTATTGTTATGCACCCGAGCCCACTGACCACAGTAGATTTTTTGAATATTTTTTTTTGCCATGTTGTGCTTCGGCCACAACAGAAGAGGAGTCCCAATCGGAAGGCGTTGTCTCTTTGTTGGCCCGTCTTCAGAATAAGAATGACATTTCTAATTGAAGCAGCTAATAGATTATAGATAAAAAGGCAACGCAGGCAAAGGAGCCTCAGCAGGACCCCACGGAGAGATCCGACACTAATTAGCCAGCTGGCATTTAGTGGCATTGTAGGGGGGCGGAGGTGGCAGTTGTCTGGCTGGCTTATTAGGCTGACAGACGGTTCCACCTGCAGCACTTCAGATGGGGTCTAATCGCACTTTCATTAATGCACTGCTTCACTACACAACAAACGTATTACCCCCCTGTTGGTTACAAAACTCTGAGTACCTGTTTGCTGGTCCCACCATCTACGGATGTCACAGAACTTCTTCTCTCAGAAGAGGCCATTTTAGATTTCCAGTGGAAAACAAAAACACGCCAAAGTTTCTCACCTTGAAAGAAGGCTGTAGGAATCAGAGGACAGGCAAACAGCGAGATTAGCTTTTTTGCAATAAACAATAACACGGAACTCAACCCAATTAAGTCAGACTGAGCTGAGCTCCGAGTTTCCAGACAGCTACGAATATGTTACAATTTTGATCTCAAAATGCCCCCCTTCCAGACTAGTTTTCCATCATCTACTGTATAGAGTTTCCCATGATGCTCTACCTTTACCCATAACAGTCACCTGATGTGCCAGACCTTCTCACAACAATATTCTTGTTGGCAGGACATCTTTGCCATCTGGCAATAAGCATCACCTGATTACCGCTCCCTTCATTCTCACAGCCTAATTAAGTTGAGGTCAGAAGGGCCCTTGTATGAAAACTGGACTGCCTAATTATAATTCAATAAATTGCTCCTGCATTTCTCAGAACAAAGTTTCCCTGCTTGTTCCTCAGAGGGCAGGATGAACTCGTCTGACTACTCGACTCACCGAAGGCCGTGCTCCAATCGCGGGCTATCCTTCTCCCTTTGCCTTTATTTAACTATTTGCTTGGCATACCTAATTTGTGCTACATTTAATACTTATAAGTTTTCATATTTATTTATGCTAATACATGAATATAATAACTTTTTATTTTCCATACCAGCAGGGTTTATCAGGTCGTGACCTGGCTTAGTTCCTTGGCCTTTAAATTTATTTCCGTTTCGTTCTTGGGGGTTCAAAGGTCCATGAAACCCAGCGCTTATATTCACTTTGAAGGAGACAAGGCACCGTAAAGGCTGATTGATCCTTCTGTGTCACACCTACGCTGTAGCCCGCCTAACCTATGGTATAGCCTGACAGGCACCTCCTCAAAAATGTGACTACAAGCTGCGTCGACGCAGACCGTATGCAGAGCCCTGATTGGCCAGTTTGGTAACTACATATTTCCATTCATTTTCTGCTATTCTGAATTAACATGCAGCAAATTGCAGAAAGACTTGTCGAAGAAGTTAGAAAATATACACTGTAATGGAAAAACCCAGTCAAGCATAAAGATTGGGGGCACCCGCAGACAGACCCCCAGGTATAACCAAAAAGAAATGCTGTGTATGAACGCTTTAAAAAAAAAGACAAAAAGATGTCTTCATAGATGCGAGCCTCAAAGTGACGGCTCCACTTCCAGTTAAGTACAAGCCGGGCAGGAAGAGGCGGGTCCAAGGGGGAGGGGCACCAGAAGTGACATCAGAGGTGGTAGGCCTGTCAATCATCTGGTCTGTAGAGGGAGGAGGAGAAGAAGAGGCGCTAATAAGCAGTGCCACCTTGTGGATCAGTGAGGAATTACGACCAGTTAATACAGGGGGAGCAACATTATCTACACTTATCTAATATAGCCTTTGTTTACCAGTTAGATAGCAAGTTGTTAAATTATACACTCACAGATACTTAGGCTAACTTAACATACAGTCGTGGCCAGACGTTTTGGGAATGACACAAATATTAATTTTCACAAACTTTGCTGCCTCAGTTCTTATGATGGCAATTTTAATCTACTCCAGAATGTTCTGACGAGTGATCAGATGAATTGCAATTAATTGGAAAGTCTCTCTTTACCATTAAAATGAACTTCTTCTCATAAAACCACTGCATGTCAGCCCTGCCACAAAAGGACCTGCTGACGTCATCTCAGTGACCCTCTCATCAACACGGGTGAGGGTGTCGACGACGACCAGGCTGGAGATCACTCTGTCACGCTGATTGAGTTACAATAGAGAGGTGAAGAAGGCTTCAGGGCAGCCAAGAAAGTCCAGCAAGTGCCAGGACCGTCTTCTGAAGTTGATTCAGCTGTGGGCACCACCAGTGCAGGGCATGCTCAGGAATGAATGGCAGCAGGCAGGTATGTGTGAGGTGAAAACTAGGTGGCCTGGTGGGTGTCAAGAAGGGCAGCAAAGAACACAAGAAGAACATCAGGGACAGACTGAGATTCTGCAAAAGGTGCAGGGATTGGACTGCTGAGGACTGCTGGGATCAAGTCATTCTCTCTGAAGAATCCCCTTTCTGATTGTTTGGGGCATCCAAAAGAAAAGATGAGCGGCGCTACCATCAGTCCTGTATCATGCCAACAGTAAAGCATCCTGAGACCATCCATGTCAGCCAAGGCAGTGCAGGGCTCACTCACAATTTGGCCTAAGAACGCAGCCATGAATAAAGAATGGGACCAAAACATCATCTGAGAGCAACTTCTAACAACCACCCAAGAACAGTTTGGTGACCCAGCATGAACAATCCAGCATGATGTCAAAGATAGATAGATAGATAGATAGAAATGAAAGGCATGATATAATAGATAGATAG
>JANRMT010062796.1:102100464-102120408 GCA_026402145.1 Polypterus bichir lapradei | reverse complement strand
AAATGAAAGGCACTATATAATAGATAGATAGAAATGAAAGGCACTATATAATAGATAGATAGATAGAAATGAAAGGCACTATATAATAGATAGATAGATAGATAGAAATGAAAGGCACTATATAATAGATAGATAGATAGATAGATAGAAATGAAAGGCACTATATAATAGATAGATAGATAGATAGAAATGAAAGGCACTATATAATAGATAGATAGATATGAAAGGCACTATATGATAGATAGATAGATAGGTAGAGTGAAAGGCACTATATAATAGATAGATAGATAGAAATGAAAGGCAGTATATATTAGATAGATAGATAGATGTATCTCACTGGATATGCCAGTCAGAGGAGTTGGCGCGGCTCTGCCGTTTGTCCCCCAGGGTGGAGGGCACAGCTGGAGGAGCAAACAAGGAGGAGACTTTGCTGTCCTCCCTCCCTTTCTTATTTCCAGGTCTCCTCGTTTGCTTTGCTCCTTTATTATTATTTTTTTATTCCACTCCACATCTGAGATTCCCTGTCTTGCTGGAGGGAAGGAAGAGAAACCTCAGAAAGAGACAGAAGTTTAAGGTAAGCCACTCTTTGAAATATGAATAAGCAGTCACTGTATGAATAAAAATATTGAGGTGTGCAGGGGGTCAGCTACACAGGCAAGTGTGGGAACTCAAATAAATAAAACTAAAATGAAAAATATAGATTATTGTAAAAGAAAAAACGTACAAAAAGTAGATTGCGTAGATATGACAATGTAAATTATGAAACGTGCATTTAAAAGGGAAACAGAATGAAAGGCAAAAAATAGCAGAACAAAAAAATGAGCAGAAGAAGGAAACCACAAACAAGCATAAATGAGAAGGAGTGCGATGGCACATACTTAAAGATTTGAAATAATGAAATGTGTGTAAAAGTCTACATTGCGCTGTTATTTGTGGTATTTCTACATTTTTTTCTATAAATTTTTAAATGACATGCAAAACAATGAACAACTTGTAATAAGTTCATGTTTTACCTTTATTTGTGATATTTTCCTCTATGTTTATACATTTAAAAAATGACTGTAAAACAATAAAAACGCATATAAGTAACTGTTGCACCTTACTTGTGATATTTTAATATTTGTACAAGTTTGAAATGAGATGCAAAACAAGGAAAGCATATCTAAATATGCCTAACTTCTTTATTTGTGATATTTTGTTTAATTTTGCATTTAGGAATTTTTGCAATGACTGTGCCAGACACATAAAAACACATATAACATGCCTTCATTCTTTATTTGTGAAAGTTAGATATTTTAAAATAACATTCAAACCAAGGAAAACACATATACATCTGCGGATTCCAGTTATATTTGTGACATTTTGCTTAGTTATTCAGTTATATTTGTTTATTTCTGTTATGCAAGTGTAGACACGGTGCTCGGGAGCAACTCTGCTTGTATGTGTCTGCCAAGCCCCTGACAACTTAGAAAACTGGTGCAGCATTCAGGTTGTTGATACCCTGTTGGAAGGACTGGCACCTCAGTTGGGATGATGGGTGAACCCTGGCCCGGTCGGGAGGCCATAATGGATGAACAGTATGCACAGAGGACAGTAACCTGGCTGGGGTGGGACTTTGTTACTATGTCACTTGGGGTGAAAGAATAATGGATGTTTTGGCAGAAGACTGTCCAGCAAGAGCAGTTCCTCCCCCTGTATGACTGGGCTATTCTTCGGGACTACAATTCCCAGCATGCTCAGTGGGTGTCCATACTGGGACTATCCCAGAGGAACACTGCCATTTTGGTGTGTCTACATGGTGCTTTAGGGAACTCGGTTACCTGATTTGAAATTGGGTGCGTTATTATTATTTTTTTTTTTTTGGCAGTTTGGCAGTTATCACATTTTAAATTTACATTTTTTTAACAATGAACCATATTAAAAATGACAGCGATAACAGAATGCAATAACATGCATTAACAGACTCGATAAAATCCACTGTCATGTCATTTAAAGTGGAGCCCAAATAAGCTTGTGTGGTTTTTGAAGACAGCAGAGTCCAACTCAAGTGATGGAAGAGCGGCAGGTGTTGTTAGTTGTTTATTGTGAAGGACTTCTGACCAACCGTAGTTCAGATTTCTTAAATGTAACATTTCTGAAAGGCATACCTGATGGAGAGATCAAATCTGGTGACATTTCCAACTAAAAGTATTAGTGCATCATGGAGAGCAGATGTGGAGTGGTGCTGATTAAGGACAGTGTCAGAGTAATCCAGAATTGTCAGAATATGCAGGCAATGGAGCCCTGAGGTTGTTTTAGTATGACGTAAAAGTGAGAATCCACTGTATCGGTCCACTGTATGCAGCGCACACCAAGCCGGACTTGGTTGTAAGCCCCCAAAAGAGAGTCCCCTATTTAGTTCCACGTGGCTGGATCTGTAACTGAAGCTGATGAAGAAGGATTGGGGGAAACCAGAAATCAACACCCTCACGTTTGGATAAAGAAGGAAATTGATGAGGGGGTGGGATCTCCCTTGGAATTCGATGTCCTCACGATCTCGTATGAAACTTGCATTCCCCTTTGGAGATTGGTGAACTCACGCAATCGCATATGACATCGACAAGCGGTGGGTGAAGAGGGGACATTTCCCATTGGAGATCAGCACCCTCACAAATAAAATCGATGAACGACCCTCTCCCATTCTTCCCCATGGAGAGCAGCACGCTTGCTATTAAATATAAAATTATAAAATGAATGAGCGGGGTACGGGGTTCCCCTTGGTGATCAGCACCATTGCAATCGCAAATGATATCAACATTCCCTCTTGGAGATCAGTACACTCACATGCCCACACTATGAAATCATTGCACGGAGCATGAGGTGTGATTTCTCCTTGAAGATCAGCATCCTCATGATAACAAATGAAACGGAAAAGTGACTGCCCCCCTTGGAGCTATCGAATATGGAATTATAAAACAAATGAGTGGGGTGAGGGTTCCCCTTGTCGATCGGCACCCTTGCAATTGCATAAGAAGTTATCATTCCTCTTTGCACTCTCTCGATCGCATATGAAATCACTGAGTTGGCCATTTCCCCTTGAAGATCAGAGCCTCGAGATCACCGATGAAATCGACGATCGACTCTCCTCCTTTGGAGATCGGTTACCCTTGATATCGAGTACAGAATGAGCGGGTGTGGGGAGGAGTTTCCCCTTGGTGAGCGGCGCTCTTGTGATCGCATAGGAAATTAACATCCCCCCCTTGGAGGTCGGCATGTGAAGGGTGGGGTGTGAGGCGTGATATCTCCTTGAAGATCAGCGACCTCACACTTACAAGTGAAACCGATGAGGGTCTCTCTCCCCCTTGGAGACTGGCACACTTGTTATCGAATATGAAATTGTAAAATGAATGAGCGGGCTTTCCCCTTGGAGATCAATGTGGTCATACGATTGCATTATGAAGTTGATGAACGGGGGGAGAAGTTATTTCCCCTTGAAGGTCAGAGCCATGACAATTGCAAATCTAACCGATGAGTGACTCTCCCCCTTAGAGATCAACACACTCGCCATTGCATATGAAATTAATGTTTCTCCCTGCACATCGGTGCACTCGTGTGATTGCATATAAAATCAATGAGTTGGGCATTTCCCCCCGAAGATCAGAGCCTCAAGATCACCAATGAAATGGATGATCGACTCTCCTCCTTTGGAGTTCGGTGCACTTGATATCGCGTACAGAATGAGTGGGTCGGGGGAGGACATTCCCTTTGGCGATCGCATAGGAAATTAACATTCCCTCCTTGGAGGTCAGCATGTGAAGGGTGGGGTGTGAGGTGGGATATCCCCTTGAAGATCAGTGCCCTCACAATTACAAATGAAACCGACGAGGGTCTCTCTTCCCTTGGAGATTGGCGCACTTGTTATCAAATATGAAATTATAAAAGGAATGAGCAGGCTTTCCCCTTGGAGATCGATGCAGTCGTGCAATCGCATTATGAAATCAATGAGCAGGGGGGAGAGGTTATTTTCCCTTGAAGGTCAGTGCCCCGCGATCATCCATGAAATGGATGATCGACTCTCCTCCTTTAGAGATTGGTTACCCTTGATTTCGAGTACAGAATGAGCAGGTGTGGGGAGGAGTTTCCCCTTGGTGAGTGGCGCTCTTGCGATCGCATAGGAAATTAACATTCCCCCCTTGGAGGTCGATACACTCACATGATCATATGTGAAGAATGGGGTGTGAGGTGGGATATCCCCTTGAAGATCAGTACCCTCACAATTACAAATGAAACCGACGAGTGTCTCCCTCCCCCGTGGAGATTGGCACACTTGTTATCGAATATGAAATTATAAAATGATGAGTGGGCTTTCCCTTTGGAGATCAATGCAGTCATGCGATTGCATTATGAAGTCAATGAGCAGGGGGAGAGGTTATTTCCCCTTGAAGATCAGAGCCTCGCGATCACCAATGAAATCGACGATCGGCTCTCCTCCTTTGGAGATTGGTGCATTTGATATCGAGTACAGAATGAGCGGGTGGCGGGGAGGAGATTCCCCTTGGTGAGCGGCGCCCTTGCGATTGCATAGGAAATTAACATTCCCCCCTTGGAGGTCGATACACTCACACGATTGTATGTGAAGGGTGGGGTGTGAGGCGGGATATCCCTTTGAAGATCAGCACCTTCACAATTATAAATGAAACCGACGAGTGTCTCCCTCCCCCGTGGAGACTGGCACACTTGTTATTGAATATGAAATTATAAAATGAATGAGTGGATTTTCCCCTTGGAGATCGATGTGGTTGTGTGATCACATTATGAAGTCAATGAGCGGGGGGAGAGGTTATTTCCCCCTGAAGATCAGAGCCCTAACAATTGCAAACCTAACCGATGACCGACTCCCCCCTTGAAATCAATGTTTCTCTCTGCACATCGGTGCTCTCATGCGATTGCATATGAAATCAATAATTTGGGCATTTGCCCTTGAGGGTCAACGCCCCACGAGTGCCCTTTGAAGATCAGCACATTTGAGTGATCGCATATGAAATTATTAAATGATGATTTCCCTTGGAAATTGGTATCCTTGCAGTTGCATATGAGATTATCATTCCCCCTTGGAGATCAACACTCTTGCGATCGCATATGCAATTCTGAAATGAATGAGTGGGGACGGGGTAGTGGGGGAATTGCATTGATCTTCAAGGGGGACTGTCCCCTCCCCTTCCCATCCGTCGTTGATTTCAATCTCCCAAATGGGGAACACCAAGTTCATATGTGATCGTGAGGACAGTGGTTGCTTATGAAATTAATGTTCCCCCATAAAACGAGTACACAAGCACAATCGCTTATGAAATCAATTTCAAATAAAACCGACGAGTGACTCTCCCCCTTGGAGGTTGGTGCCCTTGAAATTGCAAATGAAATTAATATTCCTCCTTGCAGACCGGTGCACTCGCGCAATCCCATATAACATGGATGCATCGGGCATCTCCCCTTGAAGGTCTGCGCCCCACAACCACCAATGAAATTGACAAGAGACCCTCCATCTTGGAGATCGGCGGATTCGTGCGATGACAAATGAAGTTATAAAATGATGAGTTCCTCTTGGAAATTGCCTCCCTTGCAATTGCATATGAGATAAATGTCCCACCTCGGAGATCAGTGCAATCATGATCGTGTATCAAATTATGAAATGAATAAGTGGGGTTAGGGGGCTTTGGGCTGAACTCCAAGGGGAACCCTCCCTTCCCATCCCACTGCTCGTCAATTTCATACATATGGGAAATGGCATGTTGGTATGTAATCATGAGGACACCAATTACTTATGAAATTAACGTTCCCCTTTGGAGTTTGTTACACTCTTGCGATTGCATATGAAATGGGCAAGCAGGGTGGGGGGATCATCTCCCATTAGTGATCAGTGACCTGATGATCACAAATGAAATCGACTAGTGACCCTCCCACTTGGAGATCGGCAAACTCATGAAGGCACATGCTTTAGCACCCCATCAGGCCATGGTGTCCCCTGGTCAGGAGACCAGAAATGTAGGATAGGTTGTACAGTGGATGGCAGCACCCCTTATGTATGGACACCTACAGGGCAGCATGAGAGTTGTGGTCTCATGGAGCTCTCTTATTGGGTTTCATGGGGGTCACAAGGGGTTACTAATGGGAAATGAAGGCCCTGTTCCTATCCTCCTGACGTGGACATATTTCTTGGAGGGAATGATTTGGGCATTGGAAGACCTCCCAGGTCAGGTTTTAAAAGGTAGCCCTCCAGTGTGACAGAAGAATCAGAAGTGGGAGAGGAGAAGGACTACAGTCTCCTGGGAGGATTGGAGGAAAAAGAGAAGGATTGTGCTGCGCTATACCTAGTTATGGAAGGATAATTCAGGTACTCTGTAAAATAAAAGTCCTTGATCTGAACTGGGACTGTGTGTGGTGTAGTTGTGCCTGGTGTTTGGGGCTCAGTGACTCCCCTTACAGGCTACAGTATGTATTGTTCAACATGAATAAGCCACACAGACACAGCCTGGTGTGGGATTTGAACCCAGGATGCTGCAGCACTAACCATTAGGGTGCCCCTGAAAGTGTTTATTTCACATGTTCTACATTTTCCATCCATTATCCAACCCTAACACAGGGTCACGGTGGTCTGCTGGAGCCAATCCCAGCCAACACAGGGTGCATGGCAGGAAACAAACCCTGGGCAGGGCGCCAGCCCACTGCAGGGCACACACAACCACATACCAAGCACACACACTAGGGACAATTTAGAATCGCCAGTGTACCTAACCTGCATGTCTTTGGACTGTGGTAGGAGACCGGAGCACCCGAAGGAAATCCACGCAGACACGGGGAGAACATGCAAACTCCATGTAGCGCAGGGAAGACCCGGGAAGCGAACCCAGGTCTCCTTACTGTGAGGCAGCAGCGCTACCCACTGTGCCACCGTGCCACTCCTCTGCATTTTTACTTTGGGTATAAATTGAGTTTATCATTAACCAGCCACCAAATTAAAGTTTGTTACAAAGATAAGTTGAGGTGTCCAGTCTGTGACTAACTGCTAATGTCATAATGGCTGTTACGTGACACTGCTGTATTTACTATCCTGTTAGCTGCATATCTGATTATTTCTTAATGCCCCTTTAGATGCCCTGATTGGCTGCTGTGTGTGCTCCTTTTTAGAAGGCAGCCTAAAAGACATGGGGGGGCAATGAGCTCAGACGGCAGATGTGGTCTCCTCACCCGACTCTCCTGCGTTCTTCTTCCTCTCAGCAGTCATCTTCGACCCGCCGTGATATCGAGCGGCTCCGGTGTCTAATAGGGGGCCTGCTGGGAGCTCTAGTGAAGGGAGCAGGTGTGCCGAGTCAATAATTATCTGTTCACCCCCCCAGGCCCCCTCGCTTCTCCCCACCCGCTCTCACTTTCAGACACTCCAGGTAATTGTTTTGTGTACTGCAGAGTGCGTTTCACAAGCATTTAATGGTGACTGCTTTTATTCGTGTGGGTTTCATCCTTGTTTTTAAGAACACTGAAACATCTCCCCGTGAGAGATGAGCCTTTCCAACACACAAGTCACATTTTGTTTTCTGACACATTCCTTGAGCCGCTTCAAACAAGCTTTTTGTTTCAAGGGAGAAAGTGAACAGAAAACAATTCTCAAGCAGTCAACCAAATATTCCGTTGCTTGAAGCTACACGTTTGGCTCATTCGACGTTCAACTTCCACATCTCAGAAACCTCAGTCTGCCTCATGACGTTCTTCAATTTGAGCCCTCGCATGTGGGGGGCTAGAGTTGAACGTCAAATGAGCCATACGATAATTATGTACATCAGTTCTTATTTTTGGTTTTGTCTATGCATACCAGTTGCTAATGTTATAATTCTATACACTTATATAGCGCCTTTTCTCACTACTCAGAGCACTTTATTGAGTGGGGAGCCACTTCAACCACCGCTAATGTGTAACATCCACTTGGATGATGAGACACTGCCATTTTGTGCCAGTACGCTCATCACACAACAACAACAGTGAATTTATAAGGCTGGAGGTCCAAAACCCACCTTGTGACTCATTGAGCACCGCCATCCATTGTAAAGGAGCACGATCAGTGATGAGGGTACACTCACGGCCTAGGAGGTAATACCTCAGCTGTGTAACTGCCCACTTAATCGCCAAGGTCTCCCATTCCACTGCTACCTACTTGTTTTCCCTGTCCAGCCGTTTCAGGTGTGTTTGACACCATTGACGCTTTGGCTCAGCACGGCACCCAGTCCGGTGTCTGAAGCGTCAATCTGGAGAATGAAAGGTAAAGAAAAGTCAGGAGCAATTAATGAGGTTGACGTCAGGGCGTGCCTTAAGGTACCAAATGGATTTTCAGCGTTTTCATCCCATACCACATGATTAAGGGCCTGCTTCTTTATTAGGTTAGTCAAGGGTACTGCTGTGTCAGAAAAGTGGGGTGCAAACCGGCGGTGGTATCCTGCCAATCCAAGAAAGGCTTGGACCTGCCTCTTGGTTTTCAGATGGGGCCAATTGAAGATGGCATCAACTTTGGAACACTGTGGCCTTACTGTGTTCCTGCCCACCCGGTAGCCAAATGTTTAGCCTCATTTAAACACTTCTTGGGATTAATTCTATGACCAGCCTCGATGAGAGCATGAAGCACAGCTCGGACCTGCTTCAGGTGTTTCTTCCTTGTGTCGGAATAGATGACAACATCATCCGCATAGGCATCACTATAGGATTTGTGGTGACGTTGCACTTTATCCACCAGAGGTTGGAAGGTGGCTGGAGGCCCATACACTCCAAATGGAAGAACACAATATTACCAGTGTCCATTGGGGTGCTAAATGTGGTCTTGACCTTCGCAGAGTCTGTTAAAAGAAGTTACCAATACCCTTTGGTTATGTCAAGGGTGCTCAAGTGCTTTCCTTTATCCAGCTGCTAAAGGAGGTAATCCACGTGTGATATAGGATAAGCGTCAAATTGGGAGACTCAGTTAAGTCAACAGAATTGTTGCAGAACAACTCTCCAACTCTCATCCGGCTTAGGAACCAAGACAATTGGGCTAGACCAGGGACTATAACTCTCCTCTATTACACCTTGGTCCAATATTCACTTGATTTCAAGCTCCACCTGCCTCTGGGAGTAAATAAGGGAATTCCATGATGATCACACCGGGCATCTTTCACTGCTGGGTTATGGGGATAGGGACAAACCTTTTGCTCAAAACTCTAGACAAAGGACAGAAACAGCCATGGACAGGACCTCCCCAAGGGCTTGTCACGCACGCCACATACACATCCAACTAAACCAGTGTTAACTGATAGGTAGTGAATTGGTGAGAGAGATAGCCAATTAGAAACAGGGGATGATTAAGGGGTCAGAATGACTAGGCCGTGGTGGGCAATTTAGCCTGAACATCGGGATACACCCTACTCTTTACAAAGGATGTCCAGGGATCTTTTAATGGACACAGAGAGTCAGGACCTTGATCTTTTGTTTTATCTGAAGGATGGCGCTATTTTTCCAGCACAGTGTTTCTGTGACTGCACTGGGGCTTTGAGATCCACATTCATACAACAGGGTAAATGCCCCCTGCTGGCCTCACCAACACCTCTTCCAGAAGCACCCCAAAAATTTTCAAGGTGGTCTCCTATCCAAGTACTGGCTGGGCCTGAACATGTTTAGCTTCAGGTGGACGACCTATTCTGAAGTGTGTGTGCTGTGGCTGCTGGTAAGTTGCCTTTGTTATGTTTTGTGTGTTTTGTGAGTTGTTCCCTAAGAGGTGTGGCCACCTGCCAATCACCACCAGGAACCGCCCTCTGTCTATAAAATCTGACAGGTCTTTGACAGTTCCTGGTGGATCATTTCTAATGTGCCTGGGAGTTGGTGAGTTCACTTCTGTTTCGTTGTTTTGAACCTTATTGCTTTGTTTTTGACTGTTTCTAGATTATTGTTCTGGAATGTATTTGCATTGTTTTTGGGCAAATCCTTTGCTTAGCGTTTCTCAAACTTGAAGTATTTGCGACTCGAGTTTTCATAATAGTTTAAATTGCGACCCCCTAACGTTTTTTTGAAACCGTAATAAAATTTATTCCTATATTTTTTGCTGCCGATACACCGCTACAAGTTTTATTATACCTACTTAATTTGTTTTGGTTTCAATAGATGTATTTTTCATATTTTCGATTCTTGTTTTCTTTTTTTCACATCTTCGCACCCCCTTCTTTGTTACTTCTCGCCCCCCTAGGGGGGTGCCCCCCACAGGTTGAGAACCGCCGCCTTTGCTTCTTCTGATCTACAGAGCTTCATTGTTGTGGAAGAGTAATTTATAAAAACATTTTAATTTTACAAAGATTTGCCGCTTGCATTTAGTACTAGCTGGGTTTCAAGGTGATATCCCCCTCTAGTGGACATTTTTGCAAGTGCTTTTGGAACTTATTTTGGATTGATGTGCTTTGGGGCATCTAGTTCACGACATCCATTTATAGACAACTGTCCCTTTTCCTATTTCGAGCTCCTGTGACAGAGCTTCTCGATGACACTCTTGAATTGCCATCTATAAGCAGCTCTGAGTCTTTTACCTCCTCAGGACCTCCTCAACATGCCATTCTGGAACCTGCAGGTTTGTTCTTGCATGTGTGGGGCCTCAGATTGTTTTCCATAGCTGAACATGGCTGTGCACCAGTGAGTTTAATCAAGATGACATGATGGTGATGTGCTCACTGATTGCAAGTTTTCAATTTGGAGCTTAAGGTCTCCTGGGATGTAGCAGCGTGAAGAAAATAAGCCCCAGACGGCTCACCAGGGAGTGCAGACATAAGTCTCACCTGCCACAGGTGTGCTGGGAGCACTTTAGAGATTAGCTTACTAAAACGAGGACCAAGTCAATATTAAGAGGATGAAAAC
This sequence comes from Polypterus bichir lapradei, assembly GCA_026402145.1. Lineage (NCBI taxonomy): Eukaryota > Metazoa > Chordata > Cladistia > Polypteriformes > Polypteridae > Polypterus > Polypterus bichir. The sequence continues at coordinate 102,109,515 of JANRMT010062796.1, read as the reverse complement.
AAGTCAATGGGCATTTCTTTCTGCCAATACTTTTGCTTAGTTAACTTGCATTTCGGAATTCAGTTTTCAAGATGCATTCCATAAAGCACTCCCAGCAGTTAAACGTTTTAAAACTTTCTGCTTCCTCTTGTCCCCACCAGTGACCTCTTCCTATGGTTTTAAAGGCATTTTCCACCTAAAACGATCATCTTATCTCTTACATGCCTATGTTGTTTGTAGTGATGGCGGAGAAAAAATATTAATCTCATGTTTTAATGGAGACATAATGGGCTTCAATGAAGAACTGACACTTAAGAAACACAAACAAAACATCTCATAAAACAAAAAATAAATGAAGTTACCACAAAACTTGTTTCTGTTTGATTGAGCTTCACTTTCATGCACTGATGATTTTCCAGAGCCATCTTCTTCATCTTTCTTTTGCCTTTGTGAGTGGCCAGTTTCATCCGTAGTAGAAAATGTCATTTGTTATGTTTCAGCCAGATCTCCTGCCCGGTTTATGCTTACATTTCTTTTTTTAGTTGTCTGTTTTTGTTTATTTTTGATCCTATCATTTATCTTTTATTGTTATTTGTTTATATTATTAGTCTAATTATCAATTTTCTGTAATTTAGTTTTTTATCTGTGTAACTATGTTCTTTGATTTTCCTCATATTTTGTGAGTGAATCCCTAGATAGATAGATAGATAGATAGATAGATAGATAGATAGATAGATAGATAGATAGATAGATAGATATGAAAGGTACTATATAATAGATAGATAGATAGATAGATAGATAGATAGATAGATAGATAGATAGATAGATAGATAGATAGATAGATATGAAAGGCACTATATAATAGATAGATAGATAGATAGATAGATAGATATGAAAGGCACTATATAATAGATAGATAGATAGATAGATAGATAGATAGATAGATAGATACTTTATTAATCCCAAGGAGAAATTCACATACTCCAGCAGCAGCATACTGATACTAAACAATATTAAATTAAAGAGTGCTAACAATGCAGGAATAACAGACAATAACTTTGTATAATGTTAACGTTTACCCCCCCGGGTGGAATTTAAGAGTCGCATAGTGTGGGGTCTCCTCAGTCTGTCAGTGGAGCAGGACGGTGACAGCAGTCTGTCGCTGAAGCTGCTCCTCTGTCTGGAGATGATCCTGTTCAGTGGATGCAGTGGATTCTCCATGATTGACAAGAGCCTGCTCAGCGCCCGTCACTCTGCCACGGATGTCAAACTGTCCAGCTCCGTGCCTACAATAGAGCCTGCCTTCCTCACCAGTTTGTCCAGGCGTGAGGCGTCCCTCTTCTTAATGCTGCCTTCCCAGCACACCACCGCGTAGAAGAGAGCGCTTGACACAACCGTCTGATAGAACATCTGCAGCATCTTATTGGAGATGTTGAAGGATGCCAGCCTTCTAAAGAAGTATAGTCGGCTCTGTCCTCTCTTACACAGAGCATCAGTATTGGCAGTCCAGTCCAGTTTATCATCCAGCTGCACTCTCAGGTATTTATATGTCTACACCCTCCACACACAGTCACCTCTGATGATCACAGGGTCCATGAGGGGCCTGGTCCTCCTAAAATCCACCACCAGCTCCTTGGTTTTGCTGGTGTTCAGTTGTAGGTGGTTTGAGTCGCACCATTTAACAAAGTCCTTGACTAGGTTCCTATACTCCTCCTCCTGCCCACTCCTGATGCAGCCCACGATAGCAGTGTCGTCAGTGAACCTTTGCACGTGGCAGGACTCCGAGTTGTATTAGAAGTCCGATGTATGTTGGCTGAACAGGACCGGAGAAAGTACAGTCCCCTGCGGCACTCCTTTGCTGCTGATCACAATGTCAGACCTGCAGTTCCCGAGACGCACATACTGAGGTCTGTCTGTAAGATAGTCCACGATCCATGCCACCAGGTATGAATCTACTCCCATCTCTGTCAGCTTGTCACTAAGGAGCAGAGGTTGGATGGTGTTGAAGGCACTAGAGAAGTCCAGAAACATAATTCTAACAGCACCACTGCCTCTGATCAGGTGGGAGAGGGATCGGTGTAACATGTAGATGATGGCATCCTCCGCTGCTGCCTTCTCCTGGTATGCGAACTGCTGAGGGTCGAGGGCGTGGTGGACCTGTGGCCTCAGGTGGTGAAGCAGCAGCCGCTCCATGGTCTTCATCACATGTGACATCTGAGCGACAGGCCGGAAGTCATTGAGCTCACTAGGATGTGATACCTTTGGGACTGGGGTGATACAAGATGTTTTCCAAAGCCTCGGGACTCTCCCCTGTTCCAGGCTCAGGTTGAAGATGTGCTGTAGAGGACTCCCCTGCTCCAGCGCACGGGCCTTCAGCAGTCGTGGCGATAAACCATCTGGACCCGCTGCTCACACGAAGTCTCCTCAGCTCTCTGCTCACATGGGCTGCTGTAATTGTGGGTTGGGGGAAACTCTCTCCTATGCTGGTATCAGCAGAAGGATGGTTGGAGGATGCAGTACTCCGAGGTGACAGTGGGTTAGGGTGGTCAAGCCTGTTAAAGAAGTTGTTCATCTAGTTTGCTCTCTCCACGTCTCTCTCGATGGTGGCACCCCGCTTCGAGCTGCAGCCAGTGATGATCTTCATCCCATCCCACACTTCCTTCATGCTATTATTCTGCAACTTCTGCTCCAGCTTTCTCCTGTACTGCTCCTTCGCTGCCCTGAGCTGGACTCGGAGTTCCTTCTGCACGCGCTTGAGCTCATGCTAATCACCACCTTTAAAAGCCCTTTTCTTCTTGTTCAAAAGGCCCTTGATGTCACTTGTAATCCACGGCTTGTTGTTAGCATAGCAGCGTACTGTTCTTACTGGGACTACAATGTCCATACAGAAGTTGATGTAGTCAGTAGTGCAGTCAACAACCTCCTCAATGTTCTCACTATGAGACCCCTGCAGGATATCGCAGTCTCTCAGAGCTTGCTCTGCCTCAGGGGACCACTTCCTGAATGAGCGTGTGGTTGTAGGTTGTAGGCGGGGCCACCTGTCCATCACCTTTTAGCCACCGCCTCCAAGGGAGGTCGTCTACAAATGAATTAGTACCAGGTTCCCCATGAACATGTTGCTTGAACGGTCCTGATTTAGAGGTATTATGTCATAATCCCGAGAGCATTGGTTCCTGGGCCAATCACTTCACCAAATGTCTGAACCCGAGGTTCTTTTTACACCGAGTAGGATTGCAATTGCGACAACACCATCATCGGTAGGGTTAAAAAGCCCCGTCTCTCACACAATGTTGTAACCCCAGCTCATGTCCTCTAGTACAGTTGTGGTCAGAAGCTTACATACACTCTTTATGGACATACATGTCATGGTAGTTGTGGGCTTTCAATGATTTCTTTGAACTGGGGTGGAATGATTGTATAACATGCATCATTAATCACTCTAATTATTGGGTGCACAAGTTTGAATTTATTTTGAATTTTCTAAAATCCATACAGGGTCAAAATTATACATACAGACTCAAATATATACTGCGGCCACTAGAGGGCACTGTTGCTCCTCAAATCCAACAGAAAAGACACCGGGCACAAATTAAAAGCACAAAGACTCTTCAGCAAGCGTTTCAAACCACCACAGCCACAAGTAAACAACAGACGCCACACCCAACTACTCTTCTTTCTCTGTTTCTTTCTTTCTCCTCCACTCCTGCCAGCAAGCTACATCCACCTTCCACCCGACTCTGGCTCATCCCCGTGAAGTCGGGCAAGTCCTTTTATATTGGCCAACCCGGAAGTGCGTCTGCTTTTTCGCCCACGTGGTCTGCAACCACTTCCAGGTTAGGCGGAAACCTCATGTCTCCTCCATTTTCACAGCACTCCCTGGCACTGCCCACGGAACCCAGCAGGGCTGAGAAACAGCCAGTGGGAATCCTGGACACCGCTGCAATCCAGGGAAGCTGCCATCTATCATTCTGGGGGAGGCAGTGCCCTAAAGAAGCTGCTTTCCCCCATCCTTCAATCTCTTGGGCATCCCGGCCGGCCTGGGCTGCTGGCCGTCTTTTACATTACATACATCCCAACTCCTATTGGGTTGAATGTCCTTTAACAAGTTGCACCTGGACCAGACACTTTTGATAGCCATCAACAAACATCTGGCTGGTTATATGACCACTCTTCTTGGCGGAATTGATAGGCTTCATTTAAATTTGATGGTTTCCTGGCATGGACTCGGCTTTTAAGCATGGTCCACAAATTTTCAATCGGGTTGAGGTCTGGGCTTTGGGAAGACCATTCCAAAAGCTTAATGTTAGCCTGCTTTCTCCATTCTACAACCAGTTTTGATGTGTTGGAACATCCAATTGCATCCAAGTAAGCTGTTGATTTGAGGTGATGTTGAAGAATTTGGAGGTAGTCCTCCTTCTCCATTATTCCATCCTCTTCATGCAGTGTACCAGTACCACTGGCAGCAAAATAGAACCAGAGCATGATGCTACCACCACCACCACCATGCTTCATAGATGGCACAATGTTAGTACATTAGAACATTAGAAAAGTCTAGACACGAACAGGCCATTCAGTCCAACAAAGCAGACCAGTCCTATGCACCTAATTCCTCGAAAATTACATCAAGTCGAGTTTTGAAAGTCCCTAAAGTCTGACTGCCCACCACACTGCTTGGTCGCTTATTCCAAGTGTCTATCATTGTCTGTCTAAAGAAAAACTTTCTAATGTTTATGTGACATTTCCTCTTAACGAGTTTCCAGCTGTGCCCCCGTGTTCTTGATGAACTCATTTTAAAGTCACCGTCTCGATCCACTGAACTAGTCTTCATCATTTTAAACACTTCACTCAGGTCGCCTTTTAATCTTCTTTTCCTTAAACTGTAAAGGCTCAGCTCTTTTCATCTTTCCTCATAACTCATCCCCTGTAACCCTGAATCAGCCTAGTCGCTCCTCTCTGGACCTTCTCTTGTGCTGCTATGTCTTTATGGAGACCCAAACTGCACCCAGTACTCCAGATGAGCCTTCACCAGTGTGTTATAAAGCTTGAGCAGAACCTCCTGTGACTTGTACTCCACACATCAATGGCTTCTGTCGGGAAGTCGATAGCTTAGAGTCCACTATGACTCCTAAATTCTTCTCATAAGGTGGACTCTCGATTTCCGGCTGCCCATTGTGTATTCAAACCTCACATTTTTACTTCCTATTTGTAATTCTTTACATTTACTGACATTAAATTTCATCTGCCACAAATCTGTCCGAGCCTGTCTGCTGTCCAAGTCCTTCTGTGATGATATAACGGATTCCAAATTATCTGCTAACCCACCTATCTTGGTATCATCTGCAAACTTAACCAGCTTGTTACTTCTATTCCTATCCTATGAATATTATAAATAGCAGTGGCCACAGCACTGACCCCTGTTGGTCACCACTCTTAACATCTGCCAATTCTGAGGAGGTTCCTCGTGCCATCACTCTCTGCTTCCTTTGTCTGAGCCAATTCTGCACCCAAACAAGACAAACAAGATGGGCTGATGGGCATCATCTCCTGGAGGCCCTGGCAGGACAGGCAACTGAGCACTCCATGGCAGGGATGTCTGGGCTAAAACATGCAAACTAAGAGGCGAATTTGTATTTTTTTTACTTGGAAACTCTGAAGTGTCCCTTCCTAGATAGATAGATAGATAGATAGATAGATAGATAGATATGAAAGGCACTATATAATAGATAGATAGATGTAAATGCCATTGAATGATAGATAGATAGATAGATAGATAGATAGATAGATAGATAGATAGATAGATAGATAGATAGATAGATAGATAGATAGATATGAAAGGTGCTATATAATAGATAGGTAGAACTTTTTTGTCCCTAGGATGTAATTTGTCTTTTGACAGAAGCTCTTTAAATAAATAGATACATAACAGACAGGTACATAAATCTATACAGATAGTACAGCCTGAACTGCAGCCATACCACACACACTTCAGAAGTGGTCCTCCATGCGAAGGTAACCATGTTCAGGCCCAGCCAGTACTTGGATGGGAGATCAACCGGGAAAAGCTTGGGTTGCTACTGAAAGAGATGTTGGTGAGAGGGCGCTTAGCCTGTGGTCTGAATGTGGATCCCAATGCCCAAGTTCAACGATGGGGACACTGTCTTGTAAAAATGATGCTGTCCTTCAGATGAGACATAAAACCAAGGTCCTCATTAGTGGTTGTGTTGTTGAAGTAGCTAACCCCTGTCATTGTAAAATACTTTGAGTAATGAGAAAAAGTGCTATGTAAAGTCAATGTCTTCTTTTTCTTGAACACACACCATAGTGACTAAAAAAAGAAGAAAATCAAAAAGAAAGGAAAAGATCTGACTTGACAGTCCCAATCCCAGTAAGGCGCTATACAGTTGTATTGCTGTTGGTACAAAGTGTTTCTTGACACACTTCTGTTGAATAGTTCATTGGCTGAAAACCCTCAATGTTAGTGTGTCACAGAGAGGATGTGCAGATTTGTTCATAATGGCACTCAGTTTCGTCTTCATTCTCTGCTCCACTGCGACCTCTGGCAGGTCCATTGGGCGTCCCATAACTGAGTATGCTGTTTTTATCAGCTTGTTGATTTGTTGGGCCTTCCTTCAAGTGATGTTACCAGCCCAGCACACCACAGTGTAGAAAATCACACTGGCCATCAGATAATTATAGAAGCATTTAGTTAAGTGATGGGATAGATTTTCCATATACAGATGCAATGGTTGGGGTACAATTACTTTTTTAAAGCAGAACTTTCAAAACAAACACAGATTTGATTGTGACACGTCTCTTATTTTAACACAAACGTTGGTTGTCTCCTTGCTCTTCTCTTGGATCAAAAGACGGCCTTCTGGCTTCTTTCGTCCTCCTTTATGGGAGGTCAGGAGCGATGCAGCCACCTGGGGGCGGGGCTAGGCCTCCTCTCACGGCGATTGGCCAGATCTGTTTAGAAAGCAGGAAATCCTGTTAGTGACAGCGCCACCTCTCTCACTGAGGTGGTATTTGTCAACGTATTCGAGCCATCCAAACAACACCAATCCATACATGTGTGACAGTGAACAGACTACAAAGCCAAAGGAAAAAGAAAAATATCAGATTAATAGGAAAAGAAGAGGAGAGAGTGAAGCATTTAATGCTTTTGCAAAAATACAAATATTTCTAAATGACTTATAAATGTAAAAAGCACACTGCTTTGCTTTTCGGAATGCAGAATAAGATAAAAGAAAACAAGTTCAGTTTGCAGCAAAGTGAACAAAAAAAAAAAAAAGCGCAGCCACAAAGGGGCCCCCAGGAGTTTGAGGACCACTGACTCGCCATGTCTGGTTCTGCCTTGGAGTCAACTCTCCTGGGACACCAGGCACCTTTGTCTTGGCTTGCTCTCCGTGGAGGACCAGCTGTTTACCTGCTGAGCTCCTGTAAATAAAATAAAAGCCTTAGGGAGAACAAAAGGCAAATAACAAGAGTTGGAGATCAATGATGAAGTGCACACTGCTGAGGAGGAGGAGGAGGAGGAGTCTCTTAATCCTTCCATTAGACTGTACAGCCATCAACCCCAGGACTTGAACCACTCACAGCAGAAGTGGACAACATTGACTATCTCGTTACAATGCCGCCTGTCACGGGGTGGGCGGCAAGTGAACAGTCATTTCTTGAAGGTGATATGCTAGAAGAAGGAAAAATGGGCAAACGTAAGAAATAATTTAGAAGTATACCTGAATGAATAAAATACACTCAGATCCTGCTAACCAATCTTTTAGATTTTTTTTTTAACAAGGGGGCTTCGCCCTCTGCTCGTTTCGCTTGCCAACCCCCAGGTTTGTTTTTCCAGTAATATACAATTTAAAGAGATTGTTTATGTCATGGGAATTGTTACATATGCATTAAGTTCACTTTTACTTTAACTCTTCAGTAAAAACAATATTTGGAATGAACTTTTCTGATATAATTCATGATTCACACCTGGTGGCACTGATCGTGGACTATCTTACAGACAGACCTCAGTATGTGCGTCTCAGGAACTGCAGGTCTGACATTGTGGTCAACAACACAGGAGTGCCGCAGGGGACTGTACTTTCTCCGGTCCTGTTCAGCCAACATACATCAGACTTCCAATACAACTCGGAGTCCTGCCACGTGCAAAAGTTCACTGATGACACTACTATCGTGGGCTGCATCAGGAGTGGGCAGGAGGAGGAGTACAGGAAGCTAATCAAAGACTTTGTTAAATGGTGCGACTCAAACCACCTACAACTGAACACCAGCAAGACCAAGGAGCTGGTGGTGGATTTTAGGTGTACCAGGCCCCTCATGGACCCCGTGATCATCAGAGGTGACTGTGTGCAGAGGGTACAGACCTATAAATACCTGGGAGTGCAGCTGGATGATAAATTGGACTGGACTGCCAATACTGATGCTCTGTGTAAGAGAGGACAGAGCCGACTATACTTCATTAGAAAGCTGGCGTCCTTCAACATCTGCAATAAGATACTGCAGATGTTCTACCAGACGGTTGTGGCGAGTGCCCTCTTCTACGCGGTGGTGTGCTGGGGAGGCAGCATAAAGATGAAGGACGCCTCACGCCTGGACAAACTGGTGAGGAAAGCAGGCTCTATTGTAGGCGCGGAGCTGGACAGTTTGACATCCGTGGCAGATCGACGGGCACTGAGCAGACTCCTGTCAATCATGGAGAATCCACTGCATCCACTGAACAGGATCATCTCCAGACAGAAGAGCAGCTTCAGCGACAGACTGCTGTCACCGTCCTGCTCCACCGACAGACTGAGGAGACCCCACACTATGTGACTCTTCAGTTCCACCCGGGGAGGTAAACGTTAACACTACACAAGATTACATACTGGTATATCTGCCTCACACTCTACACCTTGCATTTTTGAACTTGCACTGCGCTTTTATCACTCTTTAATTTAATATTGTTTTTATCAGTATGCTGCTGATGGAGTATGTGAATTTCCCCTTGGGATTAATAAAGTATCTATCTATCTATCTATCTATCTATCTATCTATCTATCTATCTATCTATCTATCTAT
>JANRMT010062796.1:102042211-102058656 GCA_026402145.1 Polypterus bichir lapradei | reverse complement strand
AGGGCTCGTCTCAATTTTGCTAAGAAACATCTCAATGATTGCCAAGACTTTTGGGAAAATATCTTGTGGACTGATGAGACAAAAGTTGAACTTTTTGGAAGGCAAATGTCCCGTTACATCTGGCGTAAAAGGAACGCAGCATTTCAGAAAAAGAACATCATACCAACAGTAAAATATGGTGGTGGTAGTGTGATGGTCTGGGGTTGTTTTGCTGCTTCAGGACCTGGAAGGCTTGCTGTGATAGATGGAACCATGAATTCTACTGTCTACCAAAAAATCCTGAAGGAGAATGTCCGGCCATCTGTTCGTAACTCAAGCTGAAGCAATCTTGGGTGCTGCAACAGGACAATGACCCAAAACACACCAGCAAATCCACCTCTGAATGGCTGAAGAAAAACAAAATGAAGACTTTGGAGTGGCCTAGTCAAAGTCCTGACCTGAATCCAATTGAGATGCTATGGCATGACCTTAAAAAGGCGGTTCATGCTAGAAAACCCTCAAATAAAGCTGAATTACAACAATTCTGCAAAGATGAGTGGGCCAAAATTCCTCCAGAGCGCTGTAAAAGACTCATTGCAAGTTATCGCAAACGCTTGATTGCAGTTATTGCTGCTAAGGGTGGCCCAACCAGTTATTAGGTTCAGGGGGCAATTACTTTTTCACACAGGGCCATGTAGGTTTGGATTTGTTTTCTCCCTAAATAATAAAAACCATCATTTAAAAACTGCATTTTGTGTTTACTTGTGTTATCTTTGACTAATGGTTACATGTGTTTGATGATCAGAAACATTTTGTGTGACAAACATGCAAAAGAATAAGAAATCAGGAAGGGGGCAGATAGTTTTTCACACCACTGTATACAGTGTATACAATATGGTTGGCTCCTTACTCAGATAATGGGCTGCCTGACTGGGTTGGAAGGAGGAAGGAGGACTGTCCTTTAAAGACAGATAAACAAACCCCTGATGCACTGAGTGGCAGCATCCTTTGGTGTACGTCCAGGACAGCCTGGGAACTGTAGTCCTGGTGAGCAGCCCTACTGCATTACTTGGAGACCACCAGGTGGAGCTGCTTGGGAGGGGTGGGGTGGAGGGGTCATCTACTGTTTAAGAGACTCTGGCAAAGGACCATTTTCATGGAGGTCCAGTCACTGTGAAAATGGGGGGGGGGGTTCAGTCTACAGATACAATAGTCATGGTGAGGAAGGTCAGTCTTCAGGCCATAATGGGGTGGGGAGTCAGTCTGCAGACAGCCACTAAGAAGCTGGGGGGATCATTTCATAGATAGTCATAGTTGTGGGTATCATTTTTCAGGCTATCATGGTGGGGGAACAATCTAAGGACAGTCACTGAGAAGGTGTAGGGAGAGGCAGTTTGCAGATGGTCATGGTGGGTGGGGAATGAGGTGGTCAGCCCACTAATAGTAATCATGCATGGGGGGGGGGGGGTGATCTTCATTTCATCATGGTGAGAGAGGGTCAGTTCACAGATAGTCATAATGAGGGTAATGGGAGTTCAGTCTGCAAACAGTCACTGTGAAGGTGTGGGTCATGGTATTTGGGGGGGGGTCTTCAGGTCATCACGGAGAGGTGGGGGTTCAGACTCTAGATAGCCACTGAGAAGGTGTGGGTCATGGTATGTAGGGGTGTCTTCAGATCATCATGGACAGGTTGGGGTTCAGTCTGCAAACAGTCACTGTGAAGGTGTGGGCCATGTTATGTAGTGGGGGGTCTTCAGGTCATCATGGAGAGGTGGGGGTTCAGATTGTAGACAGCCACTGAGAAGGTGTGGGTCATGGTATGTATGGGGGTCTTCAGATCATCATGGAAAGGTGGGAGTTCAGACTGTAGACAGCCACCTAGAAGGTGTCGGGGTCAGTCCAGAAACAGTCATGGTATGTAGGGGGGGTCTTCAGGTCATCATGGAGAGGCTGGGGTACAGTCTGCAAACAGTCACTGTGAAGGTGTGGGTCATGTTATGTAGGGGGGGGGGTCTTCAGGTCATCATGGAGAGGTGGGGGTTCAGATTGTCGACCTTCACTGAGAAGGTGTTGGGGTCAGCCCAGAAACAGTGATGGTATGTAGGGGGTCTTTAGGTTATCATGGAGGGGTGGGGGTTCAGTTTGCAGACAGCCACTGTGAAGCTGGAGGGATCAGTCCATAGATAGTCATAGTGGTGGGTTTCAGTTTTCAGGCTATCATGGTGGGGTAACAACCCAAGGACAGTCACTCAATGAGGTGGAATCATTTGGTCAGCCCACTGAAAGTAATGATGCATGGGGGGGGGGGGTAATCTTCCGTTCCTCCCGGTGGGGGAGGGTCAATTCACAGAGGGCAGTGGGGGTCCAGTCTGCAGACACTGTGAATGGTGGGGGTGTCAATCCACAGATTGTTACGGTGGGGGTGGTCAGTCCACCAATAACTATAGTGGGGGTGGTGTGAGTATTCTGACCATCATGGTGGGAGGGGACAACCTACCAGCACTCACAGTGAAGGGGGGGGGGGGTGATTGGCCCACTGACAGCGTTGGTCCAATTGATCTTTCCCGGCTGCTCCCGCCTGATTGACTACAGTACAGTACAGCACTCTGCTCCCGTCACACTCATTTTAACTTCATGTCACATATATCTAAGGTGCTTTGTCATTTCTCATCGATTCTAGCTGATCCGTCTGGTCCCATTGATTTCTGTGGCCGCGTCTCCTCCGATTCATTTTCAAGGCTGAGTTTCAGCGGCCTGGTTTTTTTCTTATTTTTGGTGCTCAGCCTGATCCCATTTTTAGCAGGTTACTTTTTTGATGTCTTACTTTTGTAGGTGGCACACGGGATGGACAGCCACCCTGGTGTGGGATTAGGAAGATTCCTTACCTGGATGGGAGGCCCCAAATGTAGATAAATGCATCTTGGTTGAGAGAGGGAAGGAGCTTGTACCTGGACAAGGCTTCTCTAATGAAGAACCCTGAGAAGATAGGAAGCCCATGAGAAATAGACAGGCGTCCTGACCGGACACATGTGTAGCACCTTCCCTTTCTGAGATAAAAGAAGACAGGGAAGGACTGTTTCTGAGAGATGTTTGTTCCCCTCAGGCACTAGATGGCAGCAGCCTTCCATATCGCCGGCCATTCAGAAAACAGCAGAGAATGCTGGGAGTTGTAGTCTGGCAGCACAGCCCTGCTGGGATCCATGGGTGCCACAAGGGGGAGCTGCAGGGAGATGCACTCCTCAATATGTTGAACTTCCATATGACCCGGAAGTACTTTCAATGGGCAGCAGCCCTGGCACAGGAAATACTCTCGGGCTCACAATAAAACGGACTGCACTCCCTTGTCCAGGTGAGTCAGAGCTGGGAGGATGGAAGGTAACACTCGACTGGAGGAGAGCAGGGTGATGGAGAGGGGAGAGGTGAATTGTGGAAGAGAGATAACTTGTGCTTGTTATTTTTGGAGGTATTTATACAATAAACCATCCATTATTTAAACCCTGGACTCTGCTTGTGTGGGGTTTGGGGCTCGCTGGTGCCCTGCTTCTGTCACACTTTCTCCTCCTCACTAATTAAAAAGGCCTGGAGAGTCAACAATATCTTTTAGCTGGTGTCATACTGATGTTATCAGCATAACAAGTCAAGGCCATGATATCTGGGGGGTCTATCAAATAATCAATGCCGCTGACATTAACGGTGGTCTCTACGGATGCAGAATCGAGATATGCCACAGGTCTGCACAAGGATGGAGTGCCAGCACACTTTATCGGTGACCTTCAGCTACACAGAAGTTGGCACTGCATGGAAGAAGGGGCCAGTGGATGGTGACAAGGTGAACCACAGACCACAAGACCTCAAGGGTCTCTCTATACTGGATCGTCATCCATTATCCAAAAAGGCTCAAAATAAGCACTGGCACACAGTGCCTGGTTAAAATCGTGGAAAGGACCCCCTTACCGTTTTAAGTACCACACTGTACTTACATTAGATTGAAGAACCAAAGGGGTGGGGGGTCCGAGCACTGAGTTATCCTTACATTGGATTGAACAGTGGAAAGGTGGGCCCCCTGTGGAGTTTGAGTACCAAATTATATTTACATTGGTTTGAGGAGCCGGGGTCAGGGGTCCCCTCGGAGTTATTCTTACATTAGTCTGTAGAACGGTAAGGGTGTGTCCTCCTTCAAGTTATTCCTACAAGCAGGGAGAGTACAGGTTTCAAATCATGAGTCCTCTTCTGGCTTACTAATTTGCTGCATGAGTCTACAAGTCAGCTCTTCATCTTTGCACCTGGGGGTCTTTATAGCGTTATACGTGTGAGTACATATTCAGAAAACAATGGGATAATTGTAAAGGGGAATTTATGGTAATAAGGGGCTGTTGGCCGTAGGTGGTGCTTCAGTGTGAAGTTTGGAACGTGAATTGGGTTGAAGTACTCTCGCCCACACACACACAGATACACACACACACACACAGATACACACACACACGCATACACACATACACACACACATATACACACACACACATATACACATACACACACACACGCATACACACACACACAGATACACACACACAGATACACACACACACACACATACACACATACACACACACACACACGCACACACATACACACAGATATACACACACACACAGATACACACATGCACACACACACACACAGATACATACAGCAATCCTAGCCAAACAAAGGTGCCAATTGCCAGTCACTCGACACCATTCTGCATTAGAGTCTCTGTATAGGGACTCACTGTCACCAGCTCTAAAATACATGCGGGTGTCGACGTGACACTCGTGAAAGCGCAGCAGTTTTAATGATATGCCACTTACTTACCAAGCCATGTCTTGCTTTTACCTCAGTTGTTCTAGTTACAAAGGCAAACTTTGTGCGGAAGTTTAATACAAAAACGAATAATTGTGTTGGAGGTTTTATTAACAATATATTGCAGTTTTTTAAGGGTACTATCAGAATCAGAATCAGAATATCCTTATTGTCATTGTAACAAATACAACAAAGTTAGGTGCAGTCCCTGCAGTGTCAAAATAAATATCTCTGTATCATAAAAAAAAAATCCTGGAGAGAAACAGTAGGTCGACAAGATGTGATCTTCATGTTAAGATCACGGAAGACACTTAAAAGACCCGCGAGACTAAAGAGATTGGCCACGGAGCGTCTCGTGGGGACCTTAAACATGAGACTTTGTGACAAGAGATTGACACTGGACCATCTCACGATGACATTGAACAGGAGATTCTTGCAAGACACGCCCTACTTACAACCAAATAAGAGCAGGGGCAGCCAGCAAACACACTCAGTCGTGTTTTGGCTTTGAGCAGACACAGATCCAGGGCTCCCAGCGTATATAAAGTGTATAAGGACAATACGTTATAAATGAAACGTAGACGACTAAGCGAAGAAGAAAGCAGCGCAGGGAAAAGAGACTCAAAAGCGTTAGGGAGACAAAAAAGAAAAAGAATAATTTTGGTGCAAATTCAGAAAATAAGGAAAGTATTTATCAGCCCGGAAGAAGTGGAATTGAATAAAAAGCAGGTCCAATCCGGACGTTGGCGCTATACACATGCAGAGCAGGTTAGAGATTAGGAAAGCAGTGGAATTCGAAAGGCTAAAAAAAAAAACGTTGGCGCGATACACATGTGGAGAAAGTTAAAGAATATGAAAGTCGTAAAATTAGAAAGTATAAAAAAGAAAGTAAAGATCACAGGAGTGCAAACAAATGAAAATTATTACTCGAAAAAGGGAAAATAATCACCATAGACCAGGGGCCTCATGTATACCACCGTGCGTAGAATTCGCACTATAATATGACATAAGCACTGTATAAAAGCCGAAATGTGCTTATGCACAGAAAAATCCAGATGCAGGAATCTGTGTGTTCGCCAACTTCCGTGTTCTTCCGCTACATAAATCCCGCTCAGCGTGTAAATTACCGCACATGCACGCGCCTACTGCCCCACCCTAACTCATCCCAGAATTACGCCTCTTTGAATATGCAAATCAATATTAAATAGCCCCTTACCTTCTACGCTTCAGAAAGACAATGGCGAAAGCACGGGAAAAACAAAAAAAAACTTCAGCGAATGTGAAATGGAAGTCCTGCTAGCTGAAGCAGAGGCCAGGAAAAATGTTTTATTTGGTAACTTAGGAAGTGGCATTAGCAACAAAAGGAAACTGATGGAGTGGCATAGCGTGGCGAACGCAGTCAAGAGTGCTGGAGCAGAAAGTTGTACTGTGACCGAATTAAAAAAGAAGTGGTCTGACATCAAAGTTGCAGTGAAAAGGAGAGTCGCAGCTCATCGTCTGCATGTTAGCTCCACTGGAGGAGGTGCTGAACTCCCGGACCTCATGCCGTTTGAGCAGCAAGTTGCAGCAAGTATTGGCGACACACTCATTGCTGCCATTTTACCAGCGGGGGAGGGAGATTCTGACATCACCGCAGGTGCCGGTGAGTTTTTATTTCTTTTTTGATTGCCATGATCCATACTCGTGTAAATAATTTGCATGAGTAATAAGACAAACAATAGTACAAAAGCTGACCCCAATGCTGAGGACATGGTTCCGGGCAATGGTGGTGCTGCTTCTGTGCCAACCACATCTTCGTGCACTGGCTGCTCATACACCCATGCTTCGTAAACTGGTGGGCGATCATCTGGCCGTGTGCTGACTGATGCAGTTCTCGAATCTCAAAATGCATTGGTGGATGCGGTGAGAGATGTGGCCAATGCACAACGGGATGTAGCCAATGAACTACGAAATATCAAGGCAGTATTGTGTGACATTAACCAAAAATTAAATTAATCTGTGAAAAAATAAATGATGCATCTGCTTACCTGTTTTTACATTCTGTTAATTACATTCATTCGACATTGTAATGCTGTCCGGTGTTACTGATGATCTGGTGGTCCAGGGTCAGGTTCATCGTACCGCATCTCTTCAGTTATGAATGAGTGCCATATTATGTAGAATGCTACATGCTTGCACGATGCGACACACTTTCTGTGGACTATAGAGCAGCACTCCACCAGTCTTATCCAGGCAGCGCCAACGGCCCTTAAGCTGCCCTATAGTACATTCTACCACCGCCCGAGCCCGAGAGTGGAGGTCAGTATATCGTCGCTCTTATTCAGTCAGTGGGTTGGCGAGAGGGGTGAGGAGCCACGTCTTCAGCGGGTACCCACTGTCACCTGAATAATAATCGTGTTACATGGTTACATCGTACAGATAATGTACAACTGTAACCAAAAAGGTAATAAATGTCTTATCTTACCGAGAAGCCAGCCATCACGCACAGCACCATTTTCAAGTTTGTTCCCCACACTACTAGGCCATCTCGCAACAAAATTAGTGAGGCGCATTTTCGCATCACTGATGATTTGCACATTAATAGAGTGAAAATGCTTTCTATTTACTTAAATAAATTAATTCTGCTGCGGTGAGCTTGTTTCCTGCCTTGCGCCCTGTGTAGGCTGGGATTGGCTCCAGCAGACCCCCGTGACCCTGTAGTTAGGATATAGCAGGTTGGATAATGAATGGATGGATGGAAATTCATTCTGTGAAGGTGCCTTTATAGCAATGTGTGTGCAGTCGACCGCTCCGGTTACATTGGGAAAACCGGACATTGCTGCAAATTGCGCTTTGATGTTTGCCTGTTCAACCGTAGTGTACGGAAATCTTATACATCTGCTTGACAATTGGATAATACCATCCCATACAGCTGGCATGGCACGACTCAATGATGACTGAGAAATACCGAATCGGTCAGCCAGTTCACACTGAAAAGCTCCCGTGGATAAAAACCCGAGAGTGGACAAGACTTGCAAAGGAGCAGGTAGAGCACAATTCCTCAAAGTCTGCCTTTGTAAAGCCGGCGCCAGTTCAGCACACAGCGCCAAGAGGATCGCTCTTGGAAATCTAAACCGATTTAGAAGCCAGTCACCATCATGTGCCAAGAAATCAGTATGATCTCGGAATATGCATTCTCTTCTAATCCTTCCATTTACAGCCATGCCAGTGGAATAGTTTGGCCATTCTGTGCACTATTATATTGTTACAGGCTGATTACAATCAAGTGCCTTCAATTTATGAACGATATGCGGTTAATTCCAGTGTATTTGATAAAGCTGCCGTCGTGGATGTGGATTTAAGAATAAGTTAACCACACAGGAACAGTAGCACTGCTTTGACGCTGGGCTCCACCAGTCTGCAAAACCGAGCGGAGAACTTGCGTACGACAAGGTTTGAGGTACCATGGAAAAGTGTGTGGATTTACGCCAAGTGTAGGTTTTACACATCGCGATTTGAACGTAGAAACGTTCTTACGCAACATTTCTGTGCATACGCACCGTTTATACATGAGGCCCCTGGTGTCATTGAAACAAAAGCAGGATAAAGCGAGGTCAGAAATAAAAGACAAAGAGTAGAAAACAAAGTAAAACGTCATAAAGAGGTTAAAAAACAAGGGGGCCAAACAGATGCAGAGCAGGTTAGAGAAAATGAAAACTGGAATTCAAAAGACTCAAAAAAAACGTAGGCGCAAAACACATGCAGAGCAAGATACAGAATATGAAAGCAGCAAACAACGACAGTGTCAAAACAAAGAAAGTAAAGATCGCATCAGAGCCAAGAAAGAGAAATTATTAAAGTCAAAGTCAAAGTGAACTTTATTGTCATCTCAACCATATACAAGTATACAGATAGACGAAATTGTGAAGCTCAGGGTCCACAGTGTAACAACATGACGTGCAAATAATAAATTAAAAATAGAATTAAAATTTAAAAATTTAAAAATTAAAGATTAAAGATTAAAACACAAACAAGACAAGACATTGTGCAAAAACAGTGGTAGCTCTGCTGCCTCGCAGTTAGGAGACCTGGGTTCGCTTCCCGGGTCCTCCCTGCGTGGAGTTTGCCTGTTCTCCCCGTGTCCGCGTGGGTTTCCTCCGGGCACTCCGGTTTCCTCCCACAGACATGCAGGTTAAGTGGATTGGCGATTCTAAATTGTGTCCTGTGGTGGGTTGGCACCCTGCCCAGGATTGGTTCCTGCCGTGTGCCCTGGGATTGGCTGGGATTGGCTCCAGCAGACCCCCGCGACCCAGCGTTCGGATTCAGTGGGTTGGAAAATGGATGGATGGATAGATAATACAGAAATGATCAGTTTATGATGATAGTTGTTTAAGACGTCTGTAAACAATGACAGGTCAGAATGTTTCACAGCAGAAGGATATCAAGAATGTCAAAATCCTTAAAGGTCAGTATGAGATTTTCAGTTCTTTTCTACACGCACACTCATCTTTGCAGGACAGTGGTTTTCATGTATAAAAGTTCTGTTTTTTTAGAGGTGGTTGAGGCCGTGTGGAAGGTCCCAGGGGGCAGCCTGGTGTTAAAGAGTCTAACAGCTTGGGGGTAAAAACTCTCCTGCAGCCTGGCAGATTTGGCTTTGATGCTGCAATATCTTCTCTTGGATGGCAGAAGTGTGAAAAGTCCTTGTGAGGGGTGTAAGGGGTCCTGCACAATGCTGCAGGCCTTATGGACACTGCGTTTGTAAAATATGTCCTGTAGTGAAGGGAGAGGCACCCCATTAATGTTCTCCGCTGTCTTCACTATCCTTTGCAGGTGCTTGCAGTCGGATATATTGCAGTTGCCATACCAGACAGTGATGCAGCTGGTCAGGACACTCTCAATGGTGCCTTCTGTAGAACATGCTGAGGATGGAAGGGGGAAGACGTGCTCGCTTCAGCCGCCTCAGGAAGTGTAGTCTCTGCTGGGCTTTCTTGATTAGTGATGAGGTGTTATGTGTCCACGTAAGTTCCTCAGTTATGTGCACACCGAGGAACTTGGTACTCCTAACAATCTCCACATCTAAACCGTTAATGCTGACTGGGATATATTACTCGGAGAAATATCGAAAAGGCGAATAGAGATCGAATATATGGACACAGGTGATATGTCAGAAGTATGTAAATATTGTAAGGCTTTGAAGTTTAAGTCAAGAGAATTTCAAAAACGGATGAAAATATTGAGCACTGGGGAGGTGAGGCCCGTCACCATTGCCAGAGCCTTTCATGCCATACAGCTAGGAGTCAGCAGACACAAATCTGTTAAAAATGGTGCTGCACCCCGGGCATACCTCGGCTAAACAAACAAGTTGGTGGCTTGGGGTGCTTCAGGTGGGTACCCATTTCTGAAGAATGACCTCTTCATCTTTTTGGGCTGTGGATGAGCCTTTGACAATCCTGGTTCAATGTCTTCTCTTCTCTTGTCTTAAAAGCAAACAAAAGAATGCCCACCATGCAGCAAAAGTCACACCTTTTGTACGAAAAATAATAAAAAAAATAATTTTCTTAAGAAAGAAAGTTCAGAGTAATAAAGAGCTTTGATGTTGTTGGCCAAAGTCCTCAACCGCATGAGCTGTTCAGGTGTCCTCAACATAATAAAGGTGTTAAAATGGACATTTGTGTATCTCGCTTGCTTGGTCCTATCAGCTTTTCCTGAGCTGCTCCAAAAGGTTACAGCCGATGACCGGTCGATGGGCAGTAGCAGAATCCTTCAATAGCTGCTGGCTTGGCATTTGAGGTATCAATGCCACAATGTCACAGAAGACTGTGCCACCTGGGAGCTCAAGGAGGCCATCGATTCTTTATTACTTTTCTATTTAACTCTTTGAGGGCTGAAAAGTTTTCCAAAAAACTCACACAAAGCAATGGTTTCCCACATAAAGCGACATAAATGCCTCTCTGGCGTCTCTTGCTGCAGCAACTGCACATGGGTGGCCCGATGGCCAGTAGGAATGCACAGCAGGCTGGCTGCCTGGCTGTCCTGGCACGGTGGAGGCAGTCGTAATGCACCTCAATCTGGGTTGCACCTCTCTCTTGTCATAGTAAGTGGCAGTCCTCCCAGATGAACAATGCTGTAGTCACATCAGCAACACGAATGTGTTCAAAACCACCATCTGGTGATGTTGCTACCTCACTTTTGTTTTCGATCTTCACCTCCAGACCACTTGCATGAAAATCAGAGTCCAACAAGTCAGAGTCCAATTCAGCGATAATATGCCAAATGCTGCCAATGGAGTTTTCGGCTTTGCGCTTTCACTTTAGTCTCTCGCCAGATGCCGATGCCATTACAGGTTGTTTGCTCTTCGCTACTCAGGCACGTGCAGGGAGTTGAGGTCAAATTAATAAAGTTAACTTTTGTTCTAGCAAAGAGAGTCAAACTAAAATGTTACGGCAAGTTTTGTCACAGTTTCTTGCTGATTACCGCCATATATCCCTGAATTTTGATAAAAGTCGACATCCACCCCGAAAAAGTTAATCAATGATAGACACGGGAAATCACCTAAATATTTAAGTAGAGGATGGAGATGACACAAAGTGCACATACATATACAAATGCATAAACGCATGCACACGCACACACGTCCAAAAATGATTTAATCTGTTACAGTCAATTGGGTCAAAACTGAAGACCTGGGTAATAAACGATGCGCACACACAAAAATGTTGCGCAAGCCTGTTTCCACGTTCAAATCGCGATGTATAAAACCTAAACTTGGCATAAAGCCACGCACATTTTCACGGCAGCTCATACCCTGTCGTATACAAGTTCTCCGCTCGGTTTTGCAGACTGGCGGCACCCAGCGTCAAAGCAGTGCTACTGTTCCTGTGTGGTTACCCTTTCTTTTTTAGATCCACATCCCTGACGCGGCTTTGTAAATACACTGAAATTAACCGCATATTGTTTATTGGTGTAATGCATCTGATTGTAATTAACCAGTAACAATATAATGGTCCACAGAATGGTCAGACTATTCTAAATACCATAACTGCTTTAGCGTTGTTACTCTCACTGCACCTTCTTCTTCTTCTTTCAGCTTCTCCCTTTAAGTGTTGCCACAGCAGATAATCTTTTTCCATATTACTCTCACTGCACCACTCGGAGTATTTATATCACTGTATCTGAGTGTGAATCACAGCAGCAGCTGATCGGAAAGAGAATTATCGGTATACAGCACCAAGCACATGCTGCCTCAGCCATGCACACAGTCTATTTGAACTGCTACCATACGACAAACACTTCAAAGCCTTTCCTGTACGGACCTTGCAGTTCAGAAACAGTTTCATCCCAAGAGCTCTAAATGCACTCAATCAGTCCATCAAGTGCTCCTTGTAGAGCTGTTTGTACTAATAAATATACTTTATAAAGCACGCATTTACATATGATGACGATATCATTTTTAAGATTAAATGCAGCAAAATATGTTTATTATATTATACAGATAAAACTTTAACTTCATTTAAATAATCTATATTGTTAATAATTAAAGATGTGGGGACATAGTGCCGCAGTGCTAGCGAGCTGCTGGCTCTCCGCTCATGTATTGTTCCTGCCTTGTGCTGTATTCTTGCTGGGGTTGATGCAACACTGGAAGGATAGATGGATAGAATAATTAAACACGTACCATGAAGATATTTCAATGTTCCTTAAAACTTTTGAAGAATCGGCGTTCTCAGCTTACAGATGGCTTAACGTCTATTACAGAGCTGATTGTGTGGCAATTGGGTATTTGGAGAAAGAAGAGGAAGGACAAGAATTGGGGGTTAGTACGTTTGAGAGATACAGCAAGCATCCTGTGTGAGACGTGAACACTCACTGCGCCACCATGTTCCATTTTACAGTTTTTTTCAATTGCTTAGACACTAAAATTAAAACTTTCTCACAATTAACAAATCCTTATACTCAAGGAGCAAAACACCGGCCTAGATTTGCACAACTGTAAGCACATTTTCAGCTTCACACTTTTTGCAAAACATAACACACAGTGATTTGCAAAACACTAAACACACTTAACATACATTACACACAAAAATCTATCATGAAGTCACTTCCTTGCAATACCAAAGCACTGACTGTCAAATTACCGCACCGACCAACCAATTGGTTCAACAGAGTCATCAGGTGTGCAAACACTTGTTTGCTTAATTGTAGACACACCAATCAGGTGTTTAAGCACTATAAAAAGGCAACAGGCAAGTTCACCTGTCTTCAACAAAAATGGACAGTGTCGGAAGAAGAGGAAGAGTACGGATGAGAGGGGGAATCCGGAGAGAACAAGGTGGAGGAAGAGGCCAAGGTAGGGGAAGAGGAAGAGGGAGAGGAAGACCTAGAGGAGGGGTAGGACATGCACAAAGAAGAAGACAACCAAATCTGTGTAACGAAATTCGTGCTACAATTGTGGATCATGTAATAAACCACGGACTAACACTGAGGGAGGCTGGACTGAGAGTACAGCCTAACCTAAGCAGGAACACAGTGGCATCAATAGTTCGGACATTTCGTCAAGAGCACAGGTGAGAAACTTCTGTCAACAGAAAATACATAGCTTACTGCATGTACTATATCAACCGTTTTGGTATGTATTCATGTTTCATTTTACAGTAAGCTACATGTATTTTGTTTGCCCAACATAGGATTGAACGTCGAGAACACCAAGGAGGGAGGCGCCCTATATTCACACAGGAGCAAGAAAGAGAGATCATAAACCTCGTTTTGGCCAATAATGCAATCAGACTTCGAGAAATTCAAGCCCATATTGTCAATGATCACCAAATTTTCAATAATGTCCTACAGGTCTCTCTGTCAACAATAGGCCGTATCCTTAAAAAACATCAAGTTGTGATGAAACAATTGTATAAAGTGCCATTTGAAAGAAATTCAGACAGGGTGAAAGTCCTGCGGCATGAATATGTGGCGGTATGTTTTGTTCACTGACTGTAGTATTGTGTACTGCACACATAACCTTTTTACAGTACATGTAATTTTACTGTATAGCAGACCTACAGTATATTGATAACACAATGTGATATTTTGCTGTATTTCAGAGAGTTTTGCGAATGGATGCGGAAGAAGTCCCGCATGAGTTTATATACATTGATGAAACTGGATTTAACCTGACAACAGTGAGAAGAAGGGTAAGAAACATCCTTGGCCACAGGGCTATTGTCAATGTACCAGGGCAACGTGGGGGTAGCATTACCCTTTGTGCTGCCATTACACAGAATGGGGTCCTCCACTGCCATGCCAACTTGGGTCCTTACAACACTGACCTCATTCTTACATTTTTAGACCGATTACACAATATTATCACAGCAGCAAACCAAAGGGACCAGATGCAATACATTGTCGTCTGGGACAATGTGGCTTTCCATCGTTCCGCCCAGGTCCAAAACTGATTTCATCAACACCCACAATTTACAGTTCACTACCTTCCACCATACTCCCCCTTCCTAAACCCCATCGAAGAGTTCTTTTCAGCATGGCGGTGGAAGGTTTATGATCTCTGGCCCTATGTCCAGATGGCCCTCATTCAAGCTATGGAGGAAGCATGTGATCAAATTGAAGCAGCATCCATACAAGGGTGGATTCGTCACTCCAAAAGATTCTTTCCACGTTGCCTTGCAAATGAAAATATAGCCTGTGATGTTGACGAGGCCCTGTGGCCAGATCCAGCTAGGCGGAGAAATGTTTAGGTTTTTATTTTTTATTTTTATTCTGTACTGAACTGGATATGTAATTTGTTACAGTATTATTGTAAGCTTACAGTACAATGGTATGTTTAGTAATACCATATGGAAACTGGAAAAATGTTTTGTTACGTAGGAATGTTTCGTTCAAATGTTCAGTATTGACTGACTTGAGTACATGAAAAGAAATAAATATGTTCATCAAGGTGCAGTACTTGTCTCGTGTGTTGTGTTTGGTCAATATATTCATGTTCTTTATCAATATCTCAAAAAAGAGAAAAAAAATCAAACCAGGACTGTATCATTAGAAAGGTAGAAATGTTACAAGTGTTTAAGATTGAGCACAGCAGTGTGTAATTGGTTCAAACAGAATCCGACTGTATGAACCATGTGTGCGCCATAGGGTACCAAAATGGGCTTTTGGTAAATTATTGTACAGTTTTGAATTAAGTGTTTCATTTTGCAAGAGATCTAAGATATTCTGCTACTTGTGTGTGTAGATGTGTGAATTGTGTGTAGGGTTTTGACAAAATGAGCCTTGTTTTTAAAATCGTGCCTAAGCAATCGTAAAAAACTGTAATAACATGCTTTAACTCCTATCATCATGAAAATGATATCACGTATACATCTCGGTATTTTAATTATTCAGAGAGCTGTAATATCACAAATGTAATGGATTCTGTGTCCTGTCGGAGGAAAAGAAAGGCCATTTAAGAAGCACGTAGTGATTGACACACATAGAGCACATAGAAGATCAAATACAAAACAAAGCATTTAACGTGCTACTTTAGATATGATAGGATTTGAGAAACTAGTAAATGAAATGATTTTAAGATGAAGTTTATGATGTTCTACTTTAATGACAAAATAAACTATGTGATGAAAATGGAAATTTTGAGATTAAAGTTGACATTTCATGCTTTTTTTGCACTGTGTCCCTATTTTTTTTTCTCTGTACCCTAATAAGCTTTCATATGACACTCAGATGGTGGGCTACGACTCACCTTTTCATGGCGACTTTGATATCTGACAACTTCTTTTTTATTTCGG
Organism: Polypterus bichir lapradei; assembly: GCA_026402145.1. NCBI lineage: Eukaryota > Metazoa > Chordata > Cladistia > Polypteriformes > Polypteridae > Polypterus > Polypterus bichir. Next base: position 102,043,069 of record JANRMT010062796.1, on the reverse strand, counting down.
GCACTCTTGAGCTTTCGAGTTTCTCCGATACTCTATGTCACTCAATCAACTTTCTTTTCTTGTTTATATCACTGCTTAAACCAGCAAAGAGTACGTTTTTCTTTGCCTCCACTTGGTATTTGCTGAAATTCTTCTATTTTTCCTCGTACTTTTGCCATTGCCTTTTCACAGAACGCTGAGCTTAAGGGCTATTTATATTAATTTGCATATTCAAAGAGTTGGGGTGGGGCAGCAGGCGCGTAACACGTGTGTTACTTTCACGCCGATCTGACCGGGTGAAGGTGCACACGGTAGCCCCAGGGTGCTGATGAGGGAATTGGTGAGCCCGTATTCATGTACAGATGTGGAGGTTCAGCTGATTTCCTCATAAGCACTCTCTGGGGTCCGTAATTAAGGCAACTGCGCCCAAATGGAGTATAAGGGGAGCCTGAGCATTTTAGAGGAAGGAGGAGAAAGCAAGGAGGCCAAACTGGATGTGAGAGCCACTAGGGTGGAGTCAGGTGGTCTGTGGCCTTGCGAGGGATCGTCCCAGTGAATATTATGGAGGAGTGGGGAACAATCTGATGGGCTCCCTTGTAGATGTTGAGTTGGGTGTAGGAGGTTGTGGAGGTCTGGCTCCTGGCATCCCAGTGGTGTACAGATCAGATGGCTGAGATGAGTGAGGGGGCTACAGCTGTTGATGTCTCTGGTTGGCCACAAGTCACACTGAGTGAGCAGGGAAGGTGGAAGAAGAGAGGCATGCTGGGCTGGCAGGAAAGTAAAGATAAGAAAGGGAACCCGAGTCTGCAGGATTTGATTCATGGATTTTATTTAATAATAATAATAATAATAATAATAATAATAATAATAATAATAATA
>JANRMT010062796.1:101988578-102019825 GCA_026402145.1 Polypterus bichir lapradei | reverse complement strand
CACACCTGTCTATATAAGACCTTACAGCTCACAATGCATGTCAGAGCAAATGAGAATCATGAGGTCAAAGGAACTGCCTGAAGAGCTCAGAGACAGAATTGTGGCAAGCCACAGATCTGGCCAAGGTTACAAAAATAATTCTGCTGCACTTAAGGTTCCCAAGAGCACAGTGGCCTCCATTATCCTTAAATGGAAGACGTTTAGGACGAGCAGAACCCTTCCTAGAGCTGGCCGTCCGGCCAAGCTGAGCTACCGGGGGAGAAGAGCCTTGGTGAGAGAGGTAAAGAAGAACCCAAAGATCACTTTGGCTGTGCTCCAGAGATGCAGTCAGGAGATGGGAGAAAGTCAAAGAAAGTCAACCATCACTGCAGCCCTCCACCAGTCAGGGCTTTATGGCAGAGTGGCCTGTCGGAAGCCTCTCCTCAGTGCAAGACACATGACGGCCCGCATGGAGTTTGCTAAAAGACACCTGAAGATTCTCTGGTCTGATGAGACCAAGATAGAACTTTTTGGCCTTAATTCTAAGCGGTATGTGTGGAGACAACCAGGCACTGCTCATCACCTGTCCAATACAGTCCCCACAGTGAAGCATGGTCATGCTGTGGGGGTGTTTTTCAGCTGCAGGGACAGGACGACTGGTTGCAATCGAGGGAAAGATGAATGCGGCCAAGTACAGGGATATCCTGGACAAAAACCTTCAACAGAGTGCTAAGGACCTCAGACTGGGCCGAAGGTTTACTTTCCAACAAGACAATGACCCTAAGCACACAGCTAAAATAACGAAGGAGTGGCTTCACAACAACTCTGTGACTGTTCTTGAATGGCCCAGCCAGAGCCCCGACTTAAACCCAATTGAGAATCTCTGGAGAGACCTGAAAATGGCTGTCCACCAACGTTTACCATCCAACCTGACAGAACTGGAGAGGATCTGCAAGGAGGAATGGCAGAGGATCCCCAAATCCAGGTGTGAAAAACTTGTTGCATCTTTCCCAAGAAGACTCATGGCTGTATTAGCTCAAAAGGGTGCTTCTACTAAATACTGAGCAAAGGGTCTGAATACTTAGGACCATGTGATATTTCAGTTTTTCTTTTTTAATAAATCTACAACAATTTCAAAAATTCTTTTTTTTTGTCTGTCAATATGGGGTGCTGTGTGTACATTAATGAGGGAAAAAATTAATTTAAATGATTTTAGCAAATGGCTGCAATATAACAAAGAGTGAAAAATTGAAGGGGGTCTGAATACTTTCCATACCCACTGTATATAAATCGAGAGATTCACAGAATCCGTGCCCGCCAGTGGCTCTCAGTGGGGGTCAGTCCCTTGCGCTGTTCTCATTAAATGTTGTTGTTCCATCCTGAGAGCTCTGAGCTCAGACATGTGAGACACTGAAGTGCGTGAAATTCTCGTTCTGTCAGCAGGCACTTCGATGGCCCCGTTCAGACTTGCCGAGTTTTATCACCTGAAAATGAAGCTAAATCAGTGGATTTGAGAGGCCAGTCAGGGACAGCAACATCTGCCGGGTGCACTTCAGAAGAGACCCCCAATGTACGAGCGCCTCTGCATTGGTGATTTAATGTGACTCAGAACGGGCATTCAGTTCAAGGCCAGCAGCTGGTCAAGCATCTGAGCTGAAGTTGTGACCCTCAGTTACACAGCCTGGCTCACATTAGAGTCTCTATCACTGTCACTTTCTTCATTTGTCACCTTTTATTAAATGGCACACCACCACATAAAGTGTCAGACTACATCACAATACCTTTCTGTAATTCTGGACAGCATACAGAGATGACCATCTTTACCTCAGGGGGAAATGAACTTTCTGGAATAAACATATTCAATGAGTCCATTACAAAGTGGCACAGCGGTTAGCCATCTCAAGTCCTGAGCTCTGTGATGCCCAGGTTACCTGCAGCTGGCATTATGTCATTGAATCTGGGACATCGATAGCCTTTTAAAAACAGGATGATGGACTGGGCAGTGAAGACACATCACAAAGCACGAGTACAGTATGTAAAAAAAATTGCTCTGCACTTTTTTACTTCAACTAGCTGTGTTGAAGTCTAAGTAATCAACGCAGATCTCATCGTCAACATTTGCATTGCACCGTGCATTGGAATGTATTTTGTAACCCATGTAGCAATAAAATGCATTGCATTTTCATTCCAACTGATGGTGCATCACCAACATTTGTAGTGCTAAAGCACATTACCACAATTTTTAAATGCATTACTATAAATTCAATTGGAATGACAAATACAATGCATATGTCTCTGTTATATGGAATTTGTTATGGGATTCATTAAAGCAGTGATATTTGTGATGCACCATCCGTTGAAATGACAAATTTAATACATTTTATTACTTCAAATGTTTGTGATGTGCCATCTGTTGGAATGACAAATGCAACGGAAATTTGGTATTTAGTATGGATTTCATAAAAGCAGTTATAATGTTTGTGCTGTTTCATTTGTTGGAACAACAGAGACATGGCAGCTGGATCAACACACAGATACACAATCACTTTTTGTAGCAATAAAATGTATTACTACAAATATCTCTGATGCGCCATTTGTTGGCATGAAAAAAGGCAATGCATATGCCTCAGTTCTATTCCATTTAATATGAGATTCATAAAAAGCAGTGATAATATTTGTGATGTGCCATCTGTTGGAATGCCAAATACAATGCATACACAGTATCTCTGTTATATTCCATTTACTATGTAATTTGTAAAAAAGTTGTAATGTTTGTGATGTGCCATCTGTTGGAATGACAAATACAATGCAAATGTTTCTGTTATATGCCATGTAGTATGGGATTCATAAAAGCAGTGTTTTAATGTTTGTGTTGCACCATCTGTTGGAACAACAGAGACATAGCAGCTGGATCAACACACAGACACACAGACACTTATTTGTAGTAATAAAATGCATTCCATTTAGTATGGGATTCATAAAGGCAGTATTAATGTTTGTGATGCACACGTCTGGCAAGAAGAGAGATAGGTAACAAACAGGGGAGAGGTAGAATGGAGACTCCTTGAAGGGTGCAATGGAACCGGGGCACCAGTGAGCCCCAAACCCGAAACATGAAGACAACACCACAGTCCACGGTTGTGCACAAAAAAAAAAAAGTTGCATACGCCCGTTTCCACGCTCACATCGAGATGCTTTTATCATTGTCTTTTAACAAAACACTGATAGTTATGTTGATTTGCATATTCAAATATGGAGGAGCCAGGGTGGGGCTGTAAACTAACGCATGTGTGTTAAAATTCACGTTGATTGGGATTTAAAAAGGGAAAGACCATAGAACTTTGTTTACACACATTTTTATGCATCTGAAATTGCATGTTCTCCCCGTGTCTGCGTGGGTTTCCTCCCACAGTCCAAAGACCTGCAGGTTAGGTGCATTGGCGATCCTAAATTGTCCTTAGTGTGTGCTTGGTGTGTGTGTGCGTGTGCGCCCTGTGGTGGGCTGGCGCCCTGCCCAGGGGTTTGTTTCCTGCCTTGCGCCCTGTGCTGGCTGGGATTGGTTCCAGCAGACCCCCGTGACCCTGTAGTTAGGATATAGCGGGTTGGATAATGGATGGATGGATGGATGAATTTTTTAATGTGAAAATGATCTGTGATGCACAAATGTGTCTCATTAATTTTGTGGTGAGACGACCCGGCTCAACTCAGGATTCGTTCTTTCTGTGAAATAGTTGTGCTGGGAACAAACTTGAAAATGGTGTTGTGTGTGATGGCTGGCTTCTCGGTAAGATATATCCATCCATCCATTATCCAACCCGCTATATCCTAACTGCAGGGTCACGGGGGTCTGCTGGAGCCAATCCCAGCCAACACAGGGCACAGGGCAGGAAACAAACCCCGGACAGGGCGCCAGCCCACCACAGTTCTCGGTAAGATAAGACATTTAATATTACCCCTTTGGTCAAAACTGTTAGTTCTCTGTTGTCACACCCGTGTCATGGGAGGCAGCTAAAGGGCCCGAATGAGAATAGTTCCATGCCAGACTAGCGGGTGGCGGAGTGCACTAACTGTTTTTCTCACTTCTCTGTAGACCAGTTATGGGAAATCCTGCCTGATCCTGATGACGTCACTTCAAGCTCCGGGCCCACTGATGACGTCACTTCTGGCCTCGACCCCAATGGCAACACTTCCGGATCTGATCCCAGGGATGACATGACTTCCTCCGCTCTACTTTAAAGCTGCCATCTTTGTGGAGTTGAACCCGTACAATTCTTTACCAAAAAATGTATCCATTGCAGACAGGAACAATATATGGGTGGCTTCCCCAAACCTTTTTTTTTTTGTGTGTTGTACCTATGATGCCGTAGGATGCAACCACAGAACACGATTACTTAGATGACAGTGGGTGCCCATTGAAGACGGGGCTTCTAATCCCACTCGGCAACCCTCTGGATAACAGTGTCCTCCAGTCCACAGAATGTGTGTCGCAGTGTGCAAGCATGTAGCCAATCGTGGCTGGCCCGTACCTGAAGAGATGCGTTATGATGAACCTGACCCTGACCCACCAAACAATCAGCCAAATCGGACAGTGTTACAACGTTGTTTGAATGTAATTAGCAGAATTTAAAATGCTGGTTTTAACTACAGCAGCTCGCTGTTCATACGGTGTGATCCCCAATATTTCACTACCTCCCCCAGTGGTGTTGACACTCAAGACGGTGGGCTGCGACTTGCCTTTTCACATTGACTTTGATATCTGACCACTTTTTTTTGAATTTGCACTTTTCTGAATGCCTCTTCCACGCTATGCCACTCCATCGGTTTCTTTTTGTTGCTTCTACCACGGCTTAAGCCACCAAACAGTACATTTTTCTTGCCTCTGCTTCACTGAGCAGGACCTCTATTTCACATTCGATGAAATTCTTTTTTACATGTGCCTTTACCATTGTCTTTTAATAAAACACTGAACAGAAGGGGCTATTTCTATTGATTTGCATATTCAAATATGCTAAACTCTGGGGCTGTAGGCTCATGCACGTGCATTAAAATTTACGTTGATCAGGATTTATAAAGGGAAAGTATGTATGAACTTTACTTACGTGCAGTTTTATGCATCCAAATTTTTTTGTGCATACACACATTCCTAGTTTAGTTTGTGCGCCATGTTTTAGTGTGAATTCTATGCAAAATCTCAATCCAAGAGAGCACCTTTGGGATGTGGAAATTGGGAGAGTCACATCATGGATGTGCAACCAACTAATGTGCAGCAACTGCGTGATGCTGTCATGTGAATATGGACCAAAATCCACGAGGAACATTTCCATCACTTTGCTGAATTATTGTTGAGTTCTGAAGGCAAGGTGCGGCCTCATTCTCCTAGTAAGTGGTAGCCTACTGGACCTGAGCTGGATCTTCAGAGTAGCAACAAAAAGTCTTTGGTCACAGTTCACAAACTGGGCACTTCTGTAGACCCTCCAGCATCTGCCCACGAAGATGTGATCGATCTCCTTCACCACACCACCAGTATTGGAGTACCAAGTCCAGCGATGCGGCACAGGGCGCTGGAACCAGGGTGTTTTTAGAAAGTCAAGGAATATGGATCCACTTTCATCTTGATCACCAGACTCATGGGGACTGACACAACCCTCATAGCCAGCCCTGTCAGTGCCAGTGTTTGCATTGAAGTCACCCATGACCAGAGGAATGTCACCTCGCAGGCATCCATCAACCACTGAGTGAAGTTGTGAATAAAATGTCTCCCTCACCGAGACATCACTCACTGTGACAGTAGCATACACCGAGAAAACAGACAAGGCACCCAGGGAGTGATGTAATCTGAGTGTCACAATATGCTCATTGAAAGGAGTGACATCGGACACCATTGGAAGAAGCTGATCTGCTATCACTAGGACAGCATTTTTTCACTTAAGAAATATAAGAAAAGTTAGACCTCTTATAACATTGCAAGATGCTGAGAAATGAGTTCACGCTTTTGTTGTCTGTCGACTAGATTACTGTAACGCACTCCTCTCTGGACCACTCAAAAAAAGACATCAATCGATTATAACGAGTGCAGAATGGAGCTGCTAGAATCCTAACTAGGAAAAGAAAATCCGAGCACATCACACCAGTTCTGCTGTCACTACACTGGTTACCTGTGCCATTTAGAATTGATTTCAAAATACTGCTAAAGGCTTAAATAATCTGCTCCATCTTATATTTCAGAATGTCTTTCACCTTACACTTCAGATCGTAACCTTAGATCTTCAAATGAGTGTCTGCTGAGATTTCCAAGAGCTAAACTTAACAGAAGTGGTGAGGCGGCCTACTGCTGTTATGCACCTAAAATCTGGAATAACTTGACAGTAGGAATTTGCCAGGCTGATACAGTGGAGCACTTTAAAAAAACTCATAAAAACACATTATTGTAACATAGCTTCATATTAGTTTAATCCTGATGCTCTGTATATTCAATTAATTATCAGTTTCATTCCTGGTGGCTCCTCAATCGGTACTAACCCCTACTTTCTCTGCTGTTCTTTTTCCGGTTTTCTGTGATGCTGATCTGCGCCCCCACCACTTGACCAAAGCACCGTGATGTCCCTCCATTGATGGATTAAAGGCCAGAAGTCCACATGACCATCATCACTAAGTTCTTCCATGTGAACCCTGAGTACCATGAGGATTGATTGAGGTCATTGATGTTAGGTAGAATGCCTAGAGGGGGCTGGGTGGGTGGTCTCATGGCCCCCTGCAGATTTTGTTTTTTTCTCCAGCCGTCTGGAGTTTTTTTTTTCTGTCCTCCCTGGCCATCAGACCTTACTTTTATTCTATGATAATAACTAGCCAACGCCTGCTGGTGTAAGAACAGAAACGGAACACAGTGAGAAAGGAATTCAGAAATCAAGAAGAAAGAAATACTTCTTGTAAGACACAGTTGTGAAGAGGTGTTTTGCTGGAGATGACAAATAATGAGTTGAAAGATCTAATCTCGGAAAGAGCTTGAATTTCAGCTTCACCACCATAAACTCCAGATGTTACCATGTATTGATAGTACTCCTGACTTGTTGTGATAACTTGACTTGAGTTGGAAAGAACAACAGGATGAACGTCTCCATATCTGTCCCAATGTGATGCAACAAAATCTACTGCCCTATGTCGTAGTGAGAGTGCATTGCCTCCGTCAACCTTTTATGTCAAGAAATAACCCACTGATAGGAACAGGCAGTTGCCAGATCCCGGAATACAGATGACATTGTACAAAAACCCGTCGACAGAGAAGATACTGTCGTTCATTTTATAATAAAGGCTTAGGAAACAAACGTCGCAGTATAACGGAAATAGCAAGGAGCAAAACCAATGGCAATGGTCGAGAGAGTACCTTCCTGTAGCAGGCTACGAAAAAGACTCCCAGGCGCAGACATGGCCGAAGTGAAAGGTCACGCGGTCAGGTTAGATATCGGGCAGTGACGTGACACCAATGGAGTCATGAGAGAGGAGCGGGGAACGCGGTAGTCCGAAGGAGGAATAGGAATCGAGAAAGCGGCGTGGGGGTGTATGGGAGGCCGCAGGCAGCGTGGGGAAGGGTTTGGAAGAGGACGAATAGGAATCGAGAAATCCTGTGTGGGCTGCGTGTGGGGGGTTACCAGGTTTGAAGAGGAAGCAGGACGAACCAGAAGAGAAATATATATGAGATTATTATTGCCTAATTTTATTTTCTTATTTATTTTGTCTTTTTTCTCTTTCTTCATCTTGTAAAGCACTGTAAGCTACACCATTTCTATGAAAATGTGCTATAGAAATAAATACCGTTGTTGTTGTTGCTACAGAAACAGCCTTCAGAGTGACCAGACCAATAAAAGGTGTATCCACCTACAGAGATCTGGCCAGTCCCAGGTCTGCACACCTCAGAGGGGGCCGCCACTGAAATGTGGAGTTTATGAAGCTCCTCCGACAGCAGAGGAAGATGATCATCATGCCGGATAGACAAGACGTTCCATGCGCCTACCCGGATGGGCTGCCTGAAATTGGGACCCGAGTGCTGCCGTGCAGCGGGCGACGCCACAGCAAAACACAAGTTCCGATCCCCAACAGACCTGACCCCATTGGCTCTCCAATGGTTTCGACTCTTCCGGGGATGGGCTGTCCCACTTCCCCTTCATAATGTGGGCAGAAAGGACATCCTGTCTGTCATCTCAGGGCTGTGTGAAGAGTTTTTGTTTTACGGTGGCTGGAGTGCCAATGCTGTCACCAACCCTCATGATTTCCCAGCAAGTTGGAGGACCGCTTGCAGGACCTGATGCAGTTTAATGTCATACCCAGGACACGTGTAAAGTGTACCCAAAGGTTAAAATAACCAGAGGTCATTCGATGTTTTCTGCGAGTCCAATTTTTTTATTTTACCTAAAAACATAATGAGGCTCTAAACTGGAGACTGACCTTTGTAATTAGAGGCTAAAAGGACAAGTGGCCAGCAGGAGATTTACTCAAACATTAATTTAATGGGGCTTAATGGATGGATGACCAGAAGACTCAAAAAACAGAGAGAACTAATGGGGACATTTTCTGAAAATAGTTAATAAAACGTAGCTGACAATATAGTAAATGGAAAAGCTACTCAAACACTAATTGGTCTGCAGAAATTATCTGTAAAACGTTCCTAAGAGCTAAAAGACATTTTCCTAATGGAATATAGGATTGGCTCCAGCAGACCCTGTAGTTAGGTTATAGCGGGTTGGATAATGGATGGATGGATGGATTGAATATAACATAAAGTCAGCAGGTGCTCTTCTTTGACTATGTGAGGATTGTCCAGGATGTCTATGATGGACTAAAAACTAGGGTTAAAAGCAGTGTTGGGGATAACAGAGAACAGAGAAGACCTCAATTAGAGGAGGTCTGCACCAGGGATCTTCTAGAAGTCCTTACCTCTTTGATCAGGTAATGGGTGTGTTGAGTCCTGGGATAAACGACCAATCCCCCCTGGTGCTGGCTTTGTGGTGATGACATTGTGTTGCGTAGCACCAGAAAACAGGGAGTGGAGAGGAAGTTGGAAAATTGGAGAAGGGCTTTGGAAGATAGAAGATTGAAGATAAATAGGAAGAAGAATTAGAATTAGAATATATGAGGGTTAATGATGATTGGAATTCAGAAGTTAGCCTGCAAAGGGAGCCATTAAAAATGGTGGATACACTTAAATATCTAGGATCAGTGGTAGCCTGAGACGAAAAATTACATGCAGAGATAACCCACAGAGTGCAGTGTGGAAGAAGGTATCAGGAGTTTTGTGTGACCAAAGAACTTAAGTTGAAGGTTAAAGGTCAGCTGTTTTTGGCCACTAGGGGGCACCCAAACCCCAAACAAAGAGGAAGAAAAAGAACAAGAACAATAAGAAGTCAGTAGGTGTTCTGACAGTTTTGAACATCGAGAATCTTCTGTGTGTCTAGACAGCACACAGCTCAGTCACTCATTGGAGTCTTTTCTATTGATGGTGTGGTAATGCAGCCCCCCGTACACAGCAGACAGGACACCAAATGTCCAAAGCACACACGTTTATTGCCTTCTCTCTTCTCTTTGCACGACACAATGCTCTATTCAGCCCAACTCAGTCCCGTCTTTTCTCTCTCTTCTGCTTCTCTTCTGTCGCCTCTACTCCCCTCCTCACAAGCTCCATCTCTTTCCTCCAAACTCCAGCTCATCTAATGGACCCCTTTTATCATGCCCCAGATGTGCTCCAGGTGGTCCGTAATTACCTTCCAGCAGCACTTCCTAGTGTGGTGGAAGTGCTGCATTCCAAGGCTCCATGATCCTTCAGGTCCCCCCCCCCAACAGGGTTGAGCTTCCAAGCTCTGATCCCATGGCCCCCATGCAGACCAGGGAAGCTGCCCTCTCGTGAACCAGGAGAGGCATTGTCCCTCTCCCAGTTCTTCCAGGTGTCCCAGCTGGGTAGGATCCCCAGCCGATCCGCCACAATGGACAGAAGACATCTCCTGCTGCCTGTCGTAGGCCCATGTCTCCAACTCCTCTGAAAACTGACTCCTCTGAAACATTAATAAACTCCGGAGACTGTTGTGGGTGAAAATCCCAGGAGATCTGCAGTTAGAGAAATAGTCAAACCAGCCCACCTGGCACCATCTATCAGGCCACAGACAAAATCATTGAGATCACACGCTGTGATGAAGAGAGACAATGAAGATGTGGACAAAAGAGTGATGGGAGTGGAAGTCCAGGGGAAGAGAAAGTAAGGGAGTACAAAGCGGAGGTGGATGGATAAAGTAAGAGGGGATCTGAAGGAAAAGGGTCTGACATGGGGAGGAGGTGTAGAGTGGAGCTGTTTGGAGAAGGTTGATCAGGCACATCAACCTCAAGTTTGGAAAAGCTGAAAAAGAAGAAGCGTGCCTCACAAGATAGATTTCAAGTGGTCTTACTTACTTTTTCCCCCTCATGGAGTGGATGGAGTGGCAGAGTAGCTAAAGACTAATATGGAGACAACAGACTGGCCATATTATCCTTTACACAGATTCCTGGTCTGAGAGGTCCGTGTGAATCGCTGAGTGAAGCGGACTTTTCTCTTTCTTGACGAGTCATTAAATTTTGTTTGCCAGTGTATCTAACAACTCAGACCATTAGGGTCCCGGCTACTTTTCACCTAATATTAGGGACTAGCTGTGTAAGTCTGCGCTGTAAAAAACCCGCGTTCCTAGAAACTATCGAAATCATCAGAAACAAAATTGAAATGCAGAGTCGGCGGTTTCGTTTTGTGGGCGTGCTCGCCCCCCTTGTCTAACAGCAGCTAAGTGAGTTTCTCTCTCGTTTGTCTTTCCTCAGTGGTTTCACTTTGGTGACAGAGTCGCTTTCTTTCAGCTTCATGCTGTAGCCTCGCACTTCTTTTTTCTTCCCACTTGTTAACTTGGGTCCACCTTGCTGGCTTTTTGAGCTTCATGCTGTAGCACAGACAACAACAACAACAACATTTATTTCTATAGCACATTTTCATACAAAAAGTAGCTCAAAGTGCTTTACATAACAAAGAATAGAAAAATAAAAGACATAGTAAGAAATTAAAATACGTCAACATTAATTAACATAGAATAAGAGTAAGGTCCGATGGCCAGGGAGGACAGAAAAAACAAAAAAAAAAACTCCAGACCGCTGGAGAAAAAAAATAAAATCTGCAGGGGTTCAGAGGCCATGAGACCACCCAGCCCCCTCTAGGCATTCTACCTAACATAAATGAATCAGTCCTCTTTGGATTTAGGGTTCTCACGGAAGGACTTGATGATGATGGCCTTGTAGACTTCTAGCTTTTAGTCCATCAATGTAGGAACATCATGATGCTTTGAGTAGGTGGTGGTGGCGCAGGTTGCCACCACAAAGAAACTGGAAAAAGAAACAGAAGAGAGAGTAGGGGTTAGTACGGATTTTAGAGCCACCATGAATAGTTATTATAATGAATTGAACATACAGAGTATCAGGATTAAATTAAAGTGAGGTTATGTGAAGGCCATGTTAAAGTAATGTGTTTTCAGCAGTTTTTTAAAGTGCTCCACTGTATCAGCCTGGCGAATTCCTATTGGCAGGCTATTCCAGATTTTAGGTGCATAGCAGCAGAAGGCCGCCTCACCACTTCTTTTAAGTTTAGCTCTTGGAATTCTAAACAGACACTCATTTGAAGATCTGAGGTTATGATTTAGAATATAACGTGTCAGACATTCTGATATATAAGATGGGGTGAGATTATTTAAGGCTTTATAAACCATAAGCAGAATTTTAAAGTCAATTCTGAATGACACAGGCAACCAGTGTAGTGACATCAGAACTGGAGAAATGTGTTCGGATTTTCTTTTCCTAGTTAGGATTCTAGCAGCTGCATTCTGCACTCGTTGCAAACGATTTATGTCTTTTTTGGGTGGTCCTGAGAGGAGTGTGTTACAGTAATTTAGTCGACTGAAAACAAAAGCGTGAACTAATTTCTCAGCATCTTTCAATGATATAACAGGTCTAACTTTTGCTATGTTTCTTAAGTGAAAAAATGCTGTCCTAGTGATCTGATTAATATGCGATTTAAAATTCAGGTTACAGTCAACAGTTACCCCTAAGTTTTTTACTTCCGTCTTGACTTTTAATCCTAATGCATCAAGTTTATTTCTAATAACCTCATTTTATCCATTATTGCCAATCACTAAAATTTCAGTTTTCTCTTTATTTAGCTTGAGAAAATTACTATTCATCCATTCAGAAATACAAGTAAGACATTGTGTTAGTGAATCGAGAGAGTCGGGGTCATCAGGTGCTACTGATAAGTACAGCTGTGTGTCATCAGCATAGCTGTGGTAGCTCACGTTATGCCCTGAGATAATCTGACCTAACAGAAGCATGTAGATTGAAAAGAGCAGCGGACCCCGGATAGAGCCTTGTGGAACACCATATAGGATATCATATGTCTTTAAATTGTAATTACCACAACTAACAAAGAATTTTCTCCCTGCCAGGTAGGATTCAAACCAATGCCAGACAGACACACACACACACACACACACTTCCACATGTAGACCTTTATATATAAGATACGAAGAAGTAAGATATGGAAAAGTTTGTGAACCCCTCTCAGCCTGCATAATAATTGACTCTCCTTTCAACAATAAAGATACCAGTGGTATGTCTTTCATTTCCTAGGAACGTCTAAGTGCTGGGGTGTTTTCCGAACAAAGATTTTTAGTGAAGCAGTATTTAGTTGTATGAAATTAAATCAAATGTGAAAAACTGGCTGTACACAAATGTGGCCCCCCTTGTCATTTTGCTGATTTGAATGCCTGTCACTGCTCAATGCTGATTACTGGCAACACCAAATTGGTTGGATGAGCTCGTGAAGCCTTGAACTTCATAGACAGGAGTGTCCAGTCATGAGTGGTAAAAGGTATTTAAGGTGGTCAATTGCAAGTTGTGCTTCCTTCCCTTTGACTCTCCTCTGAAGAGTGACAGACAGCATGGGATCCTCAAAGCACCTCTCAAAATATCTGCAAACAAAGATTGTTCAGTCTCATGGAATGGCTACAAAAAGCCATCTCAGAGGTTTAAACTGTCAGCTTCAACTGTAAGGAATGGAATCAGGAAATGGAAGGCCACAGGCACAGTTGCTGTTAAACCCAGCAGGTCTGGCAGGCCAAGAAAAATACAGGAGCGGCATATGCAGAGGCAGGATTGTGAAAATGGATACAGACAACCCACAGATCACCTCCAAAGACCTGCAAGAACATCTCGCTGCAGATGGTGTATCTGTACATCGTTCTACAATTCAGCACAATTTGCACAAAGAACATCTGTATGGCAGGGTGATGAGAAAGAAGCCCTTTCTGCACTCACGCCACAAACAGAGTCGCTTGTTGTATGCCAATGCTCATTTAGACAAGCCAGATTCATTTTGGAACAAAGTGCTTTCGACTGTTGGGACAAAAATGGAGTTATTTGGTCAGAACAAAAAGCACTTTGCATGGCGGAAGAAGAACACCGCATTCCAAGAAAAACACCTGCTACCTCCTGTCAAATTTGGTGAAGGTCCCATCATGCTGTGGGGCTGTGTGGCTAGTTCAGGGACTGCGGCCCTTGTTAAAGTCGAGGGTCGGATGAATTCAACACAATATCAACAAATTCTTCAGGATAATGTTCAAGCATCAGTCACAAAGTTGAAGTTACGCAGGGGTTGGATATTCCAACAAGACAATGACCCAAAACACAGTTGGAAATCTACAAAGGCATTCATGCAGAGGGAGAAGTACAATGTTCTGGAATGGCCGTCACAGTCCCCTGACTTGAATATCATCGACAATCTATGGGATGATTTGAAGCAGGCTGTCCAGGCTCGGCAGCCATCAAATTGAACTGAACTGGAGAGATTTTGTATGAAGAACGGTCAGAAATACCTCCATCCAGAATCCAGACACTCATCAGAGGCTACAGGAGGACAGCGTCTAGAGGCTCAAAGTAGCAAAAGGAGGCTCAACTAAGTATTGATGTCATATCTCTGTTGGGGTGCCCATATTTATGCACCTGTCTAATTTTGTTATGATGCATATTGCATATTTTCTGTTAATCCCATAAGGCATGTCGTATATTAAAAGGAAGTTGCTACTTTGAAAGCTCAGCTAATGAGAAACAAAAATCCAAAGAATTAAGAGAATTTTCATATGACTGCAATGTAAACTGGCAATTTGAACAAAGACAAATTCAAAACAACACTTTTTATTGCCGTCACAGACCGACTCGTTGCTGAACTGAATCGGAGGTATCACTCCTACAAAGACACTGAGCAGACATTTGGATTTTTGAACAATATTCCCTCCATCTCTGTAGAAGATCTTCAAATTGGAGCGACTAATCTTCAGAAGAAATATGCGGGTGATCTGGAGGAAGATTTTGTGGATGAAATTGGACAATTCAGAGAATTTATTAAAGAAAAAAGGACATCTCAGCAAGGCAGCTTATATGAGGAAGAAATTTACAGTCAGTTTTTCCAAATGTTGATATAGCTCTCCGGATATTTATGACTTTGCCTGTAACGAATGCTATAGTGGGGAGCGTTCATTTTCAAAAGAGGGACTGAGACCCACAATGGGCCAAAACAGACTGAATCACCTGTCTCTGGTGTCCAATCAAAGTGATATTTTGCACAAAGGACTTCTCTTTCAGGAAAACAAGGAAGAAAATCTTCTAAAGGTATGAAAATGTATATTTGCCGCATGATTGTGATGCTGTTGTGTTATTACTTTGTTTTACTGTATTGTATTTTTTATTGTCTCAGTAATACAGTGTGGCCTGTATACTACTGGCATTATTGCACCAGTACGTTCAGGAAGCCAAAAGCGGTTATTAACTTGCAGATCCACTGTTAATGCCTTTTATCTATCAGTTAGTCAGTCAGTCAGTCAGTCATTGTCTAACCCTCTACATCCTAACACAGGGTCACGGGGCTTTGCTGGAGCCAATCCCAGCCAGCACAGGGAACAAACCCTGAGCAGGATACCAGCCCACCGCAGGGCTATGCAGGAATTTTTAAGCTTTTTTTCCCTTTAGAAATGTTTTTTTTCTTTTTTTTTTCGGCTGCACAGGAGCAATAGTAGTTGAGTGTTTGAAAAATGACATGGCCACCAGGGGGTGCCAGAGGACCCCAAACCCAAGACACAGAATAACACCACACATTATATGAATACAATAAAGTAATATTTAGTCCACCAAGCACCTTTTACAGAAATCTTTCTGCTGGAGCCAATCCCAGTCAGCACAGGGCGCAAGGCAGGAACAAATCACAGGCAGGGCTCCAGCCCACTGCAGGACGCACACACACACCAAGCACACACACTAGGGACAATTTATGATCACCAATGTACCTAACCTGCATGTCTTTGGACTGTGGGAGGAAACCCATGAAGACACGGGGAGAACATGCAAACTCCACGCAGGGAGGACCCAGGAAATGAACCACTGCGCCACCGTGCCGCCCCAGACTTGAAACAATTTCTGATAATCTGTTTGAAAAGCTATTAACTGACCATAGTAATGCAGAACATTTCAGTCTGGCCATTGACAAGTCAACCAAAATACTGTATCAGACATGGCCCAGGTCATGATGTGGATGTGCTTTTTTTTAAATGCTGAGGAAATGCTCACACTTCTTCCCCTTAAAGGCCGAACAAAAGGAGAGGATATTTGTTGACAGGAGGAAATGTTAATAAGCATCCTGATTGTATTACTGTTTGTATTTATGGTGGAGCGTGGCAGTATTCATATGTGACTTGCATACAGTACTATCCTTACATGCAGGCATTTAAAGAGCAAAAGTAGATGGGGCAATAAAATGTTAACTGATCTAAATTGCATTAACGTTTCAAATAGCTTTCATAATTATTTTAAGATGCATTTTTTCTTTACTCCCATTCTCAGATAAATGTTATTTGTCCTCCCTGAGCGTAGTTGGCATGTTCTCCCCGTGTCTCCGTGGGTTTCCTCCCACAGTCCAAAGACATGCAGGTTAGGCGCATTGGCGATCCTAAATTGTCCCTAGTGTGTGTGCTTGATGTGTGGATGTGTGTGTGTGACCTGCGGTGGGCTGGTGCCCTGCCCGGGGTTTGTTTCCTGCCTTGCGCCCTGTGTTGGCTGGGATTGGCTCCAGCTCTCCGGAAATGTGTTCTTTTGAAATTGCGGCATGTTAAGTAACCGAAAAAGATAAAAATATGACAGAAAAGGCGATATCCCTCCCATCGTGATTACGGCGGTATAAGAATCACATGAGAAAAATATATTTTAGCTTACTTTACTGACGGTGTTTACGCAGTTACAGACGGGAAGCCTATGACAGACTCTATCCAGGTGTGGGAGTCTGGATTTACGCAGTCTGCCATTTTTTCGTCACCACGCTGAGAGGATTTTTTCCGGACAGAGGTCCGACAGCTTCAAAGTGTATTGGCAGTAGGTTCATCCTTATATACTGGTTGCTCCACGTGCAGGCTCTTTCTTTGGTCTCCAAACAAGGGAAGGAAGGATTCAGTTTCATCTCAGGAATAGTACAATGCCCCTCTCTGGTCTCCAAACAAGGACAGTAAATTCAAACCCCACTTCCAACAAGAATAGCATAATGCCTACATGCAGTTCTCTTTCTCCCAACAAGGAAAGAAGATTTTGTGCTGACAGAGGACAGAAGTATACTATTCTGTCTTTAGGCTGACTATACAATCCTCCAGTTGTCTTTGGCTATCTAGTCTATGCTTGGCTAGCAATTCTAAATGCTGAGCCCCTGTGTACTATACTTGGTCTGCCTGTATAACAGTGTGCACAGAGATAGTGACATTATATTAATATTATAACAAACATATTATAACACTCGTGTGTGAAATCACATGGTGTAGAGGCTTGTGGTATCATCCCGTTATATAAAAAGGGTGACAGGGCAGATCCAAGCAACTATAGGCCAGTAAGCTTAACATGCATCACAGGAAAATTAATGAAAGGAATTATTAAGGATAAAATTGAGCAACACGTGGCAAGGACAGGAGTTATTAGGAACAGTCAGCAGGGAGTCAGAAGAGGGAGGTCGTGTTTTACTAATGTAACCCATATCTTAACCCTAGGGGTTAATTTAATTGTATACTCAACAAGAATCCTGGATCCCCGGCAGTTGAATGGTGAATTAGGCCGGTAACTTCTTTACTTTCGGTTTTAAACTTTAGCAGTAACTTGATTTCTTCTTAGATTTTAAATAACTCTCTAGTCTCAATGAAATACCAGAATACAAATTTGTAAAAAGGAAAAAAAATAACGATTTATTGCATGACAATAATGTAATAGTGGGTGGTCAAATAAAAGACATAAACCTCTTCTCTGATCTTTTTTTAACTTTGTCTATGTTTCTGTTTTGGAATACCTTAGTTGAATCACAATAATAGCAAACCAGTTAGAACACTTTTCAAGGACTCCATTTCCCCTCAGAACTATCTAATACAAGAAAGCAGAAAAAAAAACACATCATCCTTCCCAGGTGAGTTTAAGACTCGAGAAAACGTGCAGTTCACACCACAACAGTATATAGGTACCATATAGACACTAGACGGATAGATATTTGGATCCATTCAAAGTATGCATGAGTCAGTCAACTAGTTCAAAAGTTGGGTCGATCGTTAACGTTGGGGCCCATTCGTGGGTGCACATTAAACAGAAGATGAATTCCAATGTCAATCCTGCATGAAAAAATGAATCCACTTACTTTCTCCGATGAGTTAACGAAACAATCGTGTATTCACCGAACAACACGAAGACTCAGCGTCGTTCACGAGCCGTCTTGAAATCCTAAAATGAATCCAGCCAATCCACTTCGAAAGAAGAAATGCACGCTCTGTCCTGTTTTGCTGCACTTCCGATGACTTCGGCGGTGATAATGGTTTTATCAGCAGTTTTCGCTCCTTGCGAACAAATGTTTCTCCAGCTTCGAGGCCTTCACGTCACACACACACTCGCAGCGTAATTTAAGTGATGACTTAATATCGCAACCGCTACCGTAGAGAAACAAACATAACTGCACTTGAAATACAACCGGAAAAATAAAATAAACAAGCGTCGTCACTCTTCACTTGGGCCTGATATCACAGTGAATATACTAGTCTCCAAAGCAGATGACGCACTCTTTTTTCTTTCCCTTGTAAAGACAGCAGATATCGCTGGCAGCGCACACGCTCACCATGCTCTCTCGCACCGCCTCATCGTGTGACTAAAATCAAGACGCAACCTCAAGCTCAACATTGATTGGCTTGCATTAGTACACCTATATTGAATGAGCTTTCTTATTAGATACTGAAACACAATTATTATTTTATCTTCCCAATAAAAAAAAGGAAATAATAAAACAACAACAAAAATACAGTTTAGTACATTGTACTATTTCTGACACACAGCATACTTAAAACAAACTTGTTTACTACTTTTGGGGATCCTACACTAACATGCTGGAATTCTATGAGGTTGCAACAAAAGCATACGATCAAAGTGGAGCAGATGAGATTATTTATCTGGACTTTCAGAAAGCATTTGATAAGGTGCCACATGAGAGGTGGGGCATCAAGTTAAAAGAAGTGGGAGTTCAGGGTGATGTTTTTAGATGGGTACAGAATTGGCTCAGACGCAGGAAGCAGAGGGTGATGGTGCGAGGAACCTCATCAGAACTGGCCGATGTTAAGAGTGGTGACCAGCAGGGGGCAGTGCTGTGGCCGCTGCTATTTTTAATATATATAAATGATTTAGATAGGAATAGAAGTAACAAGCTGGTTAAGTTTGCAGATGATACCAAGATAGGTGGATTAGCAGATAATCTGGAATCCGTTATATCATTACAGAAGGACTTGGACAGCAGACAGGCTTGGGCAGATTTGCTGCAGATGAAATTTAATGTCAGTAAATGTAAAGTATTACACATAGGAAGTGAAAATATTAGGTTTGAATACACAATGGGCAGTTGGAAAATCGAGAGTACACCTTATGAGAAGGATTTAGGAGTCCTGGTGGACTCTAAGCTATCGACATCCAGACAGTGTTTAGAAGCCATTAAGAAGGCTAACAGAATGTCAGGTTATATAGCGCCTTGACGTGTGGAGTACAAGTCACAGGAGGTTCTGCTCAAGCTTTATAACACACTGGTGAGGCCTCATCTGGAGTACTGGGTGCAGTTTTGGTCTCCAGGCTACAAAAAGGACATAACAGCACAAGAGAAGGTCCAGAGAAGAGCAACTAGGCTGATTCAGGGCTACAGGGGATGAGTTATGAGGAAAGATTAAAAGAGCTGAGCCTTTACAGTTTAAGCAAAAGAAGATTAAGAGGTGACCTGAGTGGTGTTTAAAATTATGAAGGGAATTAGTCCAGTGGATCGAGACTTGTATTTTAAAATGAGTTCATCAAGAACACGGGGACACAGTTGGAAACTTGTGAAGGGTAAATTTCGCACAAACATTAGGAAGTTTTTCTTTACACAAAGAATGATAGACACTTGGAATAAGCTACCAAGTAGTGTGGTAGACAGTAAGACGTTAGGGACTTTCAAAACTCGACTTGATGTTTTCTTGGAAGAAATAAGTGGATAGGACTGGCGAGCTTTGTTGGGCTGAATGGCCTGTTCTCGTCCGGAGTGTTCTAATGTTCTAATGTTCTAATGTTCTAACATAAAACGTAAATAAATACTTTATGTTGATTTATGTGTGAAACCATTGCTTTGTGTGGTTTTCTGAAAACTGAGTTTTTTGGAAAAAATATTCAGAAAAACAAATAATCAGCCCTCAAAGAGTTAATACATCATACCACCCTACTGTCCATTGTACCTGTCGCCATAACATGAAGCCAATTGAACGGGCCTGCTTTATGCAGTCGATGGCATCTCTCCCTGGCAGTTGTCCCGATACCCGACAGGAAGCTAAAAGAAGAGCCGCTGTATGTTCAAGACCTGCCTCATTCAGGACATGGCAACTGTTCATAATGTCTCCATAATATGACACTAATCTAATGTGCTGGCATATATCCAGGGCCCGCTTTATGCAGTTGATGGCATCTGTCCATAGTACCAGTCTCATTAACGTGTGACTGATGGCACGGGCTGGTTTATGGCCAGGGCCGGCTTTATGCAGAGGATGGCAGCTGTCCGTGGTAAGTGACGAGAAGTTAATGGACTAATAAATGTCGATAGCCTTCTAAAGCTCATTGATTGAGAGATCTGCACATTACTGATTTTTTTCAGCCCCACCGCTGAACCGCTCCCACCATAGTTTTATCCCACTTCCGTCTGATCTCGACACTGTTTGCGTTTGCCCCTACTCATAGCCTAAATGTGTTTAGAATGAGTGAGACTACAGAGTTCCAAAAATAGCTGGGGTGCCAACTGGGCTACAGGTCTGGTCAGTTTGGGGAGCAGGCACTGGTACAGCGCATTATGACAAAACAAAGCAGGATCCTGGTTGGCAACCTCCCCACCCAGACACGTGGTCCAGTCCCACCCTCTGGAAATGACCCTCTATTTGCCACAGCCAGGTGTTACTTGGGCATCCCCTTGGCCTGGTTCATCCGCTCGGGTTCTCAACAATGAGACGGATCACCCTCGGGGAATGGTGCCACGAGGCCGTAGTGCCGTAACTGACACTCCCTCACAATGCAGGTCATGTGCCTCATTCGGGACTCCATGAGCAACACAAAGTCAAACCAGCGGGACCCAAGGATTCTCTGAAGAGACACAGGAGTCAAGGAGTCCAGTCTTCATCTCAGGTCACTGGATAGCGTCCATGTCTCACAAGACAGGAAGCACCAGGACTAAAGACTTGGACCTTCGTGCTTCAGGATATCAGGAGCGTCACACACCCCTTGCCAACAACCCCCTAAGCTCTACCAGTCCGTCTGCTGACTTGATTGTTCTGCTGTGAGTTCTGGTCAAAGTGAGTTGCCACCTTTCTGAGATGGGCTCTCTTATTATTATTTCAGAACTAAAAGGGGAGGGACTTGAGGAAGGGATGTGGGTGTGGTCAGTCAGCTTCCTGGGCCACCCTCTCTGTGCTATAGAGGGAAGAGACAAGACAGTTAGTGACAGCGCACAATGTCACCCAGGGGTGTGTGACCAGTACGGGGGAGTTGCAGCACCCCAAACCCCAAACACAACCACAACAACACAAGTCCCGGGTGATTTATTGTGTTCAAACTCCTCTCACAGGCTTCTCTGAATGTTTGTGAAAGTACAATTACATGAAGTCTTCTTCCTTCTCTCTGTTTCTTCCTTCTCTTCCACTCCTCCTCAGTGAGCCTCATCCTCATCCAACCGACTCTGACTCAACTGACGCGAGGAGGAGTGGCTTCCTTTATATTCCTTCTGATGAAAGAAACTGCACTGTAATTATGTTGTTAGACTTAAGTGCAGCGTTTGACACCATTGACCATTCTATTGTACTGCACAGGCTAGAAAATGATGTTGGGCTTACAGGCCCCGTGCTCGCTTGGTTCAGTTCTTATTTATCAAATCGATTCCAATACGTACAGAAATGTGCTGACAGCACTCCATCATTATACACAAAAGTTCAATATGGTGTCCCGCAGGGCTCAGTACTGGGACCTTTACTGTTTTCACTTTACAGGCTTCCACTGGGATCTCTCATTAGGAAACATCACGTTCATTGTCACTCGTACGCAGATGACACCCAGTTATACCTTTCATTTAGATCAAATGAAGTTTCTCCGATGTTGTCTTTAATTAGTTGTGTTAGTGAATTAAAGGAGTGGATGGATGAGAACTACTTGTCTTTAAACACAGATAAGACAGAGATGTTAATTATTGCAGCTAATGACGCTGATCACAACAGTATTCTGTCATCATTTAACTCAGTTGGAATCACCGTTAATTTTACTGAATCAGCCCGAAATCTCAGAGTTATCTTTGACTCTAGCATGTCATTTAAAGCGCACATTACAAAGTTGTCCAAGTCATGTTTCTGCTGCTAAAAGAATTATTACAAAAACAAGAAAATACAAACACGTAACTCCAGTTCTTAAATCCTTACACTGGCGCCCGGTTAAGTTTAGGGCAGATTTCAAAATCCTCCTTTTAACATATAAAGCCTTCAATGGCCGAGGTCCAGCTTACTTGTCTGAACTTATCATGACTTACAAACCTGAGCGCACATTAAGATCTCAAGATGCCGGTCTGCTTATGATTTCAAGGATTAATAAAATAACAGTAGGAGGTCGAGCTTTTAGTTACAGGGCCTCTAAACTGTGGACTGGTCTGTCTGCTACTATAAGAGATGCCCCTTCGGTCTCAGACTCACTACTTCAGTTTAGCACACCCTGCCTAGAGCTGCTGATTAACTGTACAGACTGCATCTCTGCTGTCAGTCATTAGCACTAAAACATAAGTAATGTGATATAGTAAATTATAATTTGTTACTAAACCTCACCTATTCTGTTTCTCTTCTCAGTTCTCAAATGTGACACTTGGTGCCACGGCACACCTGCCACGTTGTTTTGCCTGTCATCTCTGATGGAGGATCACAGGAATCATGAGGTAGAGGGGTCCTTTCATCGGATTGGCTGGCCCAGCACTGACTCAGCTGTGGAATGGCCAATAGGGGGAGGCAGCTTGATGGTTGAGGTCTCCAGGACTCTGAACAAATCCAAACCCTATTATGTGATATCATCTACTGTTGAATTCTGCTCCGTACTTGTAAAATTTTTATTTTTATACTGTATTGAGGATTTGTTCTGTTCTGTGTATTGCATTGAGCCCCCTTCTTTTTGACACCCACTGCATGCCCAACCTACCCGGAAAGGGGTCTCTCTTTGAACCTTTCCCGAGGTTTCTTCCATTTTTCCCTACAAGGTTTTTTTGGGAGTTTTTCTTTGTCTTCTTAGAGAGTCAAGGCTGGGGGGCTGTCAAGAGGCAGGGCCTGTTAAAGCCCATTGCAGCACTTCTAGTGTGATTTTTGGTTATACAAAAATAAATTGTATTGTATTGTATTGTATTATACTGGACTCGAGTGTATTTCTGGGGTCACCACATTGGAAGTGCCACATCCTGGAAGTACTTCCAGGTCAGGGGGGAACTACCCTAAAAGGAGGAAACCTCCTTGTCGCTTCCCGATCTGCGTGCCTACTCGATTTGCGCGCGCAGGCGTATTTGAGGCCTAACATGCCGTAAAGTGTTCACGCATGTGTTAAATAGATTGGGCAGCACCGTAAAGTGTGTGATGACATAGCCTTTCAATACGCACGCGCACGCAGATCGGGCCGGCAACGGGGACCAGGTAGTGACACAAACAGCATGCGCTTAATGAATAAAACATTAAAAACAAAAACATCCACTTTACGGCACGGCCCGATTGGAACTGTGCATGCAGTACAACTTGACATTATGGTATATTCATTTTAGTTCCACATTAGTTGACCATAATAAAAATATTCATCCTGCAAAATAAACGAAGCAGCCTTTGTGGCATAACGTTGCCGTCCAAGATTCGATCGCCGTAAGAGGAAGCTGAGATGTGCGCACCTGATAAGCCTCAATAGGTGAAACACATGATATGTACTCTTTGTAGAATTTGGCAGGTACTATATATATATAACATGGAAAATGCTGTGATTTTTACATTTAAACCACAAGATTACGAAGTATTGCAACTAAAAATTTAAACCCTTATTGCCTTTTCCATCAATATGATGTACTTACAAAAAGCTGTACATATCCATTATAAAGTTCACAGACACACGTCGCATTTCATTTCGCTTCCTCTTCATTCGACTGGAGTTAAATTTTTCAGGCGATACATCTTCTTCCATGACGTTCTAAAATTCAAAAGTTGCCATCTTTTTCAGTGAGAAGTCCACTTACAGACGGAGATAAACAGCAACACAAAAATGACTCGCAAGTACAATTCAAACCTGATGAGTGACATGTGTCGTAAAACATTAGACATGCGCAGAACAAATCGGGTAGAGTCGTGAAATCAGTTTTAATTAAGCAGAGAGCGCGTGCGCGAGACAAATTGGATGGGGACTCGTGTCACAAAGTAAAAAAAACGATGATTAGGCAGGGTCGTAATAGTAAAGCTCTGCGCATGCGTGCGTGGCTCGGGTGGTCTTTGTGGGCATGCACATGCAAATCAGGTAGGCACCGCAGATCGGGTAGCGACACTCCTCCCTACAGCTACCTACAGTGGCTCCCATGAGATCAGGCCTGCCTATTGGAACTCCAATTCCCATGAAGCCCTGTGGGAGTGTATATGGGGGAGCCACCTGAGAGCTGCTGCCATCTGTTGGACTGGGGGAACAAATGGCTCTGGGAGGGGGTCTTATTTCATCCTTCTATTATAAAGGCTGGGTAAGGAACCATCCATCCCGGTCGGGATGCCAGTCAACCCTTGTCTTCTATGACAGATGGTACCACATACCTGATTAGAGCTGGCACGGTGATCTTTAAACGCAGAAGTGTTGTGACTAGCAGAATCGAAAACAAGTTGAAAAACATCCCACAGATGAGAGAAAATCTGTTTACGGCTGTTTTTGTTTATTTCTTACAATCCGAGTTGATCTGTTAATATCCTTTTCATGAAATTATAAATAGAGAGATTACCGGGTGATGAGTTACCCTTCTTTTCTTGGTGATGCCCTCTGTTTGAGACCTGAAGCAGCTGTATGCGGCTGGTGTTTATTAAATCCAAAAAATTGTCCGGGATTTTGTCTTGTTATTTAGACTGTGTAAACTTATTCGCAAATTTTGTCCAATCCATGTGAGACACGTGTATGTTTGGAAAGTGCAGAACGTTGTCTGTTGAAAGAAAAACACATATGGCAGCTTTACTCAGATGAGGTGACATCTAGGAGGACTGGGAAGAGCCACGTCACTATTCAACAGAAAAGGTGTCAAAAAAACTGAAAGTGCACATATAGAGACAGAATGAAAAAATAAATGATCACAAAAAAAATTAATAAGAGGTGGCAGATGACTGGGGACTGGGACACCTGGAGAAGGGAAGGACCGGGAGAGAGACAATATCTTCCCTGGGACACAAGAGGGCAGCCCCCCCCCCTGGATTGCATCGGGGCCACGGGCTTGAAGCTTGGAAGCTCAACCCTGTTGAGACCAATGGCCACCGCAAGGATGGCGACTGGATGGTTCCGGAGCCATGGACTGCAGCACTTTTGCCACGCTTGGAAGTGCTGCAGGAAGGTCATCAAGGAGCACCTGGAGCACATCCGGGTACGACATAAAAGGGGAGTCGGGAGGCAGAGGACACAACTTGCGGGAGAGGAGTGAAGGCAGCAGGAGAAGAGAATGAAAAGAAAGTAAAAGAAAGAAAGGACAGTGAGCATTGTTGGTGATTTGGGCCCTGCATGTGTGCTGTAGAAACGAAAGAGAAAATAAACGTGTGTGTTCTGGGACTTCTGCGTGTTCTGTGTCTGTCTTTAGTCTGGCTGATCTTCCGCAACCTGTATCTTTAATTTGGACATATCAATTTGAACATTAGAACAATCTGGACGACAACAGGGCATTCAGCCCAACAAAACACGCCAGTCCTATCCACTGAATTCATCAAAATAACATCAAGTTGAGTTTAGAAAATCCCTGAAGTCATTCTGTCTACCACTATACTCAGAAAATAAGTTTAATGTCACTGTGCTCGGTGCAAATATTTTAAATCTGCTTTTCTTTTCTTTCTACATGCACAGCTGAGACAGATTTAGTACAAAGGGGCTCAGCATTTAGAACTGCTAGGCCAAGCATAGGACAAGATAGACAAAGACAAATGGGCAGCATGCACTATTTTTGTGTACTAAGAGTCAGCTTGCCTCTCTTTGCCTTGTTTGGAAGGGCCTGCACATGGAGAAAGAGTTTAAAGCCTTGGAACATTGCCCGGCACACCTTTGAAGCCGAAGGACGGATGGAAGATTACGTCATCCGATCCTGAAAGTCCTTCCAGCGTAGTGACGAAAATGGCAGACTCTACAAAAGGTGTTGTCATGGCTTCCTCATCTGTTATGCCACGTAAACCAACATTAAAGAAAGGTAAGTTATTTTCTCTTATGTGATTTCTTACCACCGTATCACCAAGGGGGGGTATCACTTTGTTATAATACATCTACAGTGGAACCTCGGTTCATGAACGTCTCTGAACACGTTGTCACACATGGGCGATTAGGAGGCAGTCAAAGATGAGCCTAAAGATGAGTAAAACATCGCGAGATAAGGGGATGTCATGTGGTACTTACCTGAACTCTTTTCTCTCATCAACAGAAAACAAGAAGAAAAATAATACCGCAACTTCCGGGTTCCAAAATGGACGCGATGACGTCACTTCCAGACACCACTGATGATGTCACTTCCGGCCCCCACAAAACACCTCACTTCCGGCTCAGCAGAAAAACGTTGTTTCCAGATCCTGTTGCCACATCACCACATTGCCAACCGCTTCCTGTCACATGTGTTTTGCTTCCTATATAACCGACATTTCGAAAACAGTAAATTGTTCATTGTACTTTTTCAAGGTTTTGAATCATTTTATTTTCTTATTGTCTGACGACAATATACGGGGACGGTCCCCAAATCTTTATTTTTGTGCTTTGTGACATTTATTCAACCACAATGTACAAATTGGTTTACAACCAAAAAGTGCGCCAAACTTTTTCATCTGTTCATGACCACACACTCGGGTGACGAACAAGCCAGTTTCCCTTTCAGTTTGTGCACGTCGATGATTTCCGCACGTCTTCAGTATCTCCCTGTGCAGCGAGAGAGAGAGAGACACACACACAAACACACAGACAGACACGTGTGAGAAAGAGACGCAGGAGAGAGACACGCACACGCGCGCGAGCAAGAGAGAGACACGTAAGGCCGAGAAGGCAGTTAAAGAATGCACTGGGCTTGTTTTTAAAGAGACTGCTTCCAGCATTGTTTTAACCTCGTTGTATTTAATGAAGACTTTTTTCTATTGGATTTTAACCTCCACTTCACTTCTGTTTACAGCGATCGGTTCGTAGCGTACATTGTTGCAATCTTACTTTTCTTGGTGGTTTATTAAATTACGGATTTTTTAAATGTTCATTTTTTTCCCTGTGCTTAAAACTCATTAAAAAAAAGTGTTTTTAGCGAGTGGTTCGTTGCGCTATAGCGTGAACTCTTGCAATGTTAGCTTTCTCTGTTGTTCAAGGTTTTCTCAGTGTTATTCAATGTTTTTACATTTAGTTTACTATTATGCTGTGCATTCTATGGTATAATTAACTATATTTGTGCTTAAAAATCTTTAAAAAAATATATATATATTTACATACAGTTCGTATGGTCTGGAATGGATTAATTGTATTTACATACAATCCTATGTGGGAAATTACTTCGGTTCACGACCAAATCGGTTTACGACCAGAGTTTTGGAATGAATTATGGCTGTGAACTGAGGTTCCACTGTATTTAGGTTCAGGTTACTTAAAACACTGCAATTAAAAAGAATGTATTAAACCAGGGAGCTATCGCCCCCTAGAGGAAAACAACCACACTACTTGGTCGCTTATTCCAAGTGTCTGTGGTTCTCTGTGTGAAGAAAAACTTTCTAATGTTTGTGCGAAATTTGCCCTTCACAAATTTCCAACTGTGTCCCCGTATTCTTGATGAAATCATTTTAAAGTCACCGTCTCGATCCACTGGACTAATTCACTTCATTATTTTAAACACTTCAGTCAGGTCTCCTCTTAATCTCCTTCTCCTTAAACTGTAACGACTCAACTCTTTTAATTTTCCTCATAATTCATTCATAATTCAGCCCAGTTGCTCTTCTCTGGACCATCTCTAGTGCTGTTATGTCCTTTTTGTAGCCTGGAGACCCAAACTGCACCCAGTACTCCAGATGAGGCCTCACCAGTGTGTTATAAAGCTTGAGCAGAACCTCCTGTGACTTGTACTCCACACATCAAGACGCTATATAACCTGACATTGTGTTAGCCTTCTTAATGGCTTCTGAACACTGTCTGGCTGTTGATAGCTTAGATTCCACTGCGACTCTTAAGTCCTTCTCACAAGGTGGACTCTCGATTTTCTGACCGTCCACTGTGTATTCAAACCTCACATTTTTACTTGGTCACTTATTCTATTTTTCTGTGGTTCTTTGTGTAAAGGAAAACTTCCTAATGTTTGTGTGAAATTAACCCCTAACAAGTTTCCAACTGTGTCCCCGTGTTCTTGAAGAACTCATTTTAAAGTCACCGTCTCGATCCACTGGACTAATTCCCTTCATAATTTTCAGTCAGGTCTCCTTTTAATCTTCTTTGTCTTAAACTGTAAAGGCTCAGCTCTTTTAATCTTTCCTCATAATTCAACCCCTGTAGCCTTGGACTCTGCCTAGTCACTCTTCTCTGGACCTTTTCTAGTGCTGTTATGTCCTTTTTGTAGCCTGGAGACCAAAACTGCACACAGTACTCAAGATGAAGCCTAACCAGTGTGTTATAAAGCTGGAGCAGAACCTCCTGTGACTTGTACTCCACACATCAAGGCGCTATATAACCAGACATTCTGTTAGCCTTCTTAATGGCTTATGAACACTGTCTGGAAGTCGATAGCTTAGAACATTAGAACAGTCCTATCCACTTCATTCTTCCAAAATAACATCAAGTCGAGTTTTTAAGTCCTGTCCACCAAACTACTTGGTCTCTTATTCCAAGTGTCTGTGGTTTTCTTTGTTAAAAAAAACAAACATTCTAATGTTTGTGTGAAATTTCCCCTTCATAAGTTTTCCAACTGTGTCCTGGTGTTCTTGATGTCATCATTTTAAAGTCACCGTCTTGATCCACTGGACTAATTCCCTTCATCATTTTAAATACTTCAATCAGGTCACCTCTTAATCTTCTTTGTCTTAAACAGTAAAGGCTCAGCTCTTTTAATCTTTCCTCATAACTCATCCCCTGTAGCCCTGAATCAGCCTCGTCGCTCTTCTCTGGACCTTTTCTTGTGCTGCTATGTCCTTTTTGTAGCCTGAAGACCAAAACTGCACACATGACTCCAGATGAGGCCTCACCAGTGTGTTATAAAGCTTGAGCAGAAACTCCTGTGACTTGAACTCCACACATCAAGGCGCTATATAACCAGACATTCTGTTAGCCTTCTTAATGAACACTGAACACTGTCTGGCAGTTGATAGTGTCGAGTCAACTACGGCTCCTCAATCCTCATAAGGGGTACAGTAATCCCTCGCTATATCGCGCTTCGACTTTCGCGGCTTCACTCTATCGTGGATTTTATATGTAAGCATATCTAAATATATAACATGGATTTTTCGCTGCTTCGCAGGTTCTGCGGACAATGGGTCTTTTTACTTCCTGTACATGCTTCCTCAGTTGGTTTGCCCAGTTGATTTCATACAAGGGACACTATTGGCAGATGGCTGAGAAGCTAATCAATCAGAGCACGCAGTTAAGTTCCTGTGTGCTGAATGGCTCAGCGAAGGAGCGCTGAATTCGATTCCACGGCGTTAACCAGGAAATCTCGTCTCGCTCATTCAGCATCAACTTGTTTCACTGTGTAAAGAGTTAACTTTTGTCCTTTTTTGTGTTTATCGTTGTGCATAGTCAAGCCCTTCATTATGGCTCCAAAACGATCTGCTACTGCTATTGTTTCAGCGGCCGTGCCCAAGTGCCAACGGAAGATGTTAACGATTGCCGAAAAGGTAAACGTTTTAGATATGTTGAAGGAAGGGAAAAGCTACACCACTGTAGGACACCATTACGGCATCAATGAGGCTACGATTCTTTTTATTTAAAAAGTAGGAAAGGAATATAAGATCTACGGCCACAGTGTCCTTTTAACCAGGGTGCAAAACGAGTTGTAAGTGGATGTAATAAGGCAGTAGTCTGGATGGAATCTGCTTTAGGGATTTGGATTGAAGAAGAACAATGGCGCTGCTACACAATCGCCTGAAGAGGCTCCTTTAGAAGAGCTGTAACGCTCTCCTTTGTTGTGCAGTAAAATTAAACTCATTGTTATCGGACAAGTCATCGTGTCATTGTTGGTGAGTAACCATATTTAATTTTCTGCTTACAGTACTTAGTACATGTACGTACGTTTAGTGTCACTGTACACACATTTTACTGTATACAATTTTTCTTGCATTGTACGTATTTATTGTTGGTGGCCTGTCTATCGTAATGGCTGTAACATACGTGATATCGGAGACGCTCGATATCTTTAAAATAATATTTAGGTTTTACTGTAGATAAACAGTGTGTTTACATACATAATTTCAATGAATCTTACCTAATATCTAAAAGAATACAAAGGGTTTATGCTGTATAACTGTGCGGGAAATGTTTATAAGAGTGTGGGAGAGTTTATAAGGGCTTAAAATATATAAAAATAACCATACAAACTTATGGTTTCTACTTCGCGGATTTTCACCTATCGCGGGGGGGTCGGGAACGCAATCCTCACGATCGAGGAGGGATTACTGTACTTTCAATTTTTAGACCTGCCATTTTTAAACAGCACTATATAATATACTAGCCGTCCCCTGTGGCTCTGCCCACATAGAAGTGGAACAGGAAAGTGACAAGGGCCCTGTCCGGCTCTCCACTCCTGATGTCATGTTTCCCCTGTCCCCTCAGTCTGTCTCGGATTAGTGTGAATATGTCGCTCCTGCAAGGGAACTATGATTCTTAGCGCGATGAGAAAAGTTGCAAGCAAATTATAGAAAAAAAATCAATCTAAATCCATTGAGTAGTTCTCTCGTGAAAAGCGAACAGACATACAGACAGACAGGCAGAAGTTGGATTTAATATATATGTAGAGATACTAAAGTAGTGGTCTCAATCTCCGGTCCTGGAGGAGCCCCAGTGGCTTTCATTCTAACCCTTTTCTTAATTGGTGACCAGTTTTTGCTGCTAATTAACTCCTTTTTCTTTTATTTTATTGACTTGTTTTTAAGATTTGTTCCCCTGATTGTTTCTCTGAATTGCTTCATTTTGTTCCTTAAATGCCACTCAAAAAGAAATTAAATGTGACGCGAGTGAGCCAACAGAAGACCAACTAAGTCAGGGCCTTCAGTTCCAACCAGTTCCTTCATCTTGTGCCGAGTCTTGTCATTAATTAAACCCATTCTTTAATTCCGAGGCTTGTTGCTGCTCTCATTGTGCAATAGAAGACATTTCCCTTCAGATTAATAAAGTATCTATCTATCTATCTATCTATCTATCTATCTATCTATCTATCTATCTATCTATCTATCTAT
>JANRMT010062796.1:101959498-101973578 GCA_026402145.1 Polypterus bichir lapradei | reverse complement strand
CCTGTGTATGTAGGTCAGGGGTCACTGAGCTTACCAAGCCAATTTGAGTTCCAATAATTAGTTAATCAATAAAATGACAACGGTGCCCAAATTTATGCACCTGCCTGATTTTGTTTGAACAATTATTGCACACTTTCTGTAAATCCAATAAACTTCATTTCACTTCTCAAATATCACTGTGTGTGTCTCCTATATGATATATTTAACTGACATTTTTTATTGTAACAACCAACCATTTATACAGGAAAATAATGACTATTAACAAGGTTGCCCAAACTTTTGCATCCCACTGTAACTCCACATGTGTTCATTCATAGTTTTGATGCCTTCAGTCATGAAAATAAAGAAAACACATTGAATGAGGAGGTGTGGCCAAACTTTTGGCCTGTACTGTACGTGGATTACTCGTTTAGCCGGATGTAATTGTTGATGATTTGCCATGATCCTGGATCTGTTGGTTTTTCGAAACTCTTGCTGGATGTGTTGTCATTGCAGCACATCCAAATCCTCAAACCTGCTCGGAGCAGGATTAGCTCACACACTTAATCAGTGTCCGTGCGTGGAATTCATTCAGTCATGGCTTCGCCGTTCATGAATGAGCGACCAATTGATATCAGTGCGCAAATTATAAGAAGAGAATTTCATACAGAGAGGGTTTTGCACGATCGTCAAGATCCTTTTTTACTCTCGGAGGAAATTCTTTTAGAAAGATACGGCTTTAGTCATTGGGGGGTATTGTACCTCAAAAGATTTATTAGCACCTTATATTCGAAGTCAAACTAGGCAAAGTCGGGCTCTCACAACCACACAGATTTGCTTTGAGGTTTTTTGCAAGCGGCACTTTTTTATATACTGTAAGCGATGTGGAAAATCTATCTAAAAGTGCAATTTGCCAGGCAACTGTTTGGCTCTGAACTATTTCCTTTGGGTTTTCATAGTGTTTCCTGGACACCTGCGTGTACAGACAATAAAAGAGGCGTTTCATGCCATTGCAGGTTGGTAATACACGGGCAAAAACACCCACAGTTCCATAAAGAATCTCACGATCAGCCTACCATTCTCACTACCCAGGATTTCCAAATGTGATTGGGGCACATGGGACTGATCAGAGTGGAGTTGGATCAAACATTATTTTAAAAATGCACCTCTCCTCCTGATGAATAATCAGACACAGTGTCTTCATCAAATATTTGACCTTCGTCAATATCTCATTGGTCGGACACAAGTTCTAGGGATATGACATTCCCTGCAACTGACCCAACAAAAAAAAGAAAAGAGGGCTATATGGAACATACCTATGGCACACATTGAGGACAAATACTGTATATGCAATGACCATCCTCTACCTGAAATGAAGTGACCACTGCATCCTGCCACTGGTTCTGAGGAGGAACTTCCCTCTGGAATGCCGTCAGAAACAGGGAGATGGCCATTTTGCTGGAGAGCCAACTCTTCTGTAGGAGTTAGGTCTGGACCGCATGGACCTCCACCTGTTTTTTGCTTGTCTGCCTTCTTATTAGCTTTAAAATTAATGTTTTTTATATTATATGTGATTCTTTATGTCAACATTTCTTTAAATAGTTATATACCAATATTTACCAGTTTGAAGTATATTCTTGTACTTCACTTTATCCTTTAACATATTAAATAATAATTCATCTGACACATAGGAAATGAAACGCTGCTTTCTGTAAGTACAATGCACACTACTTACGCGTTTAATTTGTCGGCCACTTTTTGCCAGCCGTCTTTTCTGGTTTGGGCTGCTTTTGCAGTGTTACCCCTTGTGCATATTATATCTTGAAATTCTTCATTAGGGACCCTAATGGTCTGAGCTGTTAGATACACTGGCAAACAAAATTTAATGAGTCGTCAAGAAAGAGAAAAGTCCGCTTCACTCAGCGATTCACACGGACCTCTCAGACCAGGCATCTGTGTACAGGATAATATGGCCAGTCTGTTGTCTATATATTAGTCTTTAGCTACTCTGCCACTCCATCCACTCCATGAGGGGGAAAAAAGGCCAGGAAGCATAGAGCAGGAATCTCACGTGCCTCCTGCTGCAAAAAAGACCACTTGAAAGCTATCTTGTGAGGCACACTTCTTCTTCTTCATCTTTTCCCAACTTGGGGTTGATGTGTCTGATCAACCTTCTCCAAACAGCTCCACCCTACACCTCCTCCCCATGTCAGACCCTTTTCCTTCAGATCCCCTCTTACTTTATCCATCCACCTCTGCTTTGTCCTCCCTTACTTTCTCTTCCCCTGGACTTCCAGCCCCATCACTCTTTTGTCCACATCTTCATTGTCTCTCCTCATCACAGCATGTAATCTCAATGATTTTGTCTGTGGCATGATAGATGGTGCCAGGTGGGCTGGTTTGATTATTTCTCTAACTGCAGATCTCCTGGGATTTTCACCCACAACAGTCTCCGGAGTTTATTAATGTTTCAGAGGAGTCAGTTTTCAGAGGAGTTGGAGACATGGGCCTATGACAGGCAGCAGGAGATGTCTTCTGTCCATTGTGGCGGATTGGCTGGGGATCCTACCCAGCTGGGACGCCTGGAAGAACTGGGAGAGAGACAATGCCTCCCCTGGGCCACGAGAGGGCAGCTGCCCTGTTCTGCCAGGGGGACACGGGATAGGAGCTTGGAAGCTCACCCCTGTTGGGGGGCACCCGGAGGATCATGGAGCCTTGGAATGCAATACTTTTGCCATACTCAGAAGTGCTGCCGGAGAGGATTCTAGGCATGCCCGCAGTGCTTCTGGGTGCTCATGCGACACTTCCGCCACACCAGGAAGTGCTGCCAGAAGGTAATTATGGACCACCGGGAGCACATCTGGGGCATGATAAAAGGGGCCACTGCATCACCATGCCACAATTTATTGCCACACGCATTGCAAAATACATTCCAACAGATGGTGCACAGTAGATGCTAATGCTCAGGTCTGCTTTGATTATTTGGATTTCTTAGAAGGGCAGCCCAGGTAGTATGCACAGAACTCATTATAATGGACATCTACACGCAATATAAAATCCCTGCACTTTCATCTATTTGACAAGCAAAAAAACAACATTTTCTGACCTCGTATTGTAGCAACACTAAAACCAGAATTCTGCCGGAAGCTTGTTGATGGCTACCAGAAGTGTCTCACCGTGGTGAAACGTGCTCAGGTCCATTTAACCAAATTTTTGATGTTGTCACACATGTGCGCCTCGAGGACAGCTTCAAGGTTCTGGGTGGTGAGAATTCAACGCCGGACCACAAGATGGCAGTGTATGCTAAAGTCTCTTCTCTTCCTTGTTCTATAGAGCAGATGATTGACAACCCAACCACCTCTGATGTCACTTCCTGTGTCCGCCCCCCTGGACCCACCTCTTCCTGCCTGGCCTGTACTTAACAGGACGTGCCGTCATCTTAGCCAGTCGCTGAGCACATCTGCCTTGGTAACATACGGAGTCGCGGTGTCATCCCAACTCTTTGTTTTGTCATCAGTGTGTTGTAGGGATATTTTGACCTGTATGTGTAGCTTTGAACCTGTGCTGCTTTCAGAAATCCCATAAAAAATTCAAACTCTTGGCTAAATTTCCATTTTTTTCTGTTTTTTTTTTAATTAAAGAGACCTATGATACAATCACTCGGCCACAGGAAAAGAACGCTTGTGGAAATCATTGACAGCCCAATACTGCCTGCCCCATTATATGAGTATTTGTAAGTGTCGTGCTATGAAAGGCGCTCTATAAAAACGTGGCTGTGCGAATCCAAACCCCAATTCTCGACTGCCTTTCAAGTAAGCCTTTCCTATGGTGTGTAAGTTCTCCTTTTTTTTTTTTTAGTTAAACTGCTGCCAAACAGTCTCTTTCATAACAAACCCCTTATAATTTAAACATATAATTGTGCTTTGCAATCAGTACTATGGTGCGCGATCTCAGCACTTACGAGAAAATAGAGCTTTAAAAATAGACGTGAACATTTGAAAGGTCAGCCGCTCTGTCATTGACATTGTCATTCTGAAACATCGTGTTCGGGGAGCGATGAATCATAAAAATACTTTCACCCACCTATAAGGCCATTTACCTCATGAGCGAACAATGGCCTGTACAAAGGAGACAAAGAAGATGAGCAGTAAGAAGGCGGACACAAAGAAGAGAAAAGGTAGACTTGACAGTGGGGTCCACGTTGGAAAAAAATCTCCAGAGTGAGCAAGCACGTGAGTGGCTGTCAAAGATGACAGGAACCTTCATGGGTTTACTTGTGATTGAACAAAAGGGATCAGCACCAACAGGCCAATGTTTCACCACCTTGTGACCATGTGGGATAGAAAGGGGCTAGCTAGATGGGCACGGTCAAAATTAATAAAAAGCCAACCACCATAAAGCATTTTGAAATATTTAACTAAAGGTATTTGTTATATTTCAGCCCTACCAAATGGCATATAACAGAGACATATACAATGCATTGACATTCCAACAGATGGTGCATCACAAACATTAACAGTGCCACACCAAATGGCATATAACAGACGTCTCTGCTCTTTCTGTTTTTTTGACATCACCTTGGGATTTCCATATCGGGACTTTGTTTGCTTGAATTGCCAACTCCATTTTGCCATTGTGCTCTTTGGAGCTCCACAGTATCTTCTTTGGTGAAGAATAAAACCTTTTTATTTTGATGACATTTCTGTGTTTGCCAATTTATCTAGCCAGGGCTTGGTGGTATATCCCCCTCTAGTGGGCATTTTTATAAATAATTTTTGGGACATCATGCCTTGGGACTTGTAGTTCATAACTGCGGTAAATACAAATAGGTTTGATGTTATCAATTTACGCTAGGCCAGCGTATCACGTGGCAATATCTGCAACTACAGTGACAACCCAGATGCCAAAGCAGACAGACACTTTTGGAAATGGCTTAGGGTGGTGTTTCTTATACTATGGGTCATGAGACATCTCTAATTGGGTCGCGCTGAGTAATAAATTTCATTTGAAGTGAATGAGAAAGGTCAGTGAGAGAGTTGTGTAAAGCCATGTGATGGTCACCACTTGCATGTTTGAAACAAACCCCCTGAACACAGTCCATCAAAGAATCTTCATGGGGGAACCTGGACAACATTCAGTGGTGATTCTTCAAGGCGGACATCCAAAGGATGACGATTGGTGGCAATCCTCCAAAGGGAATTGGGATGACATTCGGCTGCAATTCTCCTAGGGAAACTCCACTCCCAGATGATAATCAGTGGAGATTCTCCAAGGGGATACCAGGTGATGGTTGCCAGTGATCCTACAAAGTCAACATCCAAAGGACGATGGTTAGTGGCAATCCTCCAAGGGGGATTGGAATAACATTTGGCTACAATTCTCCTAGGGAACTAACCCCAGATGACAATTAGCGGAGATTCTCCAAGGGGATACCAGATGATGGTTGCCAGTGATTCTCCAAGGCAGACATCCAAGAAACGATGGTTGGTAGCAATCTTCCAAGGGGGATTGGGATGACGTTTGTCTGCATTTCTTCTGGGGAACTACCCCCGTCACACACGTGCGACTAGGAGGGCGCTGAGTGGACCAAGCTTCCAGGCCAGGGGGTGGTGGGGTGCACTAAACCTACCTCTGTTATCTCTGCAGGCCAAATACGGGAAAACCTGTCTGATTCAACATCACATCCGGTTCTGGTGCCCAGACTGACGTCCCTTCAGGTTCCGGCCAAATGACATCACTTCTGCTTTTCGGCTTATAAAGCCGCCATCTTTTCTTAACCTCCTCAGTTCAGTTCAGGACTCAATTCTATGCACGTGAGTGCTCTTTCAAAACCCTTTTTGTATCCAGGGACAATATATGGGTAGCTGCCCCAAACCTTTCCAGTGTGTGTTGAGGCTGTTCATTTCACACCCCCAGATGACAATTGGCGGTGATCCTTCAAAGGGGATACCAGATGATGGTTGCCAGTGATTCTCCAAGGTGGACATCCAAGGGACGATGGTTGGTAGCAATCTTACAAGGGGGATTAGGATGACGTTCATCTGCAATTCTCCTGGTGAACTACCTCCTGTCAAACATGTGCGACTAGGAGGGCACTGAGTGGACCAAGTGGAGGTAATTACCTGCCAGGCCAGGGGGATGCGGGGTGCACTAAACCTACCTATGTTATCTCTGCAGGCCAAATACGGGAAAACTTTCCTGATTCAACATCACTTCCGGTTCCGGTGCCCAGACTGACGTCCCTTCAGGTTCCGGCCAAATGACATCACTTCTGCTTTTCGGCTTATAAAGCCGCCATCTTTTCTTAACCTCCTCAGTTCAGTTCAGGACTCAATTCTGTGCACGTGAGTGCTCTTTCAAAACCCTTTTTGCAGCCAGGGACAATATATGGGTGGCTGCCCCAAACCTTTCCAGTAAGTGTTGAAGCTGTTCATTTCACAGGTGACAATTGGCGGAGATCCTTCAAGGGGATACCAGATGATGGTTGCCAGTGATTCTCCAACGCGGACATCCAAGGGACGACGGTTGGTAGCAACACTACAAGGGGGATCGTGACGATGATGTTCGGCAGCAATTTTCTTAGGGAAACCATCCCCCATTCCCTAGATGGCGACCGGTGGCAATCTTCCAAGGAGATACCAGATGATGGTCACCAGTAATTCTCCTAGAAGAAACTCTTCCCCTGATAACAATCAGCGACAATCCTCCAGATGGTTGTCGATGGTGATTCTCCCTAATGCCCCACAACGATGTATTGGGGGAACATCAAAATGATCAATCAACTGTTCCACTGCAATTACAGGTTGCAAAGACGCGTAATTGGTAAAAAAAAAACAAAAGTTTAAGCGCCATTGGCTTAGACTTCCCAGATGCCAATCAGGTGCTGCCTTGTTCAGAAAGAACAGATGACATCTACCACTGAAGAGCATTTCTATGCTCAAGGTAAGGCTTGTGCTGGATCACAGGACATTCAAGTGGCACCTCAAGTCAAGACAAAACCACTAAAAACTGACCAAAGTACTTCACAGTAAAATCATCTGTCTATTATATAAAAAAAAATCCTGGGACGAGACAAGACTTTTTTCAAAAGATTTTTTTCAAGACCTGCGAAACGAGACTTTGGCCATGAGATTTTTTCATGTCATACTCTCCTCTCAACTCCATTCAACCTCTCATTCGTGTGAATACTTTTGACAGACACACTTCCTGTTCTCTCAGCTCTTATAAATTTTAACGTTTTCCTCACTTTAAGTTCCTAATTAAAGAAGATGTATTATGTGCAAAACTTATTGAAGAATTTAATCACGAAGGGCTATCAACAGAAGAAATGAGTACACGGGCAAACCCAGCACCGAGAAACGATGAAGTCAAATGAATTAACGTGAAAATTGACGATCTGTTACACGGCAAATTGGTTAAATGCGTATCAATAGACTCTGCTGAAACAGTTGGTGGTGAATGTGCGGAAAATGAAAACATCAACTTACAATATCACAAAGAATATCTACAACCGTTAACACCGTGCGGTTTTCCACCGACTGAATTACTGTAGAAAGAAGGACGTATCGTAATGTAATTGTGTAATTTATGTCTGAGTGATGGGCTCTGCAATAAGACAGGATTAGTTGTATTGAAAATTGGTCGAACAATTCTGACATATAAAATTTTAACAGGCGACAAGAAATGTAATGTAGTCCATCTAACATTAGACACCAAAGGAGATCTTGATGTGCCATTCGTAATAAAATGTTAAAAATTTCCCGTTACAATAGCTTTTGTGAAGACAATTAACAAATCACAGTGCTAAACATTCGAAAATGTCATTTTATTTAATAGAGAGAAAGAAACAAAATCCACTCACAGGCAGTTATATGTTGCGTTGTCACGATGTAACTACAAACAAGGAATCAAAATTCAATGCGATATTGACGAAAATGTAATTCAAAAAATTGTTTTTTAATGAAGTTTTACAGTAAAGGTGTAAGTTTAAAAAGTATTTGCATGTTAATTTCAAAGCCAAACAGAACAAAATCGTATAACGCAATAAATAACTCAAACGCAATATCCATCCATTTTCCAACCCACTGAATCTGAACACAGGGGTCTGCTGGAGCCATTCCCAGCCAACACAGGGCAGGAACCAATCCCGGGCAGGGTGCCAACCCACCACAGGACACACACACAAGGGCCAATTTAGAATCTCCAATCCACCTAACCTGCATGTCTTTGGACTGCGGGAGGAAACCCGCACAGAAACGGGGAGAACATGCAAACTCCACACAGGGAGGACCCGGGAAGAGAACCCGGGTCTCCTAACTGCGAGGCAGCAGCGCTACCCACTGCGCCACCATAATTCAAACGCAATACGAAACTTAATTTACTTTCAAATTATTATGTTTTGCTATTTCTTTACTATGGTTAATTACTCACTGTAATGTAAAATAGTTAATTCTATTATGCATTGTCACAGGTGGCTGGGGTGGTACCCAGCTGGGACGCCCCAGAGGACCAGAGGAGGGCTTACGCCTCCCCCAGACCACGTGGGGGCGACTGCCCTGGTGGCTTTGGGGACCACGGGAACTGAGCTTGGAAGCTCAACCCCATAGGGGCCCGTGGTCACCGCCAGGGGGTGCCCACATGCCTGAGGAGCATATCTTCTGCCACACCCAGAAGTACTGAGGGAAGAAGACCAGGGACACCCGGAGTGCTTCCGGGTGCACAGCCAGTACTTCCACCACACTGGGGAGTGCTGGCAGAAATTGTCGGTAGGCACCTGGAGCACATTCAGGTCTCCCTCCATTTGATAGCTGGAGTCAGGAGGACGAGACAAGGTCTTGGAGGAGAGGAAAGGAGGCGGCCTGAAGAGAGACAAAAAGCATTGTGAGGCCCGGATTTTGGGGGAGTTTTGGGGTTGTGTTACACTTATTTGTAAATATTATATATATTAAACGTGTGTTGGGTGAACCATCGCTGTCCACCTGTCTGTGTCCGGGCCATATCCCACAGCATATGTGACAATTCCCATGAAAATAACAATCTGTTTAAATTGTACATCCGCTTCCCCATATGCGACGGGCAGAACCGCAAACAGGCTAGTGCGTAGTGCCCGCCCGGGGGTTGGCGAGCGAAGAGTGCAGGGGGCAGAGCCACCTAGTCTACCATAAAAGAATGAACATAAAATAATATAAATGATACAAGATATAGAGGACACTTAAAACCGTACTGACCATCACAAGAGCCACCTCATGCTAGTAAGTAAAAAATCAGCTTTCAGTCGTCTCTTTAAACACTCTAAGCTAGAAGAAGACCTAACGTGATGTGAAAGACTGTACTGCGGCCAGCTACAGAAAAAGCATTTCATGCGTCATGCTTGGGACAACTTAAAGCAATTTGTCAGAGAAATTCAATAACCTGGGGGGGGTTACATAAGACATTTATTTCCCCACCACAAGAACTTTGCTTTCAGGAGCCAATCAGTTCCTCTACACAGTAGGCCACTTGTGGTCCCCAGCCACTTTAGTGTGTTGCATACAATGCAATACAATACAATTTATTTTTGTGTAGCCCAAAATCACACCAGGAGTACCGCAATGGGCTTTAACAGGCCCTGTCTTTTGGTAGTCCAACCAGCCTTAACTCTCTAAGAAGACAAGTAGAAACTCCCAAAAAAATAAGAAAGAAATGGAAAGGCAGTTCAAAGAGAGACCCCTTTCCTGGCAGGTTGGGTGTGCAGTGGGTGTCAAAATAAAGGGTAATTAAAATGCAATGCACAAAACAGAACACAAGTAATCCTCAAGACAATACAATAGTACAGGGAGACTATCGAAAGAGGCCCCAAATATTCTGTAATAACTCTCGCTTGGAAGAAGCAAATTGAACGAAACAATGTGCAATGTGCTCCTCAGTAAAGGGAGCTTCAAACAAGCCGGGATGCCCCTGTCGCCATTTCGTTTAACCTCCATTTCCAACTCCTGCCCGTACCCCTTCACTCAGTTACTTGACTTCTCATCAGGATGGTGGTGTACAGTATTGAGCAGCGCGTCTTCATGGTGCAGACCTATTGGGTCACCAATTCGTTTTAAGCGATGTCAGAATCAACTGGATGATCGTGAGTTAACAGAAGGTTAGATGGAGCAACGTGTCACACATCGGCAAGGAGCATGGCAGAAATGCCAACAGGGCTTTGGCCACCATGGTTGCTGGATCTGACACCACCAGATTTCTTCCTTTGGGGTCTGCTCAAAGCAAAGGTCTATTGGAACAAGCCTCGCACTGTGGAAGATCTGAAGGAAAACATCCAACTTGAAATTGCTGCTATTCCCCCCGATACATTCAGGAACATGGAGCGCCACGTCAAAATGTGTCTGGCAGAAAACGGAAACCACTTCCAGCATTGCATGTCATGCAATAGATTACACATACGTCAAGGTATAGAGCGGATTTATTTTGTTCAGATTGCTTCATCCTAACGGGAGTTACAACAGAATATCCGGGGGCCTCCTTCAAGTGAATCTCCCTGTAGTGCAAGCACAGAGCAAAATTCAGCAGTAGATGATATCACACAATAGGATTCACCACAACAGGAACTGTAAACTTTATGCAAAGTATGTGACGTTCAAAGAAGATGGATGAGTTAGGAATGTTCATCTGTTTATGGGGGACACCACCAACTTATGGCTTTGAACCAATTGTAACTTCACCGGGGAGAGTGTTACTGCATTAATGAAAAGTATTAACGAAAAGGATGAGATGCAGAAAGTAGACAAATAGACAGGAGTACAAGGAGATAAGGCAGAAGGTGAAGAGAGAGGTGGCGAAGGCTAAAGAAAAGGCGTATGATGAGTTATATGAGAGGTTGGACACTAAGGAGGGAGAAAAGGACCGGTGGGCTAAACAGAGGGACCGGGCTGGGAAAGATGTGCTGCAGGTTAGGGTGATAAAGGATAAAGATGGAAATGAACTCACAAGTGAGGAGAGTGTGTTGAGAAGATGGAAAGAGTACTTTGAGAGGCTGATGAATGAAGAGAACAAGAGAGAGAGAAGAGGTTGGATGATGTGGAGATAGAGAATCAGGAAGTGCAACGGATTAGCAAGGAGGAAGTAAGGACAGTGATGAAGAGGATGAAGAATGGAAAGGCCATTGGTCCAGATGACATACCTGTGGAAGCATAGAGGTGTTTAGGAGAGATGGCAGTGGAGTTTTTAACCAGATTGTTTAATGGAGTCTTGGAAAGTGAGAGGATGCCTGAGGAGTGGAGAAGAAGTGTACTGGTGCCGATATTTAGGAATAAGGGGGATGTGCAGGACTGCAGTAACTACCAGGGGGATAAAATTGATGAGCCACAGCATGAAGTTATGGGAAAGAGTAGTGGAAGCTAGGTTAAGAAGTGAGGTGATGATTAGTGAGCAGCAGTGTGGTTTCATGCCAAGAAAGAGCACCACAGATGAGATGTTTGCTCTGAGGGTGTTGATGGAGAAGTTTAGAGAAGGTTAGAAGGAGTTGCATTGCGTCTTTGTGGACCTGGAGAAAGCATATGACAGGGTGCCTCGAGAGGAGCTGTGGTATTGTATGAGGAAGTCGGGAGTGGCAGAGAAGTACGTAAGAGTTGTACAGGATATGTACGAGGGGAGTGTGACCGTGGTGAGGTCTACAGCAGGAGTGACGGATGCATTCAAGGTGGAGGTGGGATTACATCAGGGATCGGCTCTGAGCCCTTTCTTATTTGCAATGGTGATGAACAGGTTGACAGATGACTGTGATGTTTGCTGATGACATAGTAGGGAGCAGGTAGAGGAGACCCTGGAGAGGTGGAGATCTGCTCTGGAGAGGAGAGGAATGAAGGTCAGTAGGACCACCAAGACAGAATACATGTGTGTGAATGAGAGGGAGGTCAGTGGAATGGTGATGATACAGGGAGTAGAGTTGGTGAAGGTGGGTGAGTTTAAATACTTGGGATCAACAGTACAGAGTAACAGGGAGTGTGGAAGAGAAGTGAAGAAGAGAGTGCAGGCAGGGTGGAGTGGGTGGAGAAGAGTGTCAGGAGTGATTTATGACAGATGGGTATCAGCAAGAGTGGAAGGGAAGGTCTACAGGACCGTAGTGAGACCAGCTATGTTATATGGGTTGGAGACGGTGGCACTCACCAGAAAGCAGGACACAGAGCTGGAAATGGCAGAGTTAAAGATGTTAAGATTTGCATTGGGTGTGACAAGGATGGATAGGATTAGAAATGAGGACATTAGAGGGCCAGCTCAGGTTGGACGGTTGAGAGACAAAGTCAGAGAGGTGAGATTGCATTGGTTTGGATATGTGCAGAGGAGAGATGCTGGGAATATT
The DNA here is from genome assembly GCA_026402145.1 of Polypterus bichir lapradei. Classification (NCBI taxonomy): domain Eukaryota; kingdom Metazoa; phylum Chordata; class Cladistia; order Polypteriformes; family Polypteridae; genus Polypterus; species Polypterus bichir. The sequence continues at coordinate 101,961,262 of JANRMT010062796.1, read as the reverse complement.
GGGAGAAGGATGCTAAAGATAGAGCTGAAGAGAACAAGAGGAAGGCCTAAGAGGAGGTTTATGGATGTGGTGAGAGAGGACATGGAGGTGATGGGTGTGACTGAGCAAGAGGACGAGGACAGGAAGAAATGGAGAAAGATGATCCGCTGTGGCAATGGGAGCAGCTGAAAGAAGAAGAAGAAGACTGATAAAAAGGATGATTGAGCAGACAGAAGTAAGGAGGAGAACTTTGAGAATTGTCTGCAACTCAACATCAGAAAAACCAAAGAAACTGCTTATTGACTTTGGCCACACCAAAGACCCTCTATGCCCGTTCACTATTCAGGGAGTGGATGTGGAGATGGTTCACTCATACAAGTACTTGGGGTCCACATCAATGACAAGCTGGGTGGCTTTTGTAACACAGAGGATCAAGAGAAGAACGGGCAGAGCAGACTCTTCTTCCTTAGCAGACTGTGTTCCATTAATTAATATGGAAAGTGATATCCTTCACATCTTCTACAACTCTCTGATGGGCAGTGTGGTGTGCTGGGCTGGTAACATCACTTCAAGAGAGGACCACCGAATCAACAAGCACACTGAGAAGGCACACTCGGTTGCAGGATGCCTTTTTGACCCACTGGTGGTAGTGGTGGAGCACAAAGCTGGAGGCTGTTATGAAGAATGCTGCACATCCTCTCTCTGATGCACCAGCATTGAGGACTTTCAGCCAACAAATTATTCAGCAGATGTGTGTCAATAAACAGTAAGGGGTCTCCATTATACCTACGGCAATACGTCTGTATAGCCCCTCATTGGCACTGCTCTCTTAACTTTAGCTAAGAAGGGAGTATTATCTTGTTTTAGAGTGCTGTTGTTGTTGTTATAATATTTATTGAGCATCTGTAAAAGTCCAATTTATGTCTGTCTATTCCAAAAGAGTTGGGAAAGTATGAAAAATTCAAATAAAAAAAAGGCATGAAATGTAAATTTACTTTGACTCATATTTGTATGTTCAGCAGCCATTGCCCATGCACTTCAGAAGTGGTCATCCACCTGACGCTAAGCATGTGCGGGCCCAGCCAGGACTTGGGAAACCAACCACGAAAAAGCTTGAACTACTATTGGAAGAAGTGTTGGTGAAGCCAGCAGAGGGCGCTTACCCTGTGATTTGAGTGGGGATCCCAATGCCCCAATGCAGTGATGGGGTCACTGTGCTATAAATATGGCACCGTCCTTTAGATAAGACCGTAAAACAAAGGTCCTGACTTTCTGAGGTCATAAAAGATCCCTTGACATCCATCATAAAGAGTTGAGTGAATCACGATATCCTGACTAAATTTCCCATGACTGCCAAACAATTGTCAAAATTGTTTTCACAAAATGGAGTTTATATAGACAGATGGATTATGGGAACAGGAAATGGTTGGCAAGAAGTGATGTCATTGTGGAGGAACAGGAATTGATGGCCAAGGGGCGAGATGGAAGTGATGCCAAAAGGAGTTGCTAAAAGTGATGTCATGGTGGCCATTTTGGAACCTGGAAATAGCAGCTATTATTTTCCTTCAGTTTTCCTGTTGGGAGAAGAGGTTCAGGTAAGTACCACGTGACAATCCTTCATCTTGCGATATTTCACTCACTTTTTGACTGCCTCCTAATCGCTCATGTGTGACAAGTGCCTTTTATATCTATCTATCTATCTATCTATCTATCTATCTATCTATCTATCTATCTATCTATCTATCTATCTATCTATCTATCTATTCATTATATAGTGCCTTTCAT
>JANRMT010062796.1:101927582-101949281 GCA_026402145.1 Polypterus bichir lapradei | reverse complement strand
ATAGATAGATAGATAGATAGATAGATAGATAGATAGATAGATAGATACTTTATTAATCCCAAGGAGAAATTCACATACTCCAGCAGCAGCATACTGATAAAAAACAATATTAAATTAAAGAGTGATAACAATGCAGGTATAACAGACAATAACTTTGTATAATGTTAATGTTTACCCCCCCGGGTGGAACTGAAGAGTCTCATAGTGTGGGGTCTCCTCAGTCTGTCAGTGGAGCAGGACGGTGACAGCAGTCTGTCACTGAAGCTACTCCTCTGTCTGGAGATGATCCTGTTCAGTGGATGCAGTGGATTCTCCATGATTGACAGGAGCCTGCTCAGCGCCCGTCGCTCTGCCACGGATGTCAAACTGTCCAACTCCGTGCCTACAATAGAGCCTGCCTTCCTCACCAGTTTGTCCAGGCGTGAGGCGTCCCTCTTCTTTATGCTGCCTCCCCAGCACACCACCGCGTCGAAGATGGCGCTCGCCACAACCGTCTGATAGAACATCTGCAGCATCTTATTGGAGATGTCGAAGGACGCCAGCCTTCTAATGAAGTATAGTCGGCTCTGTCCTCTCTTGCACAGAGCATCAGTATTGGCAGTCCAGTCCAGTTTATCATCCAGCTGCACTCCCAGGTATTTATAGGTCTGCACCCTCTGCACAGTCTCCTCTGATGATCACGTGGTATCTTTGGATAATTAAAGTAACGTTACACTCTCAAACCTGCTTAATCTGGTTTAGGGTTGCAGGGTGCAGCTTCTTATGGAACACCTGGGCAGGATTGCCCTGCATATCATAGATGGCGGAATGAATATTAGTGATAAGATAGCAAAGGTGGGCAAAACTGAAGATGACTCACTTCACAAAAAGAATCATGAGACATCTGTAGAACATTTTGTGTCCCCAGGGGGAAATTTGGCAACAAAAGGACTTTTCTGAAGTCACATTGATGCAAGTATGTGGACCCCTTTGCATTGGCTCAGGTGCTTCCCATTCTATTGATCATCGTTGAGGTGTTTCTGCACCTTTTTGGTGGAGTCAATTCAATTGATTGGACCTGATTAGGACAGTCCCACACCTGTCTTTAGAAAGGTCTCACAGGTGAGCAACATCCAAAGCCATGAGGGTGAAGGAACTGCTTTGAGACAGGATTGTGTTGAGATGTGGAAAGGCTACCAAATTTAAAGGGCCCTGCAGCACTGAAGGTTCCCAAGAACACGGTGGCCTCCATGATTCTTAAACGGCGTACATTTCAAACAACCGGAACTCTTTCTAGAGCCGGCCACCTAAGTGGGTTAAGGGGCAATGGTAAGAGAGGGGACTAACAAACCTCACAGTCACTCTGGGGTTGAGCTCCAGAGAACCTGCCTGAAGGCTGGAGAAACTTCCAGAAGGACAACCGGCACTGAAAATGTCTATGATGGAGAGGAAAGACGACACGTGAAAGACCACACTGCACCTAAATGACTCTCAGGTCTGATGAAGCCAAGATTGAACTTTTGGGTTTTAAATTAGAGGATCAAATCTGGAAGAAACCAGGAACTGCTTATCACCTCAAATGGTGAGGAATGGTGGTGGACAGCATCAGGGACTGGGAGACGAGATGAACAGAGTAAATTAAAGAGATGTCCTTAATGAATCCCTGAGGGTTATGGTTTTGTTTGATGTCCCTGACCTCCTCAAATTTTACTGACATATGCCAAGAAACTTGTAGCTCCTTATCACTGCACTAATAGTTAATAAATAAATAGCTAATAAATGTGAATGTGTGGTACTTGTAAAAGTTAGCGCTGAAAGGATCAAAGGAGGCACACAAACGCAGCTCGATCTTTTCTTCTTGGTGTCTTGTTGAGCAAACAGATCCTGCAGTGTCTATGGTGGATGTTACTTTTCCTCACACACAGACATTCACATCAACATGTCACTTCACAATCCAAAAAATAAAATTGAATAACAAATTGTTCAAATTCAGTTTTATTCAAGAATCCAATCATAAAATTGAATTAAAAAAACTGTTCAAATTGTTGAATTCAAGAATCCAAGAATAAAACTGAATAAAAAAAATCATTCAAATTCAGTTTTATTCAAGAGAAAAAATTGATCAAATAAAAAAAAAAACTCATTCACATCCATCTTCCAACCCACTGAATCCAAACACAGGGGGTCTGCTGGAGTCAATCCCAGAGCACAAGGCAGGACCCAATCCCAGGCAGGGTGCCAGCCCACCACAGGACACACACTAGGGACAATTTAGAATCGCCAATCCACCTAACCTGCATGTCTTTGGACTGTGGGAGGAAACCCACACAGAAACGGGGAGAACATGCAAACTCCACACAGGGAGGACCCGGGAAGTGAACCCAAGTCTCCTAACTGTGAGGCAGCAGCGCTACCACTGCGCCACCATGCCACCCTCTTTCACATTAACCTTTATTTAAGAAGCCAAGAATAACACTGAATAAAACAATTGTTCAAGTGATGTGTTGATGTGAATGTTCATGTGTGAAAAAAAGTAATATCTTTTACAAGTTCCATAAATTTACACGGGAGGTTATAGACTTGTATCAAATGTATATTTTGGTTATATAATAATAATAATAATAAAAATAATAATAATAATAATAATCTGCAGTGGGCTGGCACCCTGCCCGGGGTTTGTTTCCTGCCTTGCGCCCTGTGTTGGCTGGGATTGGCTTCAGCAGACACCCGTGACCCTGTGGTTGGGATGTAGCGGGTTGGAGGATGGATGGACAGTTCACGTGTGCTGTGTGTCTACAACGATCTGTGGAAATATAGAATGATAGACGAAATGCTAAAACAGAAAATGGATTCATATGTTATAGTAATAACGACATAATTTTGACATAAAGTGTAGGAGGTGTGAAGCCCAAATACTGTATTCAAGAAACACCTTCATAATAGGTGTAACAAAACAAACATGCTTTTAAATAAAATAATAAAACCGGAGAAAAAGATATGGCTCAATTGACATGTTGCTGAAGCCCAACTATAAGCCTGTACAAAATAAAAGACGTTCGCATACGTGTGTGTGTGTGTCTGCGCATTTCATTTGCAACCAGTTGTCACGGTGGTAATGTAGAGGGTGCGGTGGATAAGCTACCAATTAGCAACCTCGAGGTTAGAGGTTTGAATCTCGTGAAGTCCCTGCATTTATCACTTTGAGTAGTGAACTGCTATTATTATTATTATTATTATTATTATTATTATTATTATTATTATTATTATTCATCCATCCATCCACAGGACATGCGCACACACACACCCAGCCATCCATTATCCAACCCGCTATATCCTAACTACAGGGTCACGGGGGTGTGCTGAAGCCAATCCCACCCAACACAAGGCGCAAGGCAACCTGAGCCTGGAACAGGGGAGAGTCCCGAGGCTTTAGAAAACATCTTGCATCACCCCAGTCCCAAAGGTATCACGTCCTGGTGAGCTGAAGGACCTCTGGCGCTCTGATGTTACATGTGATGAAGACCATGGAGTGGCTGCTGCTTCACCACCTGAGGCCACAGGTCCGCCACGCCCTCGACCCTCTGCAGTTGGCAAACCAGGAGAAGGTGGGAGCGGAGGATGCCATCATCTACATGCTACACCGATCCCTCTCCCACTTGGACAGAGGCAGTGGTGCAGTAAGAATTATGTTTCTGGACATCTCTAGCGCCTTCAACACCATCCAACCTCTGCTCCTCAGGGACAAGCTGACAGAGATGGGAGTAGATTCACACCTGGTGGCACTGATCGTGGACTATCTTACAGACAGACCTCAGTATGTGTGTCTCGGGAACTGCAGGTCTGACATTGTGGTCAGCAGCACAGGAGTGCCGCAGTGGATGGTACTTTCTCCGGTCCTGTTCGGCCAACATACATCAGACCTCCAATACAACTCGGAGTCCTGCCACATGCAAAAGTTCACTGACGACACTGCTATGGTGGGCTGCATCATGAGTGGGCAGAAGGAGGAGTATAGGAACCTAATCGAGGACTTTGTTAAATGGTGTGACTCAAACCACCTACAACTGAACACCAGCAAAACCAAGGAGCTGCTGGTGGATTTTAGGAGGCCCAGGCCCCTCATGGACCCCGTGATCATCAGAGGTGACTGTGCAGAGGGTGCAGACCTATAAATACCTGGGAGTGCAGCTGGATGATAAATTGGACTGGACTGCCAATACTGATGCTCTGTGCAAGAGGGGTCAGAGCCGACTATACTTCATTAGAAGGCTGGCGTCCTTCAACATCTGCAATAAGATGCTGCAGATGTTCTATCAGACGGTTCTGGCGAGCGCCCTCTTCTACACGGTGGTGTGCTGGGGAGGCAGCATAAAGAAGAAGGACGCCTCACGCCTGGACAAACTTGTTAAGAAGGCAGGCTCTATTGTAGGCACGGTGCTGGACAGTTTGACATCCGTGGCAGAGCGACGGGTGCTGAGCAGACTCCTGTCAATCATGGAGAATCCACTGCATCCACTGAACAGGATCATCTCCAGACAGAGGAGCAGCTCCACTGACAGACTGAGGAGACCCCACACTATGCGACTCTTCAATTCCACCCGGGGGGGTAAACGTTAACATTATACAAAGTTATTGTCTGTTATACCTGCATTGTTATCACTCTTTAATTTAATATTGTTCATTATCAGTATGCTGCTGCTGGAGTATGTGAATTTCCACTTGGGATTAATAAAGTATCTATCTATCTATCTATCTATCTATCTATCTATCTATCTATCTATCTATCTATCTATCTATCTATCCTTTAAGCACTACAGCCACAATAAATAAGTAAATACAGTAAATAATAAATCACCCCAATACCAATACTTGACCGGTGTAGACAGCTGCTTCAGGTTCCTAGGTGTCCGGATCACTGACTGCCCTCCATGCTCAGTCAGCACCACCTGTATATTCAAAAAGGCTCAGCAAAGGCTTTTTTTTTCAGAGGTGGCTTAAAGCCTTTGGGGTGAAAACCAAAGCACAGGTGAACTTTTACTGCTATGCTACTGAAAGTATCCTGACCGGATGCATCATGGTGTGGTTTGTTTTCTCTGCATTGTAAACTCCTCCAAAGTTCTGTCCCTACAGCCTCTCCAATCATTGGGGCTGACTTTCCACAGATTTATAAAATCTGCTCAACCAGATGTCAGCGGAGAGTTGAATCCATCATGTCTGACGACAGCCACCCAGCTCATCCCCTGTTTTCTTTTCTGCCTTCTGAGAAGTGCTACCAGAGCAATCACTTGCTCCATCCACTTCAGGAACAGCTTCTTCCCCAGGCCATAAGGACGCTGAACTTCTAGTAACCTTATCCTACCTGCCCTGCACAGTGTGCTGTACCCACCTGCTGGTTTATGTCTAATTCTATTTTTATTTTTAACTTTCTTATTTAGAGTTATTCTCACCAATGTCTGTGATCAAGTCGAATAAACGCTACCCCAACATGCATATGTGGTGCCGCTTTGCAATTAAATCCCCAATTATGTGCTACCCTTCTAAATGGGCTGAATTCTCAGTAATCAATGTAGACCTCAGCTTTAATGTTCACAGTGCACCATCTATTGGAATATATTTTGTAATTTATGTAGTAACAAAATGCATTGCATTTGTCATTCCAACAGATGGCACTTCACAATTATTTGCAGTAATAAAATCTATTACTAGAAATGTTTATGATGTGCCACCTGTTGGAATGATAAATACAATGCATACATCTCTGCTATATCCTATTCAGTATGTGATCTGTAAAAGCAGAGTTAAATGTTTGTGATCCGCCATATGTTAAAAATGACAAATGCAATGCATATGTCTCTATTATATGCCATTCAATATGGGATTTGTTAAAATCAGTGATAATGTTTGTGATACACCATCTGCTGGATTGACAGTTGCAATGCATATGTCCCTGTTATATACCATTTAATATGGGATTTGTAAAAGCAGTCTTAAATTTTTGTAATACACCATATGTTGGAATGACAAATGCAATGCATACATCTCTTGTTATACGCCATTCAATATAGGATTTGTAAAATCAGTGTTAAATGTTTGTGATATGTCATATGCTGGAATGACAAATGCAATGCATGCATCTTGTTATAAGGCATTGAGCATGGAGTTTGTAAAAGCAGTGTTAATGTTTGTGATGCTCCATCTCTTGGAATGACAAATGCAATGCATGCATCTCTGTTATATGCCATTGAGTATGTGATTTGTAAAAGCAGTAATAATGTGTGTGATATGCCATCTCTTGGAATGACAAATGCGATGCACATATCTCTGTTATATGCGATTGAGTATGTGATTTGTAAAAGCATTATTAATGTTTGTAATGCACCATCTGTTGGAATGACAAATGTAATGCATATATCTCTGTTATATGCCATTGAGTATGGAATTTGTAAAAGCGGTGTTAAATGTTTGTGGTACGCCATATGTTGGAATAACAAATGCAATGCATGTATCTTGTTATATGCCATTTGGTATGGGTTTTGTGAAAGCAGTGTTAATGTTTGTTGGAATGACAAATGCATTTTATTACTACACTTATACTTTTATTAAGGTGGAGTAGTGCAAGGCTGGTGAGAGTTTCTTATCTTATCTTATTTACTGTATTTGTATATTTACGCTGTTTATGTTTTATTTATTCATTTATTTATCTTCTGGTAGTTTATTTACTGCATAATTTAAAACATAGCTGCAAGTGTGCCACACAAATTTCACGGTGCTATTGCAGTGAGACAATAAAGATCGGCACCAGTAATTGTGCAGTCAGGTGGGCTTCACCTGGGGATGGAAAGCTCTCCTGTGCTGCATCTCTGACAGCTTTTTAAGCCTGAGCCTGCATGTCATGTTATGTGCGTTTATTTCATTCCACAGTGAAGTGAAGCTCCTCGTGGTGTTAAAGTGCAGCTTGTCAATTTCTTTCACGCCTCCCACATGTCACTACTTAGAACTCTAAAGACATCGAAAATAAATAAATAGCCTGCTTTCGAGTAATGGAGTCAGCTGGTGGCAGCGGTGAAATCCTCCCGCGTTGCTCACCCGTTGCTCCCCAATTTCCACTTTTTTATCTTCACAATGAAACTTTTCGTGGTCTGCAGTTACAAAACTGCATGTGTCCCCGTGGGTGTCAGAGCTCTGAAAGCGTGCCGTCATTTTTCTGCTTTTAAAATCCTGGACCCCCAGCTCGGCTAAGATAAAGGAAAGAGGATGTGGATCTAGTAAAATAATTCACCTATAAAAGGGAAAGTGTATATCAAGGAATAAAAGATTTCAGCATGAATGAGGCAGGATGGAGAAACTGAACTTACTATCACTGATGTCTGCACTCAACTCAAGTAACTGCTCTGAACAACCCTGCACATGAATGTGGTGCCGCTTTGCAATAAAATCCCTACTTGTGTGTTGCTGTGCGCTATGCTGGCTGTGCTACCCATCTAATCAGGTTGGAATCTAAGTAGTCAATGTAGACCATAGCATTAACATTTGCCATGCACCATCTATTGGAATATATTTTGTAATGCATGCAAGTAATAAAATGCATCGTATTTGTCATTCCAACAGATGGTCCATCACACAATTTATAGCAATAAAACACATTGCTACAATTGTTTCTGATGCTCCATCCATTGGAATGACAAATGCAGTGTGTATGTCTCAGTTATATGATATTTGGTATGGGATTTGTTAAAAACAGAGTTAGTGTTTGAGATGCGTCATCCATTGGAATAACAAATTGAAAAGCATTTTATTACTAAAAATGTATGTGATGTGCCATCTGTTGGAATGACAAATGCAATGCATATGTCTCTGTTATATGCCATTTGGTATAGGGTTCATTATAGCAGAGTTAATGTTTGTGATATGCCATCTGTTGGAATGACAACTGCAATGCATTTTACTTAAAAATGTTTGTGGTATTCCATTTGTTAGAATTACAAAAGCAGTGCACATGTCCAATATATGCCAATTGATATGGGGTTCGTAATAGCAGGGTTAATGTTTTTGAGATGCCATCTATTGAAATGACAAATGCAATGGATCTTATTATTGAAATGTCAGTGATATGCCATCTGTTGAAATGATAAATGCAATGTATATGTCTCTGTGATAATCCATTTCATATAGGGTTGATAGTAATAGAGTTAATGCAGCGTTTCTCAACCTTTAAGTATTTGCGACCCGAGTTTTCATAGCAGTTTTAATCGCGCCCCCCTAACGTTTTTTTGAAAGGAGCCCAATAATACCAATTTGTTCTTTTTTAATTAATGATATATTATAGAAGCATATTTTATTAGACCTAGTTAACTTTTATTGACATTTATCTATCTAACTCTATATTTATTTTCTAGTATCAGAATGTAGTTTAAGTTAATTTATTTTGGTTTCAATAGAAGTATTTTTCATATTTTTGATTCTTGTTTTCTTTTTTTCACATCTTCGCGCCCCCCTTTTTGTTACTTTACACCCCCTAGCGGGGCCCGCCCCACAGTTTGAGAACCACTGAGTTAATGTTTGTGATGCACCATCTGTTGGAATGAAAAATGTAATGCATTTTATGATTAAAATGTCAGTGATGTGCCATCTGTTGGGATGATAAATGCAATGCATATGTCTGTTATATGCCATTTTGTATGAGGTTTGTAAAATTGGTGTTAATGTTTGTGATGTTCCATCTAATGGAATGAGAAATGCAATGCATTTTATTACTAAAAATGTTTGTGATGTGCCATCTGTTGGAATGACAAATGCAATGCTTTTTATTAAGGAAATATTGCTGATGTGCCATATGTTGGAATGACAAATGCAATTCATATGTCTCTGTGATATTACATTGGGTATGGGACTTGTAATAGCAGAATTAAAGTTTTTGAAGTGCCATTTTTTTACAATGACGAATGCATTTTTTATGTGTATGTCTCTGTTATATGCCATTTGGTATGGGGTTTATAATAGCAGAGGCAATGTTTGTGATGTGTCATCTGTTGGAATGATAACTGCAATGTATTTTATTACTTCAAATGTTTATGATGTGCCATCTGTTGGAATGATAAATACAATGCATACATCTTTGCTATATTCTATTCAGTATGTGATCTGTAAAAGCAGAGTTAAATGTTTGTGATATGCCATATGTTGGAATGACAAATGCAATGCATATGTCTCTGTTATATGCCATTCAATATGGGATTTGTTAAAGCAGTGATAATGTTTGTGATACACCATGTGCTGGAATGACAGTTGCAATGCACATGTCTCTGTTATATGCCATTTGGTATGGGCTTAGTAAAAGCAGTGTTAATGTTTGTGATGCTCCACCTGTTAGAATGAAAAATTCAAAGCATTTTATTTCTAAAGATGATTGTTGAACACTATCTTTTGGAAAGACAGAGACATATTGACCAGAATGACACTTGTCCTTTTTTAAGGCAGATGAGCCTGAAATTTCAACAAAACTGAATTTATTTCCCTGTGGAACGGTGGGTCTGTGGCTAAGCAGCAATGGTCCTTTAGCCTAACAAGTAAATAGATAATTAAGTGGCCTGCTCAATGTCTGTGGGTGTATGGGTATTGCGTGGAGTGACCGAGACGGGGTGCATCCTCGCGTGAGTGTGTGGTCTGCCTCGATTGCTTCTTTGATTTCATGAGGTCTGTGTTAAAGTCAGTGAGCCCATAGAAGTATATAAGGGGGGGTCTGATGAAAGAGGGGAAAAGCAAAAGAACAGAAGAAAAGCAACTGAGCAAATAAAGAGAAGGCAAACAAAAGCGAGTCTGTAAGAGCAGATGAAGGTGTTACTTGACAGCGGTCAGGAGCCACAAGGAGGAACGATTAATCAGTGTTCCTGGGGTGGATCGTTTCCATACAGAATATTTATGGGGTAACAGGGAACGATCGAAGGTCTCCCTAGGGATCAAGCAGGTGCCAAGTTTGGTGTGAGGAAGATGGGAGAAGACAGCTAGTAGCAGCACGAACGTTTTGCAAAGAGCCAGGTGATGAAGGGGCCAAGGTTGCTGACGTCTTTGCCAACTAGAAGACCTGGAAAGGTGAGTCAGCGATACAGGAAAGGGAGATGTGCTGGGCTGAAGGAGAAAAGAAGATGGAGGATGGAAGTAAAGCAGCGCTAGAGAGGCAAGACGGTGATGGGCAGAAAGACAGTTGCTGAGTGGCAGAGCAGCGAGAGAGACACATGGAGGCCTCACATCTGGGGATTTTACAAAGAGTAAATCATGCCTTTGTTTTACCTTTGGGTTTTTTAACTTATTTATTGCATTGTTTTTAAAACTTCTCCCAGAACACAGAAATGTATTTATGGATTATTTATTATTGGGGAGATGCACTGCACTGTTTGACTGTTTTGTTCTTTGGATTTTTTTTTAAGCACTTAAGGAATAAAAGCACTTGCCCTTTCATTCTCTCCATCACAGTCGTCATGTGTGTCCTCCCTCAGTTATGACTATCAACAGATGCGGATTCAAGAGGCTTCCAAACAGGACTGGGAGCGTGGCGCCAACCCACACCACCACAGGGATATTTGTGGCACCAAGTAGGCACCAAGGTTTCCTGCTCTTGATATCGCTCTTTGAGGTGGCTCACTGTCACTCTGAAGCTGGCCAGCTCACACTGTGGGTCACTCATCCCCAGGCTAATGCAACTTGCCAGTGACATTACACTGAAGAGACAAAATATGTGCTAAGTAGCCATGATGAAACAGAATAAAGAACAATATTTTTTATAATGTACCCTGAGTCTTCTGTAGTACATGGTGTACCCACAAGGGGGGCGCCACTTAGCCGCAAACCACAGACACAGTATCACCCAATATGATTCTGGGTTCAAATAAATGAATATATTTGACAACACTTTTCCAATAACTATAAGACAAAAGATTAATCTCAAATACAATAAATGATCAATTTCCTCCCTCCTTAGTTCCTCCAAGTAATAATAATAATAATAATAATAATAATAATAATAATAAGGGCGGCACGGTGGTGCAGTGGGTAGCACTGCTGCCTTGCAGTTCGGAGACCCGAGTTCACTTCCCAGGTCCTCCCTGCGTGGAGTTTGCATGTTCTTCCCGTGTCTGCGTGGGTTTCCTCCCACAGTCCAAAGACATGCAGGTTAGGTGGATTGGAGATTCTAAATTGGCCCTAGTGTGTGTGCTTGGTGTGTGGGTGTGTTTGTGTGTGTCCTGCGGTGGGTTGGCACCCTGCCCAGGATTGGTTTCTGCCTTGTGCCCTGTGTTGGCTGGGATTGGCTCCTGCAGACCCCTGTGACCCTATGTTCGGATTTAGCTGGATGGATAATAATAATACATTTTATTTATATAGCGCCTTTCCCATGCTCAAGGCACTTACAGAATATAAGAAAGAACGGCAGGGTATACAGTATATAGCATTGTACAAACCAAATAAATAAATAAAGAAGATTAAGACAGTAAATTCAGAGAAAGCCTAACAGACAACAAAATTGATGGTCTGCACACACACACACAAACACACACACACAGACACACACAGGTTACGTGAGCATCTTGACATGGAGGTAAACTGAGAGAAGGGGAATGAAGTCAAGTAGAGCTAAAAGCCTTCCTGAACAGATGAGTTTTGAGTTGTTTTTTAACAGAATTCAAGGAGTCAGCTGACCTGATTAATTTCGGTAGGTCATTCCAGAGTCTGGGCACTCGCTATACAGCTGAAGGCCCTGCTGTCACCCATGGAGTGTAGATTAGTGTGGGGCACAACAAGATTACCAGAGTCAGAGGACCTTAGTGAGCGGGCAGCCACATAGTGATGGAGAAGGTCACTGATGTAGTTTGGCGCGAGGTTATTTAAGGCTTTGTAGGTTATTAGTAGCATTTTATGTTCGATTCTGTAAGACACAGGGAGCCAGTGAAGACGGAGCAGGATGGGTGTGATGTGCTCGCTGCTGCTGGTTCATGTAAGGACTCTTGCAGCCGAGTTTTGAATAAGCTGGAGCTGTGATATAAGATTAGAAGGGGCACCTGCCAGCAGCGAGTTACAATAATCGATGCGGATGTAATAAAAGCAGGGACAAGTTTCTCAGCGTTAGAATAGGAGAGGAAGGAGCGAACACATGATATGTGACAGAGGTGACAGTAAGAAACTTTCTTAATGTGATTTATGAGGACGCAGTATGAAAGGGAGGAATCAAAAATGACACCGAGATTCTTTGCAGTGGAGGCAGGTCTGATGAGATCACCACCAAGATGGACTGGGAAGGAGCTCATTTTATTAAGTTGCATTTTAGTCCCAATTTGCAGGAGTTCAGTTTTGTTGCAATTTAATTTTAAAGAGTTCTGCTCCATCCAGGTTTTAATTTCACTGAGGCAGGTTGTGAGCTGAGAAAGCTCTGATGAAGTTCCACTTTTAACATTGAAGTAGAGTTGAGTGTCATCGGCATAAAAATGATAGCCCAGTCCATAGCTATGAATAATATGGCCAAGGGGAAGCATACAAATGCAGAAGAGCAGAGGGCCGAGGACAGAGCCCTGAGGAGCTCCTTGTGTGACTGGTGCTGAGCTGGATCTGCTGTTGCCAAGACTAACAAACTCTTGCCTATCAGTCAGATAGGACTTGAACCACTGGAGGGAGGGCAGTGCCAGAGATACCCAGCATGTTCTCCATTCTGGACAGTAGAATGTCATGTCTGACCCGAGTGTCAAATGCTGCTCTGAGGTCTAACAGAATTCATATGCTGGTTTGTCCAGAGTCTGCTGCCATAAGCAAATCATTGGTTACCCGTAGCAGAGCAGTTTCACAGCTGTGCCGTGCCCTGAAACTGGACTGAAAGGGTTCCATCAAATTATTAGGGTTAAGTAATTGGTGAGCTGGAAGGCTACGACACGCTCAAGAGCTTTTGACAGGAAAGGTAAGTGGGAAATAGGCCAGAAATTGTTAAGCTTGTCAGCATCAAGACCAGAGTATCACCCATAGCCTCCCAACTCTGACTCCCTGAGGCTTCATTTTAATTAGACCCGGTATCACACACAAGTCATCTGGAGCACTTCCAGGTTTGGGAGAAATCAAAGCAACACTAGACAGCTCAATCTGGTGGAACCCATAAACCCTGACAGGGCTGTGGTTCCAAACTCCAATTCCCAGCATGCCTTGCAGGTGTCCTGACTGGGCTCAGCCCTGAGGAGCACTTCCACCTGCTGTGTGGATGAATTATACTGCTCCCAGCTCCCATGTCTGCTTGGTCCATCCATTATGATAAGAAATCATCCCCCATCCCGGCCAGGTCCTTTCTCCACAGCTCTTCCAATGGGTACAGCGGCTAATTATTTGTTATCCACAGCCATCGCTCCAGTACCCAAATCGGCCCCTTTGCACAGTCAATGGTATTGTAGGGGCGGCACGGTGGCACAGTGGGTAGCGCTGCTGCCTCGTAGTAAGGAGACCTGTGGTTCACTTCCCAGGTCCTCCCTGCGTGGAGTTTGCATGTTCTCCCCGTGTCTGCGTGGGTGTCCTCCCACAGTCCAAAGACATGCAGGTTAGGTGCATTGGCAATTCTCAATTGTCCCTAGCATGTGTGCTTGGTATGTGTGTGTGTGTGTGTGCCCTGTGGTGGGCTGGCACCCTGCCCAGGGTTTGTTTCCTGCCTTGTGCCCTGTGTTGGCTGGGATTGGCTCCAGCAGACCCCCGTGATCCTGTAATTAGGATATGGCGGGTTGGATGGATGGTACTGTACATCGGAGATGTTTTGCAGCGATGAAGTGTTGATGTGAACGAAAACCTCTTGTAGGCGATTGTCACAAATTCGCATCAAACCGCTTCCAGGCTGAATTCAGCCGAGGTGGCACGTGTATCCCGCTAATGCCGGTTGGTGCGTATTCAATACGTTCCATGGATTGTATTGAAAGTGCTGCTCATCCCATCTAGCGGTCGTAGTGGAAACTACAACCGCCTGATGAAAGTGATGTGTTTGCGTTGCCGTGTACGTGGATTGTGGCTGCTTATTTCGAGAAATTCTCCACATTTGAGGTAAATTGTGCTAAAAAAAATACATAGGCGCTTATTGATTGCTTCTATTGCTGATATTTCAGAATAGACTACATGTGACGAAAATTTCTGAAGTTATACGCCGTTTTCGCTTTGTCGCTTTTTCGCTACATTCGACAATAACGGTGACATATGAATAATATTGTATTTTGGTGCAATATCGTAGAAATTCGGATTCCTGAGAATAGACTTCAAATGCTTTGCATTTTGATCCTAGTTAATTTCTTGAATTAATGTAAAAATATCATACTGGGATAGAAATGCGATTTCTGCCATTTATTTTGAGGCAGAACTAAATGAACACATCAGCTTTCTATGGGAAGCGAGCTGGTGGACTTCAAATCAGGGTTCCACCAGTTGAAAGTGATGACAGCTGTCTCAGTGGCAGTGAGGGTAGCGATGAAGACTACAGACCGACACCGTTATCACCTGGGGCCTCATGTATAAACAGTGCGCACGCACAGAAATGTTTCCACGTTCAAATCGCGATGTATAAAACCTACACTTGGCATAAAGCCACACACATTTCCATGGCCGCTCATACCCTGGCGTACACAAGTTCTCCACTTGGTTTTGCAGACTGGCGGCACCCAGCGTCAAAGCAGTGCTACTGTTCCTGTGTGGTTACCCTTTCTTTCTTAGAACCACATTCCTGACGCGGCTTTATAAATACACTGAAACTAACCGTATATTGTTTATTAGTGTAATGCATCTGATTGTAATGAACTTGTAACAATATAATGGTCCACAGAATGGCCAAACTATTCTAAATACCATAACTGCTTTAGCGTTGTTACTCTCACTGCACCTTCTTCTTCTTCTTTCAGCTGCTCCCGTTAGGGGTTGCCACAGCGGATCATCTTTTTCCATATTACTCTCACTGCACCACTCAGAGTATTTTTATCACTGTATCTGAGTGGGGAATAACAGCAGCAGCTCATCGGAAAGAGAATTATCGGTATAGAGCATCAAGCACACACTACCTCAGCCACGGCAAAACGTTTCAAAGCCTTTCCTGTACAGACCTCGCGGTTCAGAAACAGTTTCATCCCAAGAACTCTAAACGCACTCAATTAATTGCTCCTTGTAGAACTGTTTGGACTTATAAGTACAATCACCTCACTGAACACTTATACTACAGTTATAATATTACACAACCTGAGCCACTTTATAAAGTGCGTATTTACATATGATGACGATATCATTTTTAAGATGAAATGCAGTAAAATATGTTCATTATATTATATAGATAAAACTTTAACTTCATTTAAATAATTTGTATTGTTAATAATTAAACATGTGAGGACACGGTGTCGCAGCGCTAGCAAGTTCACGTATTGTTCCTGCCTCGCGCTGTATATTTACTGAGGCTGGCGCGACACTGGAAGGATAGACTGATAGAATAATTAAACATGTACTATGAAGATATTTCATTGTTACTTAAAAGTTCTGGAGAATCGTCGTTGTAAGCTTACAGATGGCTTAACGTCTCTTACAGAGCTGATTGTGTGGCGATTGTGTATTTGGAGAAAGAAAAGTAAGGACAGGAATTGGAGGTTAGCACGTTTGAAAGAGACAGCACTGCTACAATAAATTATTTCATCGAAGGTCGCGCATGGCACAGCAGCATCTTGTGTGAGACGTGAACAATCACTGCGCCATCGTGTTCCCATTTTAATAACATGCTTTAACTCCTATCATCATAAAACAGATATCAAGTATACATCTCAGTATTTTAATTATTCAGAGAGCTGTAATATCACAAATGTAATGGATTCTGTGTCCTGTCAGAGAAAGAGAAAGAATGGAAGCACGTAGTGATCCACACACACAGAGCACATTGAAGATCAAATACAAAACAAAGCATTTAACGTGCTACTTTAATTACGATGGGATTTGAGAAACTAGTAAATTAAATGATTTTAATATGAAGTTTATGATGTTCTACTTTAATGACAAAATAAACTACGTAATTAAAGTGGAAATTTCGAGATTAAAGTTGACATTTTGTGCTTTTTTCCCCACTGTGTGCCTATTTTTTTTTCTGTACCCTAATAAGCTCAGACGGTGGGCTACGACTCGCCTTTTCACGGCGACTTTGATATCTGACAAGTTCTTTTTTATTTTGGCACTGTGCTAAGGGCTATTTATATTGATTTGCATATTCAAAGAGGTGTAATTCTGGGAGGAGTTGGGGCGGGACAGCAGGCGTGTGCACGTGCGTTACTTTTTACACTAACTGGGATTTATGTAGCGGAAGAACGTGGAAGTTGGCGAACGCACAGATTCCTGCATCTAGATTTTTCTGTGCGTAAGCACATTTTGGGTTTTGTGCTTACATCATGTTATACTGTGAGTTCTACGCACGCTGTTATACATGAGGCCCCAGGTGATGTTTCTGGAGATGAAAGCAGCAGTAATGAGAGTACCGACAATGAAATCAGCAGTGATGAAGACTCTGACAGCAATCATGATGCACCTGCTAGCACCAGTGCCAAGGCGACCAGCTGCTACTGCAAGGAGAACACAGCAAAAGGTGGCATGGAAGACGGTGCAACAACAGAACTCTGCAAAAGACTTTCCAATTTGGCCAGCTGCTCTTCCTGATGCTGATGAGATCAGACTGCCCATTCAGTACTTCCGAGACTTTTTTGATGCTGATCTTTTGGATAGTATTGCAGAACAAAGTAATCTGTATTGCATGCTAAAAAATCCAAGTAGTGCCCTCAAATTGGATCAAAATGATTTGGAGACGCCCCTACCCTATGATTTTGATATTGGCACTGTAGTGTACATGAGTGCTGTACATTTACCAAGGTCAAGAATGTACTGGTCCAGTGAATGTCGAGTAGTGCAGGTGGCTGATGTGATATCCCGAGACAGATGGGAACAAATTCAAAAATTCATTCATTTCAATGACAACAGCAACATGCTAGCCAACAATGAGCTTTTCAAAATCAGGCCAATTATTGATTCACTTCTCCCAAAATTTCAGGGTCTCCCACAAGATCAAATGTTGTCTATTGATGAGCAAATAGTGCCATTCAAAGGTAGATCTAGTCTAAAGCAATATATCCCCAAGAATAAAATGGGAATACAAAATATATGTGCTTTGTGATACAAAAGGCCTGGTGCATTCATTTGACATATTTCTCCTCGTGTGACTTTTTGCTAATTTCATGACATTCTACTGATTTTTGTAATTTGGATTGTTGACTGGAGGAACTGATCAATAGCAGCATCAAAAAAGCAATCTACATACCCAAGAGTGGAAAATTTGTTTAATTTCTATTATACCCAATTATGCCTAGCTAAATTTATATCTATTTTATGTGCTATATTCAAATTAACAATCTCCACTTAATTTAGCATCTGCATGAAAGCAAAAATACAAATAATTTATTTTTTTATATAATTACAAATAAATTCAAGCAACAAGGAATATCGCACAGCTTTGGTAATGTATCAATCAACAGATTAATTGATCTTTGTTCCATAAATTTACTATTGGCTTAAAATATCCACATACAGTGCAACCGGAAAGTATTCACAGCGCATCACTTTTTCCACTTTTTGTTATGTTACAGCCTTATTTCAAAATTGATTAAATTCATTTTTTTCCTCCGAATTCTACACACAACACCCCATAATGACAACGTGAAAAAAGTTTACTTGAGGTTTTTGCAAATTTATTAAAAATAAAAAAACTGAGAAAGCACATGTACGTAAGTATTCACAGCCTTTGCCATGAAGCTCCACATTGAGCTCAGGTGCATCCTGTTTCCCCTGATCATCCTTGAGATGTTTCTGCAGCTTCATTGGAGTCCACCTGTGGTAAATTCAGTTGATGTGACATGATTTGGAAAGGCACACACCTGTCTATAGAAGGTCCCACAGTTGACAATTCATGTCAGAGCACAAACCAAGCATGAAGTCAAAGGAATTGTCTGTAGACCTCCGAGACAGGATTGTCTCGAGGCACAAATCTGGGGAAGGTTACAGAAAAATTTCTGCTGCTTTGAAGGTCCCAATGAGCACAGTGGCCTCCATCATCTGTAACTGGAAGAAGTTCGAAACCACCAGGACTCTTCCTAGAGCTGGCCGACCATCTAAACTGAGCGATCGGGGGAGAAGGGCCTTAGTCAGGGAGGTGACCAGGAACCCAATGGTCACTCTGTCAGAGCTCTAGAGGTCCTCTGTGGAGAGAGGAGAACCTTCCAGAAGGACAACCATCTCTGCAGCAATCCGCCAATCAGATCTGTATGGTAGAGTGGCCAGACGGAAGCCACTCCTTAGTAAAAGGCACATGGCAGCCCGCCTGGAGTTTTTCAAAAGGCACCTGAAGGACTCTCAGACTATGAGAAACAAAATTCTCTGGTCTGATGAGACAAAGATTGAACTCTTTGGTGTGAATGCCAGGCGTCACGTTTCGAAGAAACCAGGCACCGCTCATCACCAGGCCAATACCATCCCTACAGTGAAGCGTGGTGGTGGCAGCATCATGCTGTGGGGATGTTTTTCAGCGGCAGGAACGGGAAGACTAGTCAGGATAAAGGGAAAGATGACTGCAGCAATGTACAGAGACATCCTGGATGAAAACCTGCTCCAGAGCGCTCTTGACCTCAGACTGGGGCGACGGTTCATCTTTCAGCAGGACAACGACCCTAAGCACACAGCCAAGATATCAAAGGAGTGGCTTCAGGACAACTCTGTGAATGTCCTTGAGTGGCCCAGCCAGAGCCCAGACTTGAATCTGATTGAACATCTCTGGAGAGATCTTAAAATGGCTGTGCACCGACGCTTCACATCCAACCTGATGGAGCTTGAGAGGTGCTGCAAAGAGGAATGGGCGAAACTGGCCAAGGATAGGTGTGCCAAGCTTGTGGCATCATATTCAAAAAGACTTGAGGCTGGAATTGCTGCCAAAGGTGCATCGACAAAGTATCGAGCAAAGGCTGTGAATACTTATGTACATGTGATTTCTCCGTTTTTTTATTTTTATTAAATTTACAAAAATCTCAAGTAAACTTTTATCGCGTTGTCATTATGGGGTGTTGTGTGTAGAATTCTGAGGAAAAAAATGAATTTAATCAATTTTGGAATAAGGCTGTAACATAACAAATTGTGGAAAAAGTGATGCGCTGTGAATACTTTCTGGATGCAGTGTAATCAGCCTTGAGGCCAATGTCACATTATGCCACTTCTAGTCATAGGGTATGTCAAATTTGCCGACTGATTTGCTGATCTCGTCGCCAGTTTGCACAGGGCAGGTCAAGTTTAGCGACTGTGTGATGACTTTCCAGAGCAGTGTCACATTTGCAGACTAGCACCCTTGTTAGTGACAGCCAATATTGTTGCTGCCTGACGGAGCAGGTGGTATATATGAATGCTTTTCTGGTGTGGGGAGTTCAGCTGCAGTCTCTGCCCTTTTTTCTTATTCCGTATCTGTCGTGGTACGTAAAACACGAGACATCAGACAGACGAGCATCTCATGTTTGGGGTGTCCTAAACACCCGTGTTCCTTATTTCTCATCGCTGTATTGTACCCATTGTACTTCAGGACGAGCATTCATTGGTTGTCAGCTCTCACACAAACAGCCCACCAAACCTGTTTGAGGAAGCAAATCATGGGCTCATGTGAGCCTCTGGGTACGTCAGATTACACGACTGCCTCCATCTCGTTTAAATTATACAAATGAAAGCTATGATTGAAAAACTCGACTGGTGTGACATGGCATTACGCCTTGTACGCCCAGCCTCGTTGATCTCTAAAGTTGAAATCACCTGCTGCTGACCTGCCTACCTATTACCATTCTGTGCCCACCAAGACCTCTGCTCTGCTCATGTGATGCTATAGCAGTGTGTTTAAAATGATCACAAAACCCATGAGCACCAAGGTGAAACCTGAAGGGGTTGTATAGATCAACACGAAGGGAATGTCTGAGGATGCAGCCAAGACCAACAGCCATTAGGATATCTCCTTGGCAGTTTAATGGGCACCCTGCTACTCAGCCAAGCAGCCCACCTACTCTCTTTGTGATTGCAATATCCAAGCACACTTCTCCATCAACAATCACACTGGAACTACACAAAAGAATAATATTAAATGTGAAACAGTGCCCCCGGGGGGGGGGTCTTTTGTGTTATTGGCTAGAAGGGGTCCGCTTCTTTCAGTACATCCGCACCCACTTTCCAAGAGTCTGCCGCCATGGCCTCCTTCAAGATGGAGCACTTTGGTGACTCAGCGGGCGGCCTGAAAAGCTCACCTGCTTGTGGCGACTTAAATTGCAGATGATTGTCAAATTTGCTATGAGACCACTTGAGGATAACGCGTGAACCTCGGGGAGACAGTGGAGACGGCAAGCTGCCGTTCAGATGGATTACCACGTTCTCATGGAAACGTGTGCAAGCGAGGCCAGAGACTGGCGCCATTGTGTCTTGGGCCTGCCTGCCTGCCTGCCACTCATCCAGAATGAGACTGAGAACAATAGGGTGATGGCGGGGGCAGCACTCAGCCCCCATGTGCGGCAAACAGGTTTGTCATGAGAGGATTTTAATATTTCAAAAGTAATCCAGGAAAAGCAGGTGAAATGCACTTGAAGGTCTGACACGGGTAGGGGCGTCCAGTGCATCACAGCGTGCATCATCATCACCATCATCATCATCATCATCACAAGGGGCCACGTTTTTGGATATGTAGAAGGAAACCAAAGTCCCAGATAATACTAATGCTACTACTACTACCTACTACTACTAATACTAATACTAATAATAATAATAATAATAATAATAATAATAATAATAATAATAATAATAAAGTTCGCTGACAACACTGCTATCATGGGCTGCATCAGGAGTGGGCAGGAGGAGGAGTATAGGAACCTAATCAAGGACTTTGTTAAATGGTGTGACTCAAACCACCTACAACTGAACACCAGCAAAACTAAGGAGCTGGTGGTGGATTTTAGGAGGCCCAGGCCCCTCATGGACCCCGTGATCATCAGAGGTGACTGTGCAGACCTATAAATACCTGGGAGTGCAGCTGGATGATAAACTGGACTGGACTGTCAATACTGATGCTCTGTTTAAGAGAGGACAGAGCCGACTATACTTACTTAGAAGGCTGGCGTCCTTCAACATCTGCAATAAGATGCTGCAGATGTTCTATCAGACGGTTGTGGCGAGCGCCCTCTTCTACGTGGTGGTGTGCTGGGGAGACAGCATAAAGAAGAGGGACGCCTCACTCCTGGACAAACTGGTGGGGAAGGCAGGCTCTATTGTAGGCACGGAGCTGGACAGTTTGACATCCGTGGCAGAGCGACGGGCACTGAGCAGGCTCCTGTCAATCATGGAGATCCACTGCATCTACTGAACAGGATCATCTCCAGACAGAGGAGCAGCTTCAGCGACAGACTGCTGTCACCGTCCTGCTCCACTGACAGACTGAAGAGACCCCACACTATGCGACTCGGGGGGTAAACGTTAACATTATACAAAGTTATTGTCTGTTATACCTGCATTGTTAGCACTCTTTAATTTAATATTGTTCATTATCAGTATGCTGCTGCTGGAGTATGTGAATTTCCCCTTGGGATTAATAAAGTATCTATCTATCTATCTATCTATCTATCTATCTATCTATCTATCTAT
>JANRMT010062796.1:101909028-101927572 GCA_026402145.1 Polypterus bichir lapradei | reverse complement strand
TATCTATCTATCTATCTATCTATCTATCTATCTATCTATCTATCTATCTATTGATAATAATTCTCCCCAGGTCAGCTGCAAATTGCTATCTTCTGGGGATGATCCCATGCTGATGTGGTCTTACTACATATTTTACAGTAATAAGAATAGCAGCGGACCAAGACTAGGACTTGAGGGTATTTCACAATCGACAACTTTTCCAGCAATTTTTCAGATGTCACCTTAATTTGCATAACTGTAAACAGTCGGAGGCAAACCCAACGACGGAGACCAACTTGTATGTGACAGGCTATTATAATTGCCCAGGTAACCGGGGCAGTGTGCGTCAGAGATGTGGACTGGCAGCGGACCAAGACTTGAGGGTATGCCACATTCGACAACTTTTCCAGTGTTTATTTATTTATTTATTTTTTTTTTTGTCTTAGCCTTCATTTACATAATTAGAGACAGTGGAAGGCAAACCCAACAACTGAGACCAACTAGCCTGGCAATTGGATGGTATAATCACCTGAGTAACTTCACGATTTTCCAATTAATAGTCGGGGACCCTACTGGGCAACCCGAAGTGTACAATGGCACTGCATAAACATGAAAAAAAAAACAAAAATGCACTCTCAAGCTTCTAGTTAACTCTTTTAGGCTTGTCTGAGAGTTGGTCAAGTTAGGTCAAGCAGATCATGACTGTGTACAAAAAAATTAAATGATGCCCGCTTCAAGTGCAGGGCAGCACAGTGGCACAGTGGTAGCGCTCCTGCCTCACAGTTAGGAATCCTGGGTTTGCGCCGGTTTCCTTCCACAGTCCAAAGACATGCCAGTTAGGTGCACTGGCAATCCTAAATTGTCTCTAGTGTGTGCTTGGTGTGTGTGTGTCCTGCAGTGGGCTGGTGCCCTGCCTGCGATTTATTCCTGCCTTGTGCCCTGTGTTGGCTCCAGCAGACCCCATGACCCTGTGTTAGAATATAGCGGGTTGAATAATGGATGGATGGTGCTCACTTGGCTTTTATAACACCTGAGACCAAAAGCAGAGGGATCTCTCATCATGTGCCCTCACCTGATGTCTTCTTCTTGGAACAGTGGAAAGGAAGAGACAGAACAGTGAGCGACAGTCGCCCCCTTGTGTCCCACAGTGGTATTACCTGCTTGATCTGAGCCCTGAAGATGATCCTCCAGCACCCGTACATGACACTTGGGTCAGATCAAAACAGCTTGATCGTCTTGTTAGTCAGAAGGGGCGGGCTCTTTATGTTGAGAACCAATGAGCGTTCAGCTGGCAGTACAGTGCATTGAATCCAGCGACGAAGAACGAGCAACACGTATGTTTTGAACCTCACAAATAGAAGAGAAGCTCGTCTGTCTGTTGTCTTCAGTTTTATGCACTAAAACAGAAAGGAAAAAAAGAAATAAAGGGCCGAGACTGCGGCTGAACACACCACCACTATTAACCCTTTGTACAACACCAGCTCCTTCAGGCAGTATGAGGGCTGCTCATCTGTCTAATGTCTTCATAACAGAACGGAAAAAAAAAAATGAACGATGATGAACTCCCTGAAGCTTTAAACACTTCATGCAGTACGGGGGGGCTGTGGACCTCACAAACAGTAAGAGAAGCTCATATTTTTCATCCTTTACCGAAATGTAAAAGAGGAATAAAGTGTGGAGATTAAAGATGAACCCACAGCAGCTGTTAACACTTTATATGGTGCCAGGTCTGTTTGGCAGTATGCTATTGGCTATCAAAAAAAGGGGTGGAGACGACTGCACCACAAGATTCAGTTTCACATGGAGCAATGATGTGAACAGTGACTGTGATCAGCAAATGTGACATATACATCATGACAAAAAGTCACATACCGTGAGGGAAATAAGTATTTGATCCCCTGTTGGATTTGTAAGTTTGCTCACTTAACAAAGAAATGAACCGTCTCTAATTGTTAAGGTCGTTTCATTTTAATGGAGAAAGACAGAATATCATCCACAAATCAAGAAAAAGCACATGACATAAAAGTTATACATTGATTTGCATGTCATTGAGTGAAGTAAGTTTTTGATCCCCTACAACCCAGCCAGAATTCAGGCTCCCACAGATTGGCTGTATGCATCAATCAATCAATCAATCAATCAATCACAGATACTCCTGATCTCAACTCGCTGTGTGTATAAAGCACACCAGTCCACAGGATCAATTTCTTCTATTCCAACCTCTCCACCACCATGGGCAACACCGAAGAGCTGTCAAAAGATGTCGGGGACAAGGCTGGAGTGGGCGACAAGACCATCAGCAAGAAGCTTGCGGAGAAGGTGACAGCTGTTGGTGTGATTATTCAGAAATGGAAGAAATCTAAAATGACTATTCAAGATAGGGTGAAGATGATCATGAGAAAGGCGAAGGATCAGCCCAAAACAACACAGGAGGAGCTTGTTAATGATCTGAAGGCAGTTGGGACCACCACAGTCACCAAGAACACCATTGATAACACACAAAGCCATAATGGATTGAAATCTTGCAGCGCCCACAAAGTCCCCGTGTTCAAGAAGGCACATGCACAGGCCTGGCTGTTCACTGGCAAACTTAAGATGGATCTGTACATGTGTCTTCTTGAGTGTTACCAATGGTGTTAGTTAACTCACAATGGCAAACATTTGGCAGTTCACAGAATGGGCTGGCTTTGAGACTTGAAGGGGCGGGGCTTTGTCTGGATGGTGGTGTGGGGCGGGGCTTTGTCTGTGGGGTGGGGCGATATCAGGTTGTCTATGTGGAGGAGGAAGGAGAAAATAATGTTAATATGGGTATCCCCTGTTGTCCCAGGGTGAAAATGCTTATCTCACCAGAGCCAGGAAGGTGGTCCCCAGATGTGCATATGGAAAGACCACAGGATTTGAGGCACAACCCAGTTGTGTAATCCTCGTCCCGGCTGGGATCGGTCTATAATGAATGGACTAGATAGATAGATAGATAGATAGATAGATAGATAGATAGAAATGAAAGGCACTATATGATAGATAGATAGATAGATAGATAGATAGATAGATAGATAGATAGATAGATAGATAGATAGATAGATAGATAGATAGATACTTTATTAATCCCAAGTGGAACTTCACATACTCCAGCATCATACTTATAAAGAACAATATTAAATTAAAGAGTGATAACAATGCAGGTATAACAGACAATAACTTTGTATAATGTTAACGTTTACCCCCCCCCAGGTGGAATTGAAGAGTCGCATAGTGTGGGGTCTCCTCAGTCTGTCAGTGGAGCAGGACGATGACAGCAGTCTGTCGCTGAAGCTGCTCCTCTGTCTGGAGATGATCCTGTTTAGTGGATGCAGTGGATTCTCCATGATTGACAGGAGTCTGCTCAGCGCCCATCGCTCTGCCACGGATGTCAAACTGTCCAGCTCTGTGCCTACAATAGAGCCTGCCTTCCTCACCAGTTTGTCCAGGCGTGAGGCGTCCCTCTTCTTTATGCTGCCTCCCCAGCACACCACCACGTAGAAGAGGGCGCTCGCCACAACCGTCTGATAGAACATCTGCAGCATCTTATTGCAGATGTTGAAGGACGCCAGGCTTCTAATGAAGTATAGTCGGCTCTGTCCTCTCTTGCACAGAGCATCAGTATTGGCAGTCCAGTCCAATTTATCACCCAGCTGCACCCCCAGGCATTTATAGGTCTGCACCCTCTGCACAGTCACCTCTGATGATCACGGGGAGCCATGAGGGGCCTGGGCCTCCTAAAATCCACCACCAGCTCCTTAGTTTTGCTGGTGTTCAGGTGTAGGTGGTTTGAGTCGCACCATTTAACAACGTCCTTGATTAGGTTCCTATACTGGACTGGCTGAAGCTGGATTCCAGAAACTGTTCAAAACCCCCAAACAGAAGGTGGCAGTGTTCATTGAGGCAAATCCCAATCAGGACACCCACAGGGTTGCATGGGAATTGGAGTGCGGGCGGAAGTACAACCCTGTTGGGGTCCTTGGTGCCACCAGAGGGCAATATCAGGGAAGCACAATAATGGTTTCCATGTGACCCAGAAGTGCTCCCGACTGGCAATGCAGTGACACTGGAAGCCCGCTGCCTCACATTGGGGAATCAGAGTCGGAAGGCAGGGTGCAACACTCTCGGAGGAAGGCACAGTAGGAGGAAGAATGGAGAAAATGATTGTATTTAATGATTGCTTGTTTGACGGGTGATTATTGTAAGTGTGCTTGGGATAAATAAATAGTTTTTACTTAAAAGCCAGAATCGTGCTGGGCGTTACTGTGTCTGAGGTTTGGGGCTCAGTGGCGCCCCCTTCTGGTTATAATTGATTGACAGATAGATAGATACACAGGGCTGGCACATTAAATAATTCAACTTGAGGCATGTCACATTTTTGTTTATATGTCTTTCAGGTCTGTGGTTATGATGCAAACAAGGGATGATTAGTCATTGAGCATTTGTCCCCCAGTTATCTTTTAATTTTCCAATAGTATACGACATGTAAGCTGGCATTCATAATGAAAGGCGCTATACAAATCCAATATTTTGTTTGTTCACTTTAATCTAATGCATGGTTAGTAAGTAGTAAAGGGGAAGGTGAATTCCCAGTATAATAGAGAATTCCAGCAGTATCAGCGGTGGGAATTTCTGTGAATTATTTTTTTAATGCTCACAGGTCATTACCGTGCACCACTCCCACCATTCTCCATGACTCGGACAGACACAGACCACCAGAGCTGAGAAACAACCCATGTGGCTGTCCTGGGAATTACAAATGGAAGGCCATTCCATTGTGTCTGCTTGGCCGGTATACCACAAAGAGGAATTTCATTTTGTTCACCTCCAGACTTATTAACTGATAAATCTACCGCGTAAATGGAAAGAATTTCAAACAGTAAGGCCGAGATGTTTTTCAGCGCATTTCCGTTTGATAATCTGATTTTATTTGTGGCTTTAGGAAAACCTCCAGCCTCTAAATCAGTTTAATGATATTTTTGTGGATTAAGGATCCTAGTGCTCTAAGCAACCAATCAATCAATCTGTCCCCATATTAGCGTAACTCATTTGCTGTTCTGGGGGGTCCAGCATGTTTACTAGCAGAAGAAAAAGACCCAAAGTAGAAGTGCACCCTGATGGGGCCATCGGGACCAACGCACAGAACCGCAGTGCCTTGATGTCAGAAGTTTAATACACTGTGGTCGGGTGAAAGATAAAGTACAGGGTCCCGAGAAATATTGGGGCACCAACATTAATGATTGATCTTTTTGTAAGGGTGCTTGGGATAAATAAATAGCTTTTACTTAAACCCAGAATTGTGCTGGGCATTACTGTGTCTGAGATTTGGGGCGCAGTGGTGCCCCCTTGTGGATAGACAGGTCTATAGATGGGTCTGACTCATCTGACCAGGCCGCCCCCCGTTTATTCCAAAAATCAAGAGTCAACAAAACAAGTGCACAATGGCGCAAACTGTAATTGAAAGCCAAAGTATTACTCCAATACTCCAAATGAGATGCCAGCTCGTGGGATCACCTGGTGTGATAAAGGCGCCATATCAGTGCCGACCCGACACAGACAGACACCGGAGGCACACGTAAAATAAACACACTTTTTATTTTTCTTCACCTGGGGGGCCACGTCTTCCCCATGTCTCTCAGGCACAACACATTCCCAAAAACACACAAAAGCACAAATCTTATTCTTTAAATCCTCCACTCCTCTCTGGCAGCTTTGTCTCCCTCCTCCTGACTCTGGCTCCTCGAGTGGTGGCTGCTGGCTCCTTTTATAAGGCAAGTGCTCCAGGTGCTTGATTGCCCATTTCCTGCTGCACTTCTGGGTTCTGACTCAGGAGCTCCTCCTGCAGCACCCATTGGCGGTGCCAATAGGTCTGCACCAAACTCCAACTCCCATGAAGCCCTGCGGGAGTCCGGGGCACCTTTGCAACCCAGCGGGGTTGCCATCTAGCAAGAGAAGTATTGGGTAGCCCATGCTTGCTCCCCCGGAACATATACTTAACACTAGAATTATCAGAGCCAACGAAAAAACTCGTAGATCTGTCCCACCTTAAATCTCTTTGCATCTCTCCGTCAGCGTCTTTTGTCCTTTAAATGTGTAGATAAGCAGCAAACAGCAAGCAGTCTGCTATCACATCCCCCACCCCGCACAGTTTTCTCAGCTCCGGTCTGTTTACCTGTGTGTCAGTTGCTTAGAGTTGTATGGAGTGAGAAGTCAAGCAAAATGACACCTTTTAGAGATACTATATCGTTATTTGGAACACTTGCATTTCATGTGTGTTCCGTGTCTATGTAAACACATTGTTAAAACAGAAACGTTTTTCATGTTTTAGTAATAATTGACAAAATGTAGACATGAAGTGCATAATGTGTGAAGCCTGAAATCCAAATATCAAATAAACACTTTCACAAAAGGTACAAACATAACAGAACAAATGAGCTTCCATTCAAAAATATAACTACAGAAAAGCAACCCACGTTAGGGTGCGACATTGACACACATTTGCTAAGACCCCTTCGGTGGTGCAAAGGTATCAACTGTTGACTGGTAATCAAAACTTCACAGGTTCAATCCCCGACGAGTCCATTTTCAGAAGTGAGCTGCACGTATTCTTACTATTTTAGAATAAAAACATACATTTGATTCCAGTCTGTAACAGCAGGTGTAATTTATGATACTTGTAAAGGTTAGCTTTGTTTTTTTTTTTTTATTCAGTTTTAGTCTCTTAGTCATGTTCACAATCCCACCTCCCCTCGCATTTGACACTGCTGTTTTCACATAAAGACGCGCTATAACAGAGGTCAACTCAGATGATGATGACGGTTCTACATCGGATCAAGAATGCACTTTTGCCATCGCTGTACTTTGTATATGTACATGGGAAGCTCTGCACTTGTGACTTTACGCTGTAGGAAGTAAGTAAATAAATAAAGGTAAATAGGTAAACAACATTTGATCTGGCTCTTACATACGAAGGACGGTGCATGTGCCCAAAACTTTAACATTTATATGTTACTTACATAAAAGCCAGGGGCGTCCCAGCCAGGCATGGGCCCCAGCCCTCCACCACACTGGCTTTTATGGGCATTGGTACTGAAGGTCGGTATCATTTGCCATTCACTGGGCGTGGGAGGAAGGGAAAAGAGATGACATCATTAGTGACAGTGCCCCCCAATCATGGGACATTGCTTACCTTTGACGAGCCTGGATGGTGGTCCTTGGGCATGCAGATATGGATTGCAAAGCAAACATTGTATGTGTGTGTGTAGAGAGTTTGAACAAAAATACCACAGATTAAGTGTTGGCTCGGTAAAGGGAACTTCTTACATTAGGTGTAAAGTTAATGCCAATGACGAAAATGGATTCCATTCACGCTAACCTTCTAGTGGTGCCACTGGCGGATAAAACTTCAACTCCCAGAAGGGGGTGCTGGGGAAAAGGAGGCCAGTTCTACAGAGGGAAAAGGGAAGTATTTTGTTGTTTTACGTGTCTTGAGTTGCCAGCTAGAGTGAGATGAATGGTTGACCATCTATGCAAGTCTTGCTTAATTTTTTTCCATACAGACAGCGAAGGTTTGATGATAGAGAGCTTTATGTCTACTTGTGATATTTACTCCTTGGTATTTAAACTGATCTGCGATGATAAAAGGGAAGGTGTCCAATCTCATATTGTATGCTTGAGAATTCTCTAGAAAGAGCACACTTTTAGTCAAATTAATTCTGAGACCAGAAATCTTTGGAATTTCTGTAAGTGTTGTTAGGACTGCAGGCCCAGTATTTTGTGAATCTAATATATACAGTACCATATCATCTGCGTATAGAGAAATTTTCTGTTCAGGTCCTTCTCTGATAATCCCCTTTATGTGATAAGCATTTTTACAGTGAACTGCCAGTGGCTCAATGGCGATTGCAAGAAGCAGTGGTGATGAGTGGCATCCTTGTCTGGTACCCTGTTCTAATTTAAAGTAGTCTGAATTAATGTTGTGAATACAAACTGAAGCTTCTGGATTGGTATACAGTAGTTTGATCCATGCACAAATGTTCGGGCCAAACCCAAATTTCTCCAATGTAGTGAAAAGATAGTTCCATTCAGCCATGTCAAATGCTTTTTCTGTATCCAACGATAATAATATCTCCGGGGTGTTTGACTTTGTGGGTGAATATATTACATTAAACAGGCGTCAAAGATTGGAAGCTAAGTGTTAGCCTTTACTAAATCCAGTTTGATCTTGTGAAATTACCAAAGGCAGCACTTTCTCCATCCTTCTAGCTAGGACTTTGGAGAGCATCTTAACATCATTATTCAGAAGTGAAATTGGTCTGTATAAGGCTAAATGTCGTATTGGGGAGAGGGGTTACAATGGGAGGTGGGCAATGTCACCAGCCACCTACTTGAAGTAGACAACTAACTAACTAGTAGATTGGGAACAACCGGCCCAAGGTTGATGGATAAAGCAAGCAGAACATCCCAGACAAGGATGATGGCAGATGTTATATCAAAAAGAATTGAAA
Organism: Polypterus bichir lapradei; assembly: GCA_026402145.1. Taxonomy (NCBI): domain Eukaryota; kingdom Metazoa; phylum Chordata; class Cladistia; order Polypteriformes; family Polypteridae; genus Polypterus; species Polypterus bichir. The sequence goes on along the minus strand of JANRMT010062796.1, from coordinate 101,919,068 downwards.
GTTTATTCAAAACAGTCACTTAAAAATAAGGTACAGATGGTACAGTAATGATTCAAATACAATGTGATGGGTTTGCGCGTTTCCCATGATGGCCAAAATGTTTAATTTTAGTCTCATCTGACCAGAGTAACCTTCTTCTGTGTTTTGTAGGGAGTCCACCAAATGCTGTTGAACAAATTTCAAATATGTTTTCTTCTTTATTTTCCTTAAGCAATGGCTTTTTTCTGGAAACTCTTCCATAAAGCCCCACTCTGTGAAGTGTTAGGCCTAAAGTGGTCCTATAGGCAGATACTCCCACCTCAGGCTGTGGATCTCTACAGCTCCTTCTCCTTGTTGTGTCTCTGATGAATGCGCTCCTTACCCGGTCTGTGAGTTTTGATGTGCGGCCTTCTATTGTCAGGTTTGTAGTGGTGCCATTTTCTTTCCATTTTGTTATAATGAATTTAATGGGATTTGTGAAGTTTGGCATATTTGTTTTCAGAACCCAACACTGATGTTTACTTCTTTACTTTACAAGTTTGTAACAGAGCTGTCTGGAGTGCTCCTTGGTCTTCATGTTGTTTGCTTAGTGGTGTTGCAGTGTTAGACCGGACATCATGTGACAGATCATGTGATTGAACACGGGTGGACCCAAATTAATTAATCGTGGGACTTCTGAAGCTCATTGGTTGGACCAGCTATTATGTAGGGTTTCATAGGAAAGGGGGTGAATACATCTACACTCATAACCTTTCAGTTTTGATGAGTTTTATTATATACACTGCTTAAAAAATGAAGGGGACACGTAAATCACACATTATTGATCACGATGAATGAAATATTCAAGTGGAAAACCTTGATTGAGTAATACTGTGTAATTTGTTGAGAACAAAATGATGCAAAAATGGTCGATGGAGGCCAAAATTACTGACCGATTCAGGGCCTGACACGGAAAAAAACTGAACTGAAATTCACAGGCTGATCCAACTTGCATGAATTTCATCACGGCAGCCCCTAATGTGACTCAATAGTGTATGTGACCCCCAACATGCCTGTATGTCTGGGCCTGCTCCTGATAGGACGGTGGATGGCATCCTAGGGGATCTCCTCCCAGACCTGATCAGGGCATTATTGCTCCTGGACAGTCTGTGGCGCGACTTGGTGGTGTCTGATGTACTGATACGTAACATCTCACAGGTTCTCAGTTGGATTCAAGTCTTGGGACATTCAGGCCAGTCAATGGCATCAATGCCTTCGACATTCAGGAAATGACTACACACTCTGGCTAAATGAGGCCGGGCATTGTCCTGCACCAGGAGGAACCCAGGGCCCACTGCACCAACGCAAGGTCTGACAATGGATGTGAGGATTTCATCTTGGTACGTAACACAAGGAGGGCTGTGCGAGATGAGACCTCCAGGGACATGCCTTCCCAAGACCATCACTAACCCACCCATGATGTTGCTAGAAATAACCAATGTTGGCAGCAGGGATAAAAAAGGGGTGTGGCCAAGGCAAGTTGGCTCAGGCATTGTTGTGTTCAGGGGGCTTTAAAACCATCCCTGAAATCTTAACTCTCAAACAGACAATACAGCATCCTCCATAATTGACACTATTAATAACAATAATAAAAATAATAATAATAAAAGTCAGCCATTGTCCAACCCGCTATATCCTAACACAGAGTCACGGGGGTCTGCTGGAGCCAATCCCAGCCAACACAGGGCACAAGGCAGGAACAAATCCCCGGGCAGGGTGCCAACCCACTGCAGGGCACACACATACCCACACACCAACCACTCACTATGGACTATTTAGGATCGCCAATTTACCTAACACGCATGTCTTTGGACTGTGGGAGGAAACCCACGCAGACACGGGGAGAACATGCAAACTCCACACAGGGAGTACCCGGGAAGCGAACCCAGGTCTCCTAACTGCGAGGCAGCGGAGCAATCACTGCGCCACCATGCCACCCATAATAATATTAATTATAATACATTTTATTTATATAGCGTCTTTCCCATGCTCAAAGTGCTTTGACGGTCAGTTCACCAGTTATCATTGCGAGTCAATTGATTTATTTATTTTTTTGTAATTTATCAATATGTAGTTTCTTGTAGTGCTGCTGCCACATAATAGTGACTCAGATATTAAGCCCAGGGTCCTTACTATATGTTGTCCCTGTGTCTACATGGGTTTCTTTGGTTTCCCCAGTTTCTTCCCACAATCGAAAGACATGCAGTTTAGGTGGATTGGTGATGCGAAATTGGCCTTGTGTGTCCACCCTGTAATGGATGGATGCCCTTGTCCAGGGATTTTTCCAGCCTTGCCCACTGTGCTTGCCCATAATGGATAGACTGAGTAAACCAGGAGCAGTTCATTCCCCCATACAACAGGTGGCAGTGCTCCTCAGGGCTGAACCCAATTAGGACACCTGCAGGGTGGCATAGGAATTCCACATGACCACCCTACTCAAGATAAAGCAGGTTTTGGAAAGTGGATGGATTGGTGGATGTAGATTCTTTACCATTTGAAACACTGGCCACTACCCACTTAATGCCTACTTATACCTGTGTACCACACCCACAGGTAATCAGACTTTTCATGCTCTTTGCTGCACCCTGCTGGCAGATACGCTGTAACCATCAATTTACACACAGGGTTGCACTGCTTAATGTTCACAATGTGTTCCTTGAAACAGGATGTTATGTGAATTGGACATTGTACATAGCAGTGCTACCAGAAACCACATTGTGATATAAAGTCATATGAAAAAGTTTGGGAACCCCACTCAGCCTGCATAATAATCGAAGTTTCAAAGGCTTTTATAGACTATTCCATTAAGTTTATGCAAAGAGTCCATATTTTTAGTGTTTGCACTTCTATCTTTTTCAAGACCTCTGCAATTCACCCTGGCAAGCTGGCAATCAACTTCTGGGCCCAATCCTGACTGATGGCAGCCCATTCTTGCATAATCAATGCTTGGAGTTTGTCAGAATTGGTGGGTTTTTGTTTGTCCCGCCGCCTCTTGAGGATTAACACTCTCCTTTCAACAATAAAGATACCAGTGGTATGTCTTTCATTTCCTAGGAACATCGGAGTACTGCAGTGTTTTCCGAACAAAGATTTTTAGTGAAGCAGTATTTAGTTATGAAATTAAATCAAATGTGAAAAACTGGCTGTGCACAAATGTGGGTCCCCTTGTCATTTTGCTGATTTGAATGCCTGTCACTGCTCAATGCTGATTACTGGCAACACCAAATAATTGGTTGGATGAGCTTGTGAAGCCTTGAACTTCATAGACAGGTGTGTCCAATCATGAATGGTAAAAGGTATTTAAGGTGGTCAATTGTAAGTTGTGCTTCCTTCCCTTTGACTCTCCTCTGAAGAGTGACAGCCAGCATGGGATCCTCAAAGCAACTCTCAAAAGATCTGAAAACAAAGATTGTTCAGTCTCATGGTTTAGGTGAAGGCTACAAAAAGCCATCTCAGAGGTTTAAACTGTCAGCTTCAACTGTAAGGAATGGAATCAGGACATGGAAGGCCACAGGCACAGTTGCTGTTAAACCCAGCAGGTCTGGCAGGCCAAGACAAATACAGAAGCGGCATATGCAGAGGCAGGATTGTGAGAATGGTTACAGACAACCCACAGATCACCTCCAAAGACCTGCAAGAACATCTCACTGCAGATGGTGTATCTGTACATCGTTCTACAATTAAGTGCAATTTGCACAAAGAACATCAGTATGGCAGGGTGATGAGAAAGAAGCCCTTTCTGCACTCACGCCACAAACAGAGTCACTTGTTGTATGCAAATGCTCATTTAGACAAGCCAGATTCATTTTGGTACAAAGTGCTTTGGACTGATGAGACACAAATGGAGTTATTTGGTCAGAACAAAAAGCGCTTTGCATGACGGAAGAAGAACACCGCATTCCAAGAAAAACACCTGCTACCTACTGTCAAATTTGGTGGAGGATCCATCATGCTGTGGGGCTGTGTGGCTAGTTCAGGGACTGGGGCCCTTGTTAAAGTCGAGGGTCGGATGAATTCAACTCAATATCAACAATTTCTTCAGGATAATGTTCAAGCATCAGTCACAAAGTTGAAGTTACTTAAGCAGGGGTTGGATATTCCAACAAGACAATGACCCAAAACACAGTTTGAAATCTACAAAGACATTCATGCAGAGGGAGAAGTACAATGTTCTGGAATTACCATCACAGTCCCCTGACTTGAATATCATCGAAAATCTTTGGGATGATTTGAAGCAGGCTGTCCATGCTCAGCAGCCATCAAATTGAACTGAACTGGAGAGATTTTGTATGAAGAATGGTCAGAAATACCTCCATCCAGAATCCAGACACTCATCAAAGGCTATAGGAGGACAGCGTCTAGAGGCTCAAAGGAGCAAAAGGAGGCTCAACTAAGTATTGATGTCATATCTCTGTTGGGGTGCCCACATTTATGCACCTGTCTAATTTTGTTATGATGCATATTGCATATTTTCTGTCAATCCAATAAACTTAATGTCACTGCTGAAATACAGTACTACTGTTTCCATGAGGCATGTCAGATATTAAAAGGAAGTTGCTACTTTGAAAGCTCAGCCAATGAGAAACAAAAATCCAAAGGATTAAGAGGGGTTCCCAAACTTTTTCATGTGACTGCAAATAAATAAATAAGTAGGATTAGGGCTCAGTTACAAGTAAAAAAATCCCACTGCTGACTCACAATGTTATCAAACAGTATTTACTGTAGTAAAATCATACTATAGTAATGTAGTGTAACTGCATTAGCAAAAGATTCTGTACACATACCTGATTCTACTTCAGAAAGGGGAGCCACGACGCACTTCACGGTAACATTTACGAAATGTGCTTTAAGAGACATGTGATTAACGAGTCTGGGTCTCTGAAGCATACACTGTAATACGGTAAACTTTTTATTTATAAGTAGGGAAAGTTCACTTTAAGTCTTTTAGGGTGGGTGTCGACGTTTGTCAACACAAGGGGATGAGGGCTGATGTTGACTAAAGTCGACATTCGGGGCAGAGGGTGATAAAAGTTGTAAACATCGATAAAACTCACCGTTACGTTACATGAAGACCCTCATTGCTAGAAGGAATGTCAGATTCATGACTTCGAATCTCTGTGTGTGCGCGAGTAGCTTAGAGTAAACAACGTCGAGAATGGCATCGACTTCGGGTGAGAGAGCAGAGCGAATGCATATAGCAAAAAATACTCAGTGCGTATTATTTACAGTATGTATTTGTGTATTACTGCTGAATTAGACTCTTACTTATCAAACTGCAAATGATCTGAAGATCAAAAACGAAAGTCGGGCACCTGCATCAGTTGATCGGTCCCCAGCTGATCTCCTGGGAGGACTACACAGGCGCTTCTTGAACTCCGATTTTAATTCAGATGATCTGGAAATCGGAAACGAAAGTCGGGTACCTGCAGCAGCTGATTGTGCAGCTGATATGCCTACAGCAACATACACCTGGGAGGACTACTTCTCGAATTCTAACTTTAATGCAAACGATCTGGAAATTGAAAATGAATATCGGGTAACTACATCAGCTGATCAGTCCCCTTGTGTAGCTGACATGCCCACGACCATCAGAGGTCTACCCAGATGTAGATCCGTTGGAGGCAAGCTGGCTGCCGGACTTCACCAAATGACTTGGCGTGTTAGTTAGTGGACACTATGGATTACCAGCCACTCGACTACTTCAAGCTGGGTTTTTTTCCAGAAAGTGCCAAACAGGTTTGTAATAAGTACGTGAATTGACATACATAAAGACATCAATCAATTGCAATTCGTGCAGAATAGAGCTGCTAGAATCTTAAGTAGGAAAAGAAAATCTGAGCACAACACCCCAGTTCTGATGTCACTACACTGGTTACCTGTGTCATTTAGAATTGACTTTAAAATCCTGCTGATTAAGTGCCTTGAGCATGGGAAAGGCGCTATATAAATAAAATGTATTATTGTTATTATTATTATTATTATTACAAAGCCTTCAATAATCTCACTCAGCCTGATATTTCAGAATGGCTGTCACCTTACACTCCAAATCGTAACCTTAGATCTTCAAATGAGTGTCTGCTTAGAATTTAAAAGAGCAAAACTTAACAGAAATGGTGAGGCGGCCTACTGTTGTTATGAACCTAAAATCTGGAATAGCAGACCGATAGAAATTCGTCAGGCTTATATGGTGGAGCACTTTAAAAAACTGATAAAAACACATTACTGTAACATGGCTTTCTCATAGCTTCGTTTTAGTTAAATTCTGATGCTCTGTATATTCAATTAATTATCATTATAATTCATGGTGGCTTCACAATCTGTACTAACCCCTACTCTCTCTTCTGTTCTTTTTCCGGTTTCCTGTAGTGTTGATCTGCGCCACCACCACTTAATCAAAGCACCATGATGTCCCTACACTGATGGATTAAAGGCCAGAAGTTCACATGACCGTCATCATCATCAAGTTCTTCCATGTGAACCCTGAATACCATGAGGACTGATTGAGGTCATTTATGTCAGGTTGAATGCCTAGAGGGTGCTGGGTGGTCTCGTGGCCTCGGACCCCCTGCAGATTTTTTTTTTTTTCTCCATCCGTCTGGAGTTTTTTTTTTTTCTGTCCTCCCTGACCATCGGACCTTACTTTGATACTATGTAAATTAGTGTTCCCTAATTTTATTTGCTTATTTATTTTGTCTTTTTTTCTCTTTCTTCATCCTGTGAAGCACTTTTAGCTTCAGCATTTGTATGAAAATGTGCTATAGAAATAAATGTTGTTGTTGTTGTTGTTACTGTAGGGGCTCATGGATCATAAAACAAGGTAACATTTGTCATAAATAAGTATTTTATATTGATTTATGCGTGAAACCATTGCTTTGTGTGCTTTCCAGAAAAGTGAGTTTTTTTTGGAAAAATATTTAGCCCTGGGACAACAGGAATAAAAATAATTAGCCCTTGTGATGGGCGGCCACAGCCATTATCCGGCCGGGACCAGGGGAGAGAGCATCAGCAGAGCACTACCTCCCCCTGGGGTGTTGGAGGGCAGTCCTCTTGAGTGACTGTGGCACCATGGATTCCTGCAGGGCATGCTGGGAGTTGGAGTGTGGCACGGCCCTGTTGGGTTCAGTGTGGGGGCTGCCAGGGGGAGCTGCAGAGCCCTACATGGGGCTTTCACCACACCTGAGCGTGATTTCAGGTCCAGTTAATGGAACCCTCCCAGGGTCTGCTTAAAAGGTAGCCGCCTCACTCCATTCGAGGAGCCAGAGTTGAGAGGAAGAGGGACAAAGCTTGCCAGAAGAGTAGAGATGGATGACAAGGAGAGAAGAAGAAGTGGAAGAAGAAGAAGAAGGAGGAGGAGGAAAGGGTGTTGTGCTGGACTGTGCATTTGGTACTTGTGTACTGTGGGGAGCAAGGAAATAACGTGAATAAAATCGTGTGCTCTGATTGAACTCGTGTCTCTACCTGTCTGTGTCAGGTTAGGGTGACTGTACGCGTCCCTAGTGTCCACACCCTTAAAGAGTTAAAATAATGATAGAAAGCACAGTGCAGCACACCAGTATGACTATCAAGACATGCTGTATGCATTATGGGTTATATAGGCAGTGTGACATTATAGAGACCGCCTGGCAGCACAACCGCCATGTATGCAGTGGACATGAGACACACACATGTGGGAGAACCCGCTCCGCTCGCTATGTCCAATTCTCCAGTCAGGATTTCTGAACTCTATGACAAATTAATAAACAAACGTGCGGTCGGATGGAAGGACAGGTGGACAGACATGGTGTGGCACATACTTGTACACAAATATTCCCGGAGGACTATCAAGCATCGTGACAGGTTATGAACTGACGGGCACCCAAGCTGCACTTCTTAACTCCTCGATGTTGAAATGTCAGCCCGGCCGTACCAGTTGCCGACAATTGCGTCTCAAATAAATCTTGCACGTTGGTCACCTACCTCGAGTAGATTTGTTTTACTAATGTATGCCTATTATTTGAAACAGAATAATAAATTGTTTTTACACTCTCCTCTGGCACAGATTGAGAGTGTCAGTCAGTCTGCGGCTGTACGTCTAGACAAAGCCAATTATCCGTGCCCCAAGCTACTGAGACCATTACCAAGTAGAAAGAGCAAAAAAGTGTTTAAAGGCAAAACAAGACGGGCACAAATCAGCAGCTCCCCAGGCACAGGTGCTAATGGATGTCACTCGAATGGAAAGGCGCTTGTTAGGGGGCCAGCCGCATAATCAGAGTGGGAGTCGAGGTAAGATGCGAGTCTGCAGCTGTAATTAAGCCACAGCAAACTGACGAGGGGCTGGCAGTCCATCGAAATGCTAGGCATAAACAATCTTTCTTTCTTTCTTTCTTTCTTTCTTTCTTTCTTTCTTTCTTTCTTTCTTTCTAATGATAATGATGATGATCATATGGTGGGCACTATATATATAATTGTTCTTGCTTTCTTGTACCCTAAGATCCATCCATTATCCAACCCGCTATATCCTAACTACAGGGTCATGGAGGTCTGCTGGAGCCAATCCCAGCCACCACAGGGTGCGCACACACACACACACCAAGCACACACTAGGGACAATTTAGAATTGCCAATGCAATCATATTGGATTCAATATGAAAGACACTATGATGTCTTCTTTATGTAGGTGCCCTGGAGGAAGGACAGGCATCCTGGCCGGGATGGAGGATGAATTCTTGCCCAGCCAGGAGGCAATAATGGATGGACTGGATAAACTGGGAGCAGTTCATTCACCCACCCAACAGGGTGGCAGTGTTCTTCAGGGCTGAACCTAATTAGGACACCAGCAGGGTAGCATGCCCTGTTGGGGTCTTTAGGTGCTGCAAGAGGGCACTGCCAGGGTAGGACAGTCCTTTTTATTTTTTTCACATAACCTCGAAGTGCTGTGGATGACCTGGGTGTGACACCAGAAGGAGTTCCCAGGTCAGATAAAAAAAAAAAATCCCGGGAGTCAAGAGGCAGCAGGCGACTGACACACTACTGGAGGTGAAAGGAGAGAATTTGGATTTGTGTATCATGGCTGGTGCTTGTGTAGAGATGACATTGGAGATGAATAAAAAACTTTTCTTTGAACCCGGGATTATGTTGGGTGATGTTGTGACTGCGTTTTGGGGTTCAGTGGTGTCCCCTTGTGGTTACACTTAATTGTTACATAAAGCTATTTGCTTTGCAATGAATTGTCAATAATGCTTTATGTGAAAGGCACTTTATATTTGCCTTTAAAATTGTACAGTAATTCAACATAAAATTGTGCAGTTCAGTATATTTTAATTACATTTTTAGATTATGTGTTAACCTCAATATGAGAGGTACGGCATGAAAGATGATTGATGATTTACTCTGTAACAGTGCTCAACACGAAGGTCGTCACAAAGCGCCGTTCTTTCTTTCTTGTAACACAAAGTTGTTTTGCTGTCCAATAAACTGTGGGTGATACTTGAAGGGACAAAAGTACATTACATTTTTTTGTAATTTGCTTTACTTCAGATGATGCATTAATTTGAACGTGGAAAGCCTGTAAACATTTATTTTCATTTTGCTGTAAACTGTTTTGCTTTGTAACTGGCTGGCTATTGCTTACACGAAAAGGCAGTATATATAATTTTTTTTTTCAATCTTGTAATTCATTTGTTTTGCAACAGACTTTAGATAATACTTGTTGTATATATATATTGTGATGGACAGCCGGCACCTCAACCCGGACGACACAACCAGGACGCTAGATGGAGACTTCCCTGCAGTATAGCGGTGCCTCGGATCCCCGCAGGGCACTGTGGGAGATGGAGTTCGGCTTCCCAGCCTTGTTGGGTACCATGGGTGCCGCCAGGTGACGCTGCAGGGAGACACGTGGATTTCTACTTTCCCTATAGCCCGGAAGTGCTCCCAAGTCATGGGAACAGAGGGACAGAGGTGCTTCTGGGCTGAAGAAAAATGCAACTCTTCATCTGACCCGGAAGTGCTGACGAGTCACATAGATGGAAGGATGGAAGCAG
>JANRMT010062796.1:101869204-101884028 GCA_026402145.1 Polypterus bichir lapradei | reverse complement strand
TGATAAGATTTTATTGATTGATGAAAAGCGCCCATGCTTTTATTTTACGAGTGATGCATGAGAGACTTATTTTTTACTTTTTAACTTAACATAAGCGTGGTTTTTAAAAAGTATTTTTTTATATATTTATAACTAGCTGGAGTACCCGGTGTTGCCCAGAAATCTATAACCGGTGAATTTCCCAAATGAAAGAAACAGAACATAGAAATAGAGCAAACATTTTTCTGATTGACATTTTATTGTTAAGTTCCTCCACTGTGGATTCTGTCTGCTGTGGCGTTTCAGACGCCCTTCAGATAGACTTTCTTGTGGCATCTGAAGTGGGCCTTCCAAGTCTACGTCTTTTTTTCGGTGGCATCGGTATAATAGCGAAAAGCAGGACAATTATAATGTGTGACATGGTATTACGTATGGAATAAGCACCACAGTGAGATGAATTTATGTTATTTACAATAAATCAGAAAGCGAACAAATAGCACCAGTCAGTCAGAAAGAGCAACACTGAAATCGTACTGCGAGTCGGAAAAAAGCACCACAAATACGGAAAGCCAGTGAGAAAGAGTAGCACTGAAACCGTACTGGGAAAAATGGTGGGGTGGGGTGCTCTGTTTGTAAGGAGCGTCTGTGTTGAACCGTGATGCCATCTAATGGACATGGCCGATGGTAACTACAGAGAGAAGTGACTTACAACCTTGTGCTGCATTTGGGGAAAATGGTGGGGGAAGGACGTTGTGTTTTTAAGGGAGTCTCTGTTCAAACGTGATTGTATGTAACGGACGTTGGCGAATGAAATACAGCACTATCAGTGCATGTAGGAGTGTGACGTGCGGAAACGCGGGTGTGTCAGCCGGTCACGCACACTGGGTCGTTCACGTTTTAAATCCATACGGCAGTTCATCTTCACCCGATCAAAGGAGTCGGCCTTCTCATACTTGGACACTTCCGCCATCTGTTGGCAATTTAAAGAAACATGGGTAAAGAGTGGCGCACAGGGACCAAAGCTGCCTCTAGATGGTGCCGTGGCGGCCATCTAGTTGATGACAAGTACAGGGACGTGTGCCGAACGTTGTGTTGGTGAAAAGGTGCCCTGCGGTTCACCACGAACATTTTTCCGAACCAAACATATCCCATGACCTTCTCCTGGTCACAAAGGAGCCTCATGCCCAGTTCGGTGGCGATCGGACGCCCGGTGCAGATTTGTATGGCAGACAAACAAACATACATACACACGTACATACATCGACTCTGCTTTATATATTAGATATATATATTGTCAGAGGTGGCTGGGGTGGCGACCCAGCCGGGACGCCCAGGAGGACCGGAAGAGGGCTTGCACCTTCTCCAGACCATCTGGGGGCGACTGCCCTGGTTCCTTTGGGGGCAATGGATACAGAGCTTTGAAGCTCCACCCTGTAGGGGCCCGTGATCACCGCCAGAGGTGCCCCTATGCATTAGGAGCCCTGGACCTCAGCACTTCCGCCACACCTGGAAGTGCTGGGGGGAAGAGGATCGGGGACACCCAGAGTGCTTCCGGGTGCGCAGCCGGCACTTCCGCCACACTGGGGCGTGTCGGCGGGAGATTGCCGGGAAGCACCTGGAGCACATCCTGGTGTGGATAAAAGGGGCCTCCTCCCTGCATTCGGGGCGAGAGTCGGGAGCGGAGTGGACTGAGCTTGCTGGAGAAGGCAAGGAGGCGGCCTGAAGAGAAGGCAAGGCATTGTTGTGGCCAGGACGTTGGGGACTTGTGGGGTTTTGTGGTGCACTGAACTGTATATAGTGTAAATAAACGTGTGGTGGGAAAAATGAACGTGTCTGCCTGTCTGTGTCTGGGCCTGCTTCCACAATATATATCCATATATATACAAATATATAAATATATTTATAATGCATTACTATTTTATATTGCATTATGTGATTGTACTTTTCCATCCATTTGGGAGCTCCTAACACTGTCCTGTGGAAGAACTGGAATACTTCATGTAGCTGACACATCAATAGGGGGTGTTGACGTGCCAAAAACTGCAGTTTAAGTTCAGCTGTATGAGACCCCCGTCCCCCCAGGTGTTGACTGAATTAACTATAAAATACACCAAGGTGGTTGTTGGCATTTCCCTGTCCTATCATAACACGGAACAAAGAATGCCACAAGTCCAGACTTTTCCCCACAAACGTAAAGTCTGTGATACAAAACATGAATGGGAGGGATGATCAAAGGGAGAACACAAAATAAGAAAATGGACGACAAGCAGGAGGTGTTGATGGGCCGAGCCACACTGCTGCTTCTACTAACCTTCTGTGGCTTTGAATTTTTCTTGCTTTATAGTAACTTCAGTGTGTACTCTGATCAAAGTGTGTTTATATTTATTTATTTATTTATTTATTTATTTATTTATCTATCTACTTATTTATGCATTTATTTATTTATTTAAAGAGCTTCTGTAAAAGCCAAATGTCCCCGTGGGGACAAATAAACTTCTGTCTATCTATTTATCTTCTAAACCTTCTCGTTTCCATTACTCGCTCTGACTGTTAAGTCTCAGTGGCAGACCCTACACTGAAGCTACTTTCAGGGTAAAGACCACCCTTTCATGGCACTCACCCAGAGCTCTCTTTCTCTCTCTCTTTCATTGACTGTCTAAGCCCCTGTAATTAAAGTGCCCCATGCCCTCCTGTCCTGCCATCCTGCCCTAGATAAGCGGATTAGAAAGGCAGATGGATGGATGGACAGGTGGACGTCCTCAGCTGATTCCAGGATACCTCAAGCATGTATTGTGTGGCAACCCTCTGCTGCCACCCAGTGGTCACTCTGTGTTCTACTGCCCATTGTGACTTCTGTACTTAATTGTCCATGACATAATCACACAAAAGTGTAATTCTTGCCCCTAGTGGTGGTTTGCCCACAGCCCCCTAATTATTATTGCGTATTTCCCTTAAGCCCCTTCTGCTCTTTGCCAATGGGGCAGCCTGACCCGAAGATGGCCTTTAAGCTCCTCATTGTATCTGACGGAATGCAAAACAGAGACGAGGGAAGTGAATCGAGTGAATCATCTGAAAAGCCAACATAGATGGCAGCCGCATCATCTTTTCTGTCAGATGCCAGGTCCAAACTTTTTTTTTTTTAAATAAAGCGATCTGATTTGTTCTGAGTGAGTTTATAGGAATGTCACTGGTGGGAAGCACATGTCAAACGTCTGCTTGTGCCACGTTGACTTCAATTGGCTCTTCTGTCAGTAAAGAGAACCCCTGCCCCCATCTGCCAGCCTGGTTGACTAAAAATAGAGAAGGTGGAGTCCTGATGCCTATGGCACCTTTCACACCCATCTACCCTGTGCTCTGCATAAAACACAGAAAGCCCCCTTTTTCAACTGTAAGTGAGCTATGAAAAAAAATGGGCTGAAGCCTGGCGGACAGATTATGAAAAAACGATCAGCGCTTGCCAAACCAGCCCGGGGCTTTTGGCAAACAGCATGGATGTCAAATTTAATTTTAGAAACTGGAGCCAGGGGACAAATTTCAAAAAACTAGAAATCATGGGAAGAACAGGGAAAAGGGCAAATTCAGGGCAGAGATGTTTACTGCTGTTATGTGTCCCATGAGTAGATATGCTGGACATTTTCAAGCTGCTTTGGCCCCAATTGTTGGGGGTTTGCATTTCCATCTAAAACTGCATTATGCAGGTTTGAGAATGCCATGTTGCGTGATAGATGGCACCCACAGACTGGCACCCCCTACAGGATGGGCATTGGTTCATTACCTGGCCAGGAAAAGGGAATAAAACAGAACATTTCATGTTCTCTTCAAAAGTCTGGCAGAAGATGCCAACGCTAAGAAGAGTGTGTTGGCACCCTGGTGGGCATGGAGTAGAGACAGTTACCCACCCATAAGTCCCATAAATTGAAAGAACAAGGGGAGACAATGGGATGTGGCTGTGTGTGAGCACCCCTGAGCCTCGTTGCCCAAATGGACACCTGCAGGGCATGCTGGGAATTGTAGTGCTGTGGAGCAGCCCTGTTGGATTCCAGGGGATGCCGCCAGAGGGTGCTGTGGGGATTTGTGATCCCTGCTTTCAGGGACTTCCACTTTACCTAGAAGTGCTTTCCAGTGGGCTGTGCCCTGACACTGGAAGTGCCCTCGGGTCTAAGATAAAAGAAGCCCCTTGACCTTGGAGAGTTGGAGTCGGATGGAAGATGGAGACAAAGCTTGTCCGGAGAAGGGAAAGGAGAAAGAAGAGGGAGAAGAAGAGATTTGTGCTTGTGTTTTATAGATACAAAGAAAGCTTTTTGTTAAGGTACTTTAGTACAATAAACCTTTTATTAGAACCCTGAGATTTAGGGATGCTGCTATGCCCCCTACTGGGCAGAGTATGTTTTTTTTATCAAATACTCTGTAACACCTCCATTAACATAATGTGGCATATAAAACGCCCTCTACTTTAGGAGCTTTATTGCAAGTTGGGACAGTAGGTGGCGCCACTGAGTCGCAAACCATCCAATCACGATGGCTCATAGCCCCACATGCAAAAGAAAGTTTATGTTCAAATTACTTTATAACAGGATCCTTACTCCAGCCATCTCAATACAAATCAATAGAATTCTGCCTCCTCCCGAATCTCCAACTCCACCATTGAAGTGAGAGGATTTCTTTTATGCTGGTCTCAGGACTTCTTCTGGCATCACATACGTTCTACAGTCATATGAAAAAGTTTGGGACCCCCTCTCAGCCTGCATAATAATTGACTCTCCTTTCAACAATAAAGATACCAGTGGTATGTCTTTCATTTCCTAGGAACATCTGAGCACTGCGGTGTTTTTGTATTTAGTTGTATGAAATTAAATCAAATTTGAAAACTGGCTGTGCAAAAATGTGGGTCCCCTTGTCATTCTGCTAAATTGAATGCCTGTCACTGCTCAATGCTGATTACTTGGCTGGATGAGCTCGTTAAGCCTTGAACTTCATAGACAGGAGTGTCCAATCATGAGTGGTAAAAGGTATTTAAGGTGGTCGATTGCAAGTTGTGCTTCCTTCCCTTTGACTCTCCTCTGAAGAGTGACAGACAGCATGGGATCCTCAAAGCAACTCTCAAAAGATCTGAAAACAAAGATTGTTGAGTCTCGTGGTTTAGGGGAAGGCTACAAAAAGCGATCTCAGAGGTTTAAACTGTCAGTTTCAACTGCAAGGAATGGAATCAGGAAATGGAAGGCCACAGGCACAGTTGCTGTTAAACCAGCAGGTCTGGCAGGCCAAGACAAATACAGGAGCGGCATATGCAGAGGCAGGATTGTGAGAATGGGTACAGACAACCCACAGATCACCTCCAAAGACCTGCAAGAACATCTCGCTGCAGATGGTGTATCTGTACATCGTTCTACAATTCAGCGCAATTTGCACAAAGAACATCAGTATGGCAGGGGGATGAGAAAGAAGCCCTTTCTGCACTCACACCACAAACAGAGTCGCTTGTTGTATGCAAATTCTCATTTAGACAAGCCAGATTCATTTTGTAACAAAGTGCTTTGGACTGATGAGACACAAATGGAGTTATTTGGTCAAAACAAAAAGCGCTTTGCATGGCGGAAGAAGAACACCGCATTCCAAGAAAAACACCTGCTACCTACTGTCAAATCTGGTGGAGGTTCCATCATGCTGTGGGGCTGTGTGGCTAGTTCAGGGACTGGGGCCCTTGTTAAAGTCGAGGGTCGGATGAATTCAACACAATATCAACAAATTCTTCAGGATAATGTTCAAGCATCAGTCACAAAGTTGAAGTTACTTAAGCAGGGGTTGGATATTCATGCAGAGGGAGAAGTACAATGTCCTGGAATGGCCGTCACAGTCCCCTGACTTGAATATCATCGAAAATCTATGGGATGATTTGAAGCAGGGTGTCCATGCTCGGCAGCCATCAAATTGAACTGAACTGGAGAGATTTTGTATGAAGAATGGTCAACAATACCTCCATCCAGAATCCAGACACTCATCAAAGCTGGAATGTCAAAGGATGGACGTCCAGAGAAGGGAACTGCATCACCTGAACTGGAGTGTAGTAGAGTCTGTTCCACCTGTTCTTCGATAATTTCAAAAATAGTTTCATCTATATCGGAGTCTAAAAGGGCCGCAAACATTGTAATTTCTTCCGATTAATCTTCAATTCTCTCTCTGAAATACATAATATCTTCGGCAGAATCCATTTCATCGGCAGTAGTAAGCATTTTTCTAATTAATTCTTGTACTATCGATTCACCAATCAGTAACTAGAGGGCGTGTTAGAGCCCACCCTCTCAACTTTGACGAGTGAAAGTGACAGTTTTATTTCAAGTCGTATTTCATGACGGTTTGCAGGAATGTTACGGACAAAATTAAATAAATAAATAAGCAACAAAAAACATGTTTCGTGACACACTTATTTATTTATGCTCTCATTTCATGATACATTTATTTATTAAGGCTTCATTTCATGATACATTTATTTATTTATGCTCTTTTATTTATTTGCGCATTTATTTATTTATTTAATTTTGTCCGAAATAGTCCTCCATTTGGAATTTGAATAACCTTCGCCGTTCTGCCTGCCTGAACTCCCTGTCTATCTATATAGTAATAACAGTAATTTTATTATTATATAGGAGCTTCCCTGTCTGCCTATCATACAGTGCCTTTCCTTCCTACCTATCTATATATCTATCCCCTTAGCTGTTTTTATATATCTATTATACAGTGCCTTCCCTGTTTATTTATATATCTAATGCCTTCTCTGCCTGTCTGATTGCATATAGCGCTGAACTTACTGCTCTGTACTATTCTGGCCTCTGCGTGTCCTGGAGTACAAAAGAAACACCACCATACAGCAACATGTGGGGACTGGCAAGATCGGGGAAAAAAACACGCGGTCACTGATTACAAACCGCAAGATGAATGAAAGAGACAATATATGTAAAAACATCTAATGCAATATTGCAATATTATTTGAAAACGATCAGCATCAGATCGGGTTTGAATATGCTCCCGATCTGACGCTGTTCGCTTTCAGATAATATTGTATGTGCTGTGTGTTGAAACTGCTGCACTGAATAAGCTGACTTCTTCTGTAAGAGCGTCAGCGTGTATTCAAACCCGATCTGACGTTGTTCGTTTTCAAATAATCTTGCATGTACTGTACTATTTTAGAATGAAAACATAATTTGATTTCAGTCAGTCTGTAAGAGCCAGTGTAAATGCATGATAATTTTAAAGGTTAGCTTTTTTTTTTAATTCAGTTCCATTCTCTCAGTCGCGTTCACGACTCCCCCCCCCATCTGACAATGCTGTTTTCACATAAAGACGTGCTATAGCTCAAATGTGATTTATTTGGAGACACGCTATAGCTCGAATGTTATTTATATAGGGAAGAAAGTACAGTGTCAGGTGCTCATTCAGTGTAATAGGAACCATAGCACAGAGAGGTGTGTACACTGCAACAAGTACGCATGTCGTGAATGTTGGAAGGGTGTGAGGGAATTGTTAATATTTGAATGGGATGATTTTATATAGCACGGATCGGAAATCAGCAGTTCTTAGCATTGCCCCACGCAAGCTGTCGTATCAACCGCCTACTGTAACTTGCTTTATTTTTTCTTCACTTATAGTCTATACTAATAAACGGCAAAGCCCTCACTCACTCACTCACTCATTCACTGACTGACTGACTGACTGACTCATCACTAATTCTCCAACTTCCCGTGTAGGTAGAAGGCTGAAATGTGGCAGGCTCATTCCTTACAGCTTCCTTACAAAAGTTGGGCAGGTTTCATTTCGAAATTCTATGCGTAATGGTCATAACTGGAAGTTGTTTTTCTCCATTTACTGTAATGGAGTTCAGCTGGAGGGGCGGAGTTTCGTATGACATCATCACGCCTCTCACGTAATGTGGCTGTAATTACAGAATTTAATCTTTACAACGACTGACAAACACAGAATGTAACTTGAACACAACACATCGTACAAATACGACCCTGATTGAAACAAATAATGATAATCGAATACTTGATCACAGCAACACTCACAAAGCAATTACTGTATATTGACAATCATGTTACGTTATTTTTAAAATGTTCCCTTTTCTTTTTCATAGCTTCTTTAACACACTACGTCTCCGCTGCGAATATATATATATACCCCGATCTACATACTCTCAAATAAATAAGCCACACACTGTGGCGTAATTGTAGAGGCTTCGCCTCTATCGCCTACATCCGAGGTTCGATTCCCGAGAGGGGATGTACTGAGTATGTACGCGTGCTTCTCGGTTCATTTTAACCTCGCATTTCCTTGGTTTGAGACGTATGAAAAAATATGCGGATAATGCAGAATCATGTTACATTATTTTTAAAATCTTTCCTATTCTTAGCACAAGCACAGCTGAGAAGCTTCGATGCATGTACTCCATAACAAAAAATAACGCATTTAATCACATTTTCAATTCCAAGCAAAGGGGAACTTTTGTCAATGCATGATTTCCTGGTACATCGATTACACTGATGCACACATCACAGCTACAAAAATGTTACACTCGGAATGAAGCGCGTTCCTGATCGGAGGAAAATTTAATTTCAAAAAACTACCCGAGCGAAGCCTTGATAAAAGCATGGTTTTGTGCACAGTGAAAACCAAGCAAAATTAGATGCAGTACAGAAAGCGGACTTTGCGGCTCTTACTGGGGATCATTGGAGTTCCGTGACCGTTAGTAATTCTAATTACATCTAATTACAAAATGTTCAATGATCACACTGTTTTAGCCTAATGTACAAAATAATTTTGGCTAAGGTTACTCAGAGTTTAAAGATTAAGTTGGTCAAATTACCTTTTATGTTTCTGACTTATTTTTTTAAGAAGAAAAACTGCACTTTATGTTGAAATTTTGGTTATTATTTAAAGACAATACCATTCTGAAAATGTACTTAAAGTACTTAAACTACCACTTTATTTTTAAGTCTGCCCAATTTTAACCAGGGATGATATTTTTGTTTCTGTTTTGAATTCAAATGCAGTTTAAAAGCATTTTTTTTTTCAGAAATTAAATATATAAATATAACTGATTTTTAGTTAACTATTTGCTTAACATTCTAATTTATGCTTAATCTAATGTTTTAGAAGCTTTTAATTACTTTTTATGACTTTATATGCTAATTTGCTATTCTCTTATGCTAATAAAAAATTTTCCTTCTACAAAGGTAAATAAGCACCCTGGGCTGGTTGGAGCTTTGAAAGAAACCCTTTGGGATGGTGGTATGTGAGATGCCCCCTTGTAACTTTTGTGCCTGATGTTTCTAGAAGGTTTCATGGACAATTATAATGCTTGAAACAACCCCTAGTGGTAGGAGCTTTATGACTGACTAGCAAAATACCCGCACTTCGCAGCAGAGAAGTAGTGTATTAAAGAAGTTATGAAAAAGAAAAGGAAACATTTTAAAAATAATGTAACATGATTGTCAATATACAGTAATTGTTTTGTGACTGTTATGAGTGTTGCTGTCATCAAGGATTTGATTATCATTATTTCTTTCAATCAGGTTCGTATTTGGAGGATGTGTTGTGTTCAAGTTACATTGTCAACCATTGTAAAGATAACAGGTTTCATTCATCGAAGTGTTCACTACCCAAATTGCTACTTGTGAATATAAGATGTTTAACAGGCATTCCCGGTATTAACTTGTGGAATTGCCAGTGAATATTTAGCGACAGCGTCTCTATGAACTTGTGGATTTTTTTTGGCGGCAGCGTCACGAAGTTTTTTCCATCTAGCTGCATCAGAAAATGTACCACGACGTCTGACACGCCGCCTTTTTACTGTTTTCTCACAGCTTGGATTGCTGCTGTCATAATCGGTTTGAGTTTCATGGTTTGTTTCAATGACGTTAGTATTTGCAGGACTTGTTGTGCTGAAGTGACATTCGGCATCTGTCAAGCATTGTAAGCATACAACCGGTTTCATCGATAACTTCGCATCCAGATTTTGAGAGTTTAAACATTCATAAACATCACTACTAAAATCGTCACCTGTGAATCTAAGATGTTTAAGAGGCATTGGCGGTTGTCCAAAGGAGTAAAATATTTGGCCATTTCGGTACACTTGAAAGCGACAACCGAACAATTCAGCGTCAGCCATCAACTCACATGCAGAACCATAGGTGAAGGGCTTAAGCATTTCACTCTTCTAGTGCTCCTGTGTAGTATAATTATCTCCTGTACCGTCATCAGTCCACACCTTGAACCTGTCCCAGTCATTCAATACATAAGACACAATGTTCCTCCGGATATCAAGAGTGAGCCTGATATGGCCGTGCAATATGTGACACAGAGAGTGGAAAAGGCAGGTGCCATCTCCGGGCATGGAAACCACTTGGTAAGTGACAGTTCTTTGATCGATGGTGATCACCTCGATAGACATCTCACCACCCAAATCGCTACTCGTGAATCTAAGATGTTTAACAGACATTCCCGGTATTAACTTGTGGATTTGCCTGCGAATATTTAGCGGCAGCGTCTCTATGAAATTGTGGATTTTTCTGCGAGTATTTGGCGGTAGCGTCACAAAGTTGTTTCCGTCTAGCTGCATCAGAAAATGTACCACAACATCTGACACGCCTCCTGTTATCTCACAGCTTGGATTGCTGCTGACGGACGGCCTTATATGGTTAGGCAGTCAATTACGTGGGAGGCGTGGTAATGGGGGACGCAACTCCGCCTCACACGGCGACCGAGCTGCAGGCTATGGATGTATATATGTACATAAGTAGGTTCCAGTTATGACCGTTACGCGGAGAATTTCGAAATGAAATCTGCCTAACTTTTGTAAGTAAGCTGTAAGGAATGAGCCTGCCAAATGTCAGCCTTCTACCTACACGGGGAGTTGGAGAATTAGTGATGAGTGAGTGAGTGAGTCAGTGAGGGCTTTGCCTTTTATCAGTATAGATCACATGAGCATATCACGTGCTTTGTACTGGTTTGATATTTACAATCGTCTTTTAGGAGGGTGGTATGTGAAATGCCCCTTACACAGGCAGGAGATTTGTATACCTGAAACATCAAGAGCATCTGCAATCACCATGTAGGATGACTGTAACGCTTAAAACACCCCCTAGTGGTAGGACCTTTATGGCTGATCACAGCGCCCTCTACTGGTCAGTGCTTTGCAATCACCCTGTAGGGTAGTGATATGTAAAACACCCCAAGTGGTAGGATCTTCAAGGTTGTTCATAGAAGTGCAAGGCATTTCAAGTGACCTGGACTGGTGGGAGCTTTACAAAGCACCTTTTGGGATGATGGTATGTGAAATGCCCCCATAATGTATGTGCCTGAAACTTCTAGAAGGTTTCATGGATGATTGTAGTTTTTGGAACACACCCTAGAGGTAGGAGCTTTAAAGCTGATCACATGAACATAACATGTTTTAAGTGCCCTCTACTGGTCAGTGCTTTGAAATCTTCCTGTGGGATAGTGATATGTAAAACACCCCCAAGTGGTACGATCTTCATGGTTGTTCATATAAGCGCTGGTGGACGGTGGGAGGAAACCAGAGCACCCAGAGGAAACCCACGCAGACACATGTAAACTCCACACACGGAAGCGAACCCGGGTCTCCTAACTGCGAGGCAGCAGCGCTACCACTGTGCCACCGTGCCACCCATCACTGTGGGATAGTGATATGTAAAACACCCTCTTAGTGGTAGGATCTTCTTGGTCGTTCATTTAACTGCAAGGCATTTCAAGTGACCTGGACTGGTTTGAACGTTGCAATCACTTTTTGTGATGGTGGTACGTGAAACGCCCCCCATAGGTAGGAGCTTGATAGCTCGTCAGACTGTACCTGATATTTCTATCAACCATGCAGTCATTCCTTTTGAATGATTGCACAATTTGAAACATCCCCTAGTAGTAAGAGTTGCATGGCTATTCATACAAGCAGGAGGACTATGAAATGCCCTGTAGAGGTTGGAGCATTGCAATCACCCTTGTTAAATGATTGTAGAAGGTGAAACGCCCCCTACAGGCAGGAGCTTTATTGGTAGTCATATTGTACCTGATACTTCTAGAAGGTTTATGATACGCATGCTGGATGATTTTAATGTTTGAAGCACCCCCTAATAGTAGGAGCTTAATGACTGATCACATAAGCAGGGTACAGTTGTGCTTGAAAGTTTGTGAACCCTTTAGAATTTTCTATATTTCTGCACAAATATGACCTAAAACATCATCAGATTTTCACTCAAGTCCTAAAAGTAGATAAAGAGAAACCAGTTAAACAAATCAGACAAAAATATTATACTTGGTCATTTATTTTTTGAGGAAAATGATCGAATATTACATATTTGTGAGTGACAAAAGTATGTGAACCTCACAGATGAGCAGTTAGTTTGAAGGTGAGGTGTCAGGTGTCCGGTGTTTTCAGTCAATGGGATGCCAATCAGGTGTGAGTGGGCACCCTGTGTTATTTAAAGAACAGGATCTATCAAAGTCTGCTCTTCACAGCACATGTTTGTGGAAGTGTATCATGGCACGAACAAAGGAGATTTCTGAGGACCTCACAAAAAGAGTTGTTGATGCTCATCAGGCTGGAAAAGGTTACAAAACCATCTCTAAAGAGTTTGGACTCCACCAATCCACAGTCAGACAGATTGTGTACAAATGGAGGAAATTCAAGACCATTGTTACCCTCCCCAGGAGTGGTCGACCAACAAAGATCACTCCAAGAGCAAGGTGTGTAATAGTCGGCGAGGTCACAAAGGACCCCAGGGTAACTTCTAAGCAACTGAAGGCATCTCTCACATTGGCTAATGTTCATGTTCATGAGTCCACCATCAGGAGAACGCTGAACAACAATGGTGTGCATGGCAGGGTTGCAAGGAGAAAGCCACTGCTCTCCAAATTAAACATTGCTGCTCGTCTGCAGTTTGCTAAAGATCACGTGGACAAACCAGAAGGCTATTGGAAGAATGTTTTGTGGACGGATGAGACCAAAATAGAACTTTTTGGTTTAGATGAAAAGCATTATGTTTGGACCTTATCCCATCTGTGAAACATGGTGGTGGTAGTATCATGGTTTGGGCCTGTTTTGCTGCATCTGGGCCAGGACGGCTTGTCTTCATTGATGGAACAATGAATTCTGAATGATATCAGAGAATTCTAAAGGAAAATGTCAGGACATCTGCCCATGAACTGAATCTCAAGAGAAGGTGGGTCATGCAGCAAGACAACGACCCTAAGCACACAAGTCATTCTACCAAAGAATGGTTAAAGAAGAATAAATGTTTTGGAATGGCCAAGTCAAAGTCCTGAACTTCATCCAATCGAAATGTTGTGGAAGGACCTGAAGAGAGCAGTTCATGTGAGGAAACCCACCAACATCCCAGAGTTGAAGCTGTTCTGTACAGAGGAATGGGCTAAAATTCCTTCAAGCCGGTGTGCAGGAATGAGCAAAAGTTACCGGAAATGTTTAGTTGCAGTTATTGGGGGGTCACAGCAGATACTGAAAGCAAAGGTTCACATACTTTTGCCACTCACAAATATGTAATATTCGATCATTTTCCTTAATAAATAAAAGACCAAGTATAATATTTTTGTCTCATTTGTTTAACTGGTTTCTCTTTATCTACTTTTAGGACTTGAGTGAAAATCTGATGATGTTTTAGGTCATATTTATGCAGAAATATAGAAAATTCTAAAGGGTTCACAAACTTTCAAGCACAACTGTATATCAAGTGCTCTGTACTGGTTTGAGATTTGCAATCACTTTTTAAGAGGGTGGTATGTGAAATGCCCCCTACACGCAGGAGATTTCTATACTTCATCAAACACATCAAGAGCTTCTGCAATTACCATGTAGGATAATTGTAACGCTTGAAACACCCCCTAGTGGTAGGAGCTTTATGGCTGATCACAGCTCCCTCTACTGGTCAGTGCTTTGCAATCACCCTGTGGGATATCCATCCATTCATTATCCATCCCGCTATATCCTAACTACAGGCTCACAGGGGTCTGCCGGAGCCACTCACAGCCAACACAGGATGCAAGGCAGGAGACAAACCCCGGGCAGGGCGCCAGCCCACCGCAGGGCACACACACACACCAAGCACACACCAGGGACAATTTAGAATCACCAATGCACCTAACCTGCATGTCTTTGGACTGTGGGAGGAAACCCACGCAGACACATGTAAACTCCACGCACGGAGGGCCGGGTAAGCAAACTGTGCCACCGTGCCGCCCATCCCTGTGGGATAGTGATATGTAAAACACCCCCTTAGTGGTAGGATCTTCTTGGTCGTTCATTTAACTACAAGTCATTTCAAGTGACCTGGACTGGTGGGAGCTTTGCAATCACTTTTTATAATGGTGGTATGTGAAATGTGTAACCCCCCCAACACCCGCCCAGGTAGGAGCTTTATTGCAAGGCAAATTGTGCCCAATTCTTCCGAATGGTTTACAATCAACATGTTGGATGATTGTATTATTTGAAACACCCCTTAGTGATAGGAGCTTCATGACTGATCACATAAGCAGATCGAGTGCTTTGTATTGGTTTGAGATTTGCAATCAGCTTTTATGAGGTAGGTAGGAGCTTTATAGCTTGTCAGGCTGTACCTGATATTTCCAAGAGCCTTGCAATCATTCCTTGTGGAATCCCCTAGCAGTAGGAGTTTTAGGGCTATTCATACAAGCAGAAGGAACATCAAGTGTCCTGGACTGGTTGGAGCATTGCAATCACCCTTGTTAAATTACTGTAAAAGGTAAAACGCCCCCTTCAGGCAGGAGCTTTATTGGTAGGCACATTTTACGTGATACTTGTAGA
>JANRMT010062796.1:101821385-101845962 GCA_026402145.1 Polypterus bichir lapradei | reverse complement strand
GGGTGGCTACGGAAATTGAACTCAGGTGTGATACACCACAGTTAGGTTATTTTTTAACAAGGGGGCAATTACTTTTTCACACAGGGCCATGTAGGTTTGGATTTTTTTTTCTCCCTAAATAATAAAAACCATCATTTAAAAACTGCATTTTGTGTTTACTTGTGTTATATTTGACTAATGGTTACATGTGTTTGATGATCAGAAACATTTGGTGTAACAAACATGCAAAAGAATAAGAAATCAGGAAGGGGGCAAATAGTTTTTCACACCACTGTATAATACCGCTATATCCTAACTACCGGGTCACAGGGGTCTGCTGGAGCCAATCCCAGCCAACACCGGGCGCAGGCAGGAAACAAACCCCGGGCAGGGCGCTAACCCACTGAAGGGCGCACACACACCCACACACCAGGGACAATTTAGGATTGCCAATGCACCTAACTGGCATGTCTTTGGACTGTGGGAGGAAACCCACGCAGACACGGGGAGCACATGAAAACTCCATGCAGGGAGGACCCGGGAAGCAAACCGGGGTCTCCTAACTGCGAGGCAGCAACACCATCACTGTGCCAATTTCAAAAACCTCATTTAAGTAATCTTTTATGTTATATAGCACCTGTAATGATGGATAGAATAATAAAAATGGGATCTCATGGCCACAGTCTTATTTATTAGATAGCAAGTTTCATGAAGGACAGTGTTGCATACACTGTGCCACCGTGCTGCCCTCCTCAGATCTGTTTGCTTTTAAAAAACTTTCAATAGAGATGAATAGTAAATTATGAAAAGTGCTATATTATTCTCTCTCTTTCTTTTATAGCTGTTCTAACAAATTGTCAAATCATTTTAAACTTATTTTAAAGGTACAATACAAATGCGTTCCTCTGTCTGTTTTATTTTAATATGACAGCTGGTTCACTTTCTTTTGAGACCAGTTTCAGTAGCGGTGAAAGAATGAAAGGTGCCATATTAACCACTCTTTCGTTCTTTCTTTTACTGCAGACCTAATTACTTTTTAAACCAATTTGACAATATGATAAGAAAAGCACGAAAGCCACTCTGTATACACAATATCTTTCTTTCACTGCAGATCTAAATGCTTTTTAAATCCACTTTTAATAAAGCTGAGCATCAAAGCATGGAAGGCACCATTTACACCTGTCTGCTGTTGTAAAGTTATTCACTTTTGAGCATTAAAAGGCTTTTCTTCATAAAAAAGGGCGCTCTATAAAATAAGACTTTTCTACTCCAGTATTTTTCACGACCAGCGGCTCCCCACGCTGACAAAGCGCAGGCAGATGGCCGCCCGAGGCAGCGACCTTCTCTCGTAAAACCCGACACGCACTTCCCGCTCGCAGAGTTTTCACTTCACATTCATTTCAAAGTCTCTCGCTCCCCTTCCCAATCCAACATCCAGGGTTCTGTGTATTTGTCTTTAGATCTCTTCATTCATCTCTTCACTGACACACTCGGCGCGATTTCTGTTTTTTTTAGCAGCCTGGCGCGCTGTCATTGTGATGAGGGCATTAGAAAGACAACAAGGACAGAACTGTCGTGAAGGCAAAACGGAGTGGCGCACGTCACATGGAAATGAAACACAAACTGACTGGGCGACACAAAGAATCTGCCGACAAGTGTTAGAAAAGCAGAATTGGGAATAAAAAAAAAAGTAAGCAGTAAACTCAAACTTAAAAAGAAACGAGACCCTCAACCCTCTAGCCAGAGAGAAAATCTCTGCGATGTCAATGCAGCTTGCAGCCACGACCGCAATTCGCCCAAGGCCACAAGCGACCCTCGGTTCGAGGGGACATTTGACACAGATGTGTAGCAGGGAATGCAAGCAGTGGTGAGCTTCATGCGGTTTAATGAAAACCACATTAAATAAATAAATAAATAACTGATTAAAACAGACATGATCGCCCTATTATATTAAAAGAAAATCCATCGTATCGGCGTTGTTCAGGCTTGACCACGCCCCTCCACACCGCTCACCCAATCATTACTCCTACTGCACGCATTCTCTCTCCGTCCCACCCCGTGACACTCAGTGCTGCTAACTCGCCCTTCAGCGCAGTCGATTATAACGGCAGGGCAGAAAGCAAATGATCTGTTGAAGAACGTCGAATTTTAGATCCCGATAGAAAAGGAGCGGCAAGAGCTGATAATGAACGTCGAAAAGAAGAAGTTAAACAAAAAGAAGTGCATGTGATAAAAATCACGAACAAAATGAATCGTCGAATAAACGAAAAAGAGAAAACTATCCCGAACAATATGCAAATAGAAATGCAACAAAGCAACGTTTATAGAATGTAAGTTAGAGGGTAAAGTAATTCATAGTGTTGTTTTGATGAGGTATTAATGTAATTTAATTTTTTATTTACTTTTTTATTACATTTTACTTTTTTTCTTCTACTTTTACTTATTTTTTTACTACGCTTTATTATTCATTGGTATTTAAAGCAGAGAGTGACTGATTTTCTATCTATAATAACTCAAGACCAAAGAGTCCTCCTCTACTCTTCTGCATACCAACTCTTTAAATACAATCGGTTTTTCTAACAGAGGAGCCAACCCCCAAACCCCCAAATGCCCAGGGGGTTGGCAAGCAAAGTGAACAAGGTGAACATGCCAGGCTAAGGACACTCAGCAGCTGAGGCAGTCTGAAATAAGTAGAGCTGCTGCCCATCTACCATTTTCGTTAACCTACTTTGTTCATTTTAAACTTACAAGGAGAATAAAGCCCATTGTGACATCATCGGGAACAAAACAGGAACCAACAGAAAATGGGAGTTCAGTCAGCTATAATTTTTGGGAGCATTAGCTGATAGGCAGGTGGAGAATCAAAATTAACAAAAACTGGGAGAACATGGAGACTCTGCATGGACTAGGAATCAGGGGCATGTTGTGTCTGTTTTAGATTATGTTGGAAAATTTCCCCTGAAGAATAATATAATATATTTTCTGGGCACTCATGTCCATCCACCCATTAATACAGAACCAGATGAGTCAAATTTCAATACAGAAATCAGCCATAACATTATATACTGCTCAAAAAAAAAATGAAAGGCACCCTTTTTAATGAGAGTAGAGCATCAAGTCAATTAACCTTGTGGGCTGTTGATCTGCTCAGTGAAGTAGAAGAGGGGCTTGTTCATCAGTTTCAGCTGCTTTGGTGCACTAGAGGGGCAACAATGAGATGACCCCCAAAACAGGAATGAATGGTCTAACAGGTGGAGGGAGGCCACTGACATTTCTCCCTCCTTATCTGTTTTGTCACTCGTTTTGCATTTGTCTACGGTCAGTGTCACTACTGGTAGCTTGAGGCCATACTTGGACCCTACAGAGGTGGCACTGGTAGTCCAAATTCACCAGGATGGCAGGCGCATCAATATGTGCCAGAAGGTTTGCTGTGCGCCCAGCACAAATCTGAAGGCCATGGAGGAGATTCCAAGAGACAGACAGGCAGTTACTCCAGGAGAGCTGGACAGGGCCCCTTGTAGAAGGTCCTTAACACATCAGAAGTACCCACTGGTATCTGCTCCATTGGGCAAAGAGGAACAGGATGAGCACTGGCAGAGCCTACAAAATGACCTCCAGCAGGCAGGCCACTGGTGTGAATGTCTCTGAGCAAACAATCAGAAACAGACTTCATGAGGGTGGCCTGAGGGCCCAACGTCCTCTAGTGGGCCCTGTGCTCACTGCCTGACAGCACCGTGGAGCTTGATTGGCATTTGCCATATAATACCAGTATTGGCAGGTCCACCACTGGCATGCGTCCTGTGCTTTTCACAGATGAGAGCAGGTTCACCCTGAGCGCATGTGACAGACGTGAAGAACGTTATACTGCCTGTAACATCATTCAGCATAACTGGTTTGGAGGTGGGTCAGTGATGGTGTATCTGGAGAGGCATATCCATGGAGGGACACACAGACCTCTACAGGCTGGACAATGACACCTTGACTGTCATTAGGTATCAGGATGAAATCCTTGGACCCATTGTCAGACCCTATGCTGGTGCAGTGGCTCCTGGGTTCCTCCTGGTGTACGACAATGCCTGGCCTCATGTGGCGAGAGGATGAAGGAATTGATCCCATTGACTGGCCCCCCTCACGCTTACTCGCCTGACCTCAATCCAATAGAACACCTCTGAGGGGGACATTATGTTTGGGTCCATCCGACGCCTCAGCCTGTACAGGAGCTCAGTGATGCCCTGGTCCAGATCTGGGAGTGGATACCGCAGGACACCATCCGTCGTCTCATTAGGACATTGTCAGGCATGCATACAAGCACATGGGGGCATATAAACTACTGAGTAGGATTTGGAGTTGCTGCAGTGAAATTTCGGCCAAATGGACTCGCCTGACTGCCTCATCATTTTTTCCCTTTGATTTTCAGGGTGTCTTTGAATTCAGCCCTCTGTTGGTTGATCATTGTCATTTCCATCACACAATGTGCCATCCTTTCGTTCCTAACACATTACCAGTCCTTAGCATTTTTTTCATTTATTTGAGCAGTTTATTATATGTATATATATATATATATATATATATATATATGTGTGTGTGTGTGTGTGTGTGTGTGTGTGTGTGTATTGCGAAGACAGAATAACACCAGAGAGACACATAAAGGTTTGGGACCCAGTCCCATATACTGTATGCCGTGATGATAGCCATCTTGTCAAAGTAACAAAGACAATCATGAGACATTGGATGCATGATACAGAGAACTTTTATATGGAAATGACAATGATAATTGACAGTGATGTTGAAATGGTCAGCTGAAGCTGATAAGATGGGTTGAAGCCGGAAGTGAGGTCATCTAATGAAGTCATATCTTTGCTATACCCAGAAGAGGACTGTGTCTCAGATGGATTTCAGATGGAGTTTCAGAAGGTATATCTTCTAATCATCAGTTTTCTTGAAGGATAAGAGAAGAGGCATTAGCATTAAACATCAAGTCTCCTTGGTTGTTGTATTCACGCTGCATCGGGCCCATTGCCTGCCCCCATTTCGCCAACAATATATTGTGTATATGTATTACAATAGTAATAATACAGTTTAATTATATATATATATATATATATATATATATATATATATATATATATATATACAGTGGTGTGAAAAACTATTTGCCCCCTTCCTGATTTCTTATTCTTTTGCATGTTTGTCACACAAAATGTTTCTGATCATCAAACACATGTGACTATTAGTCAAATATAACACAAGTAAACACAAAATGCAGTTTTTAAATGATGGTTTGTATTATTTAGGGAGAAAAAAAATCCAAACCTACATGGCCCTGTGTGAAAAAGTAATTGCCCCCTGAACCTAATAACTGCTTGGGCCTCCCTTAGCAGCAATAACTGCAATCAAGCGTTTGCGATAACTTGCAATGAGTCTTTTACAGCGCTCTGGAGGAATTTTGGCCCACTCATCTTTGCAGAATTGTTGTAATTCAGCTTTATTTGAGGGTTTTCTAGCAAGAACCGCCTTTTTAAGGTCACGCCATAGCATCTCAATTGGATTCAGGTCAGGACTTTGACTAGGCCACTCCAAAGTCTTCATTTTGTTTTTCTTCAGCCATTCAGAGGTGGATTTGCTGGTGTGTTTTGGGTCATTGTCCTGTTGCAGCACCCAAGATCGCTTCAGCTTGAGTTGACGAACAGATGGCCGGACATTCTCCTTCATTATTTTTTGGTAGACAGTAGAATTCATGGTTCCATCTATCACAGCAAGCCTTCCAGGTCCTGAAGCAGCAAAACAACCCCAGACCATCACACTACCACCACCATATTTTACTGTTGGTATGATGTTCTTTTTCTGAAATGCTGTGTTCCTTTTATGCCAGATGTAACGGGACATTTGCCTTCCAAAAAGTTCAACTTTTGTCTCATCAGTCCACAAGGTATTTTCCCAAAAGTCTTGGCAATCATTGAGATGTTTCTTAGCAAAATTGAGACAAGCCCTAATGTTCTTTTTGCTGAACAGTGGTTTGCGTCTTGGAAATCTGCCATGCAGGCCGTTTTTGCCCAGTCTCTTTCTTATGGTGGTCGTGAACACTGACCTTAATTGAGGCAAGTGAGGCCTGCAGTTCTTTAGACGTTGTCCTGGGGTCTTTTGTGACCTCTCGGATGAGTCGTCTCTGCGCTCTTGGGGTAATTTTGGTCGGCCGGCCACTCCTGGGAAGGTTCACCACTGTTCCATGTTTTTGCCATTTGTGGATAATGGCTCTCACTGTGGTTTGCTGGAGTCCCAAAGCTTTAGAAATGGCTTTATAACCTTTACCAGACTGATAGATCTCAATTACTTCTGTTCTCATTTGTTCCTGAATTTCTTTGGATCTTGGCATGATGTCTAGCTTTTGAGGTGCTTTTGGTCTACTTCTCTGTGTCAGGCAGCTCCTATTTAAGTGATTTCTTGATTGAAACAGGTGTGGCAGTAATCAGGCCTGGGGGTGGCTATGGAAATTGAACTCAGGTGTGATACACCACAGTTAGGTTATTTTTTAACAAGGGGGCAATTACTTTTTCACACAGGACCATGTAGGTTTGGATTTTTTTTCTCCCTAAATAATAAAAACCATCATTTAAAAACTGCATTTTGTGTTTACTTGTGTTATATTTGACTAATGGTTACATGTGTTTGATGATCAGAAACATTTTGTGTGACAAACATGCAAAAGAATAAGAAATCAGGAAGGGGGCAAATAGTTTTTCACACCACTGTATATTGCCTTTTCAACATCCTGTTAACCTATGACTGTGTGGCCTCTCAGAACAACATCAGCATCATTCAATTTGCTGATGACACTACAGTCATAGCGGTGGAGGCAGAATATAGGACAGAGGTGGCAGGATTCGTGGCCTGGTGTCAGGAAAACAACCTCTCCCTGAATAAACATAAAACCAAGGAGATGATTATCAACCAAGGAATAGGAAGCTGCAGCACACTCCCATTTACATCGGTGAGGCTGAGGTGGAGAGAGGAAAAATCTTCAAATTCCTTGGAACCCACATCAGCGAGGACCTGACTTGGTCTTACAATACACAACAACTCATTAACCGATCACACAAAAGACTGTTCTTTCTGAGGAAGTTGAAGAAATTTGGTGCGCCAACCAAAATTCTCACCAATTTCTACAGGGGTACAATAGTGTTATCTCCTGCTCTATTATTGTATGGCAGGAAAAGAAGGCACTCCAGCGTGTAATTAAAACTCCACAGCACATCTCTGGAGCAACCTTCTCCTTCCTACTGGACATCTACTCTAGTAGGGTCATCAGAAGGACTTGCGACATAACTAAAGACAATACTCATCCTCAACACAAGCTTTTCACGCTGCTTCCTTCAGGAAGGTGCTACAGGAGTGTGAAATCACGCACCATAAGACTTGACGCATATCCACAAGCAATCAGACTCCTCAGCAATGCTAAAAGTTAAAGTCAATCCAAACCACAACTCATAGCCTCATAAATGGTACTGACTGCTGCGGTATGTCATCAGGCACTGTGCACCTTATTCTGTAATCTTATAATTGTAATTGCTATTTGTTTTTATACTTCTTTTGTCTTTCTGTCTTTGTACATGAAGGTGAGCAAGCAAAGTACGAATTTCATCACATTTTTACTGTGTATATGACAATAAACATCTTGTATCTTGCATGTTGTAAAAGTCGACATCCACTCTGAAAGAGTTATAAGACAATGAGTCACCAGGGATGAGTCACCGATAGTATGAGATGGCATTTCATCGGCAGTGGCAAGCTGGCAGTCACAAACAGAATTCAAAGTCAAAGTCAAAGTGAATTTCATTGTCATCTGAACCATATACAAGTGCAGTATACAGATAGACGAAATTGTGAAGCTCAGGGTCCACAGAGTAACAACATGAAGTGCAAATAATAAATTAAAAATAGAATTAAAATTTAAATTTAAAATTAAAACACAAACAAGAGAAGACAAAGAAGTAGCAGCAATATTGATGCGTAGTTAGCAATAAGAACATTGATGCAATGTATGGAATTTGCAATCTACTGTAGATATACTGTATAAATATAGTCAATAGATATGTAATATAATAAATAAATAATAAATAATAGATATACAGTCATATGAAAAAGTTTGGGAACCTCTCTCAGCCTGCATAATAATTTATTTAATTTACAATAAAGATACCAGTGGTTTGTCTTTCATTTCCTAGGAACATCAGAGTACTGCGGTGTTTTCTGAACAAAGATTTTTAGTGACGCAGTATTTAGTTATATGAAATTAAATCAAATGTGAAAACCTGGCTGTGCACAAATGTGGGTCCCCTTGTCATTGTGCTGATTTGAATGCCTGTCACTGCTCAATGCTGATTACTTACAACACCAAATTGGTTGGATGAGCTCATTAAGCCTTGAACTTCATAGACAGGAGTGTCCAATCATGAGTGGTAAAAGGTATTTAAGGTGGTCAATTGCAAGTTGTGCTTCCTTCCCTTTGACTCTCCTCTGCAGAGTGACAGACAGCATGGGATCCTCAAAACAACTCTCCAAAGATCTGAAAACAAAGATTGTTCAGTCTGATGGTTTAGGGGAAGGCTACAAAAAGCCATCTCAGAGGTTTAAACTGTCAGTTTCAACTGTAAGGAATGGAATCAGGAAATGGAAGGCCACAGGCACAGTTGCTGTTAAACCCAGCAGGTCTGGCAGGCTAAGAAAAATACCAGAGCGGCATATGCGCAGGATTGTGAGAATGGTTACAGACAACCCACAGATCACCTCCACAAACCTGCAAGAACATCTCACTGCAGATGGTGTATCTGTACATCGTTCTACAATTCAGCACAATTTGCACAAAGAACATCTGTATGGCAGGGTGATGAGAAAGAAGCCCTTTCTGCACTCACGTCGCCACAAACAGAGTTGCTTGTTGTATGCCAATGCTCATTTAGACAAGCAGGATTCATTTTGGAACAAAGTGCTTTGGACTGATGAGACTAAAATGGAGTTAGTTGGTCAGAACAAAAAGCGGTTTGCATGGCGGAAGAAGAACACCACAGTCCAAGAAAAACACCTGCTACCTACTGTCACATTTGGTGGAGGTTCCATCATGCTGTGGGGCTGTGTGGCTGGTTCAGGGACTGGGACCCTTGTTAAAGTCGAGGGTCGGATGAATTCAACCCGATATCAACAAATTCTTCAGGATAATGTTCAAGCATCAGTCACAAAGTTGAAGTTACGCAGGGGTTGAATATTCCAACAAGACAATGACCCAAAACACAAAGGCATTCATACAGAGGGAGAAGTACAATGTTCTGGAATGGCTGTCACAGTCCCCTGACTTGAATATCATCGAAAATCTATGGGATGATTTGAAGTGGGCTGTCCAGGCTCGGTAGCCATCAAATTGAACTGAACTGGAGAGATTTTGTATGAAGAATGGTCAGAAATACCTCCATCCTGAATCCAGACACTCATCACAGGCTACAGGAGGACAGCGTCTGGAGGCTCAAAGGAGCAAAAGGAGGCTCAACTAAGTATTGATGTCATATCTCTGTTGGGGTGCCCACATTTATGCACCTGTCTAATTCTGTTATGATGCATATTGCATATTTTCTGTTAATCCAATAAACTTAACATCACTGCTGAAATCCTACTGTTTCCATAAGGCATGTCAGATATTAAAAGGAAGTTGCTACTTTGAAAGCTCAGCCAATGAGAAACAAAAATCTAAAGAATTAAGAGGGGTTCCCAAACTTTTTCATATGACTGTAGCTAATACAGAATGATCAGTGTATGATGATAGTTATTTAAGACATGTAAACAATGACAGGTCAGAATGTTTCACAGCAGAAGGATATCAGGAGTGTCAAAATCCTTAAAGGTCAGTATGAGATCTTCAGTTCTTTTCTACACGCACACTCGTCTTTGCAGGACAGCGGTTCGCATGTATAAAAGTTCTGTTTCAGAGGTGGTTGAGGCCGTGTGGAAGATCCCAGGGGGCAGCATGGTGTTAAGGAGTCTGACAGCTTGGGGGTAAAAACTCTCCTGCAGCCTGGCAGATCTGGCTTTGATGCTGCTGTATCTTCTCTTGGACGGCAGAAGTGTGAAAAATCCATGTGAGGGGTGTGAGGGGTCCTGCACAATGCTGCAAGCTTTGTGGACACTACATTTGTAAAATATATCCTGTAGTGAAGGGAGAGGCACCCCAATAATGTTCTCTGCTGTCTTCCATCTTGCGCAGCAGCGGTGAGCTGCCTCAAAGAGCCATGTAAGGAGCAAAGGATCCATTCTGGCACTTGGCAACAGTGTTTCATTGGTGTCAGAAGTGGGATGGAAAGAAGACCAAATTTGCAATTTTCGCAAGTGCTGAGTACAGCAGAGACCATACTGGTCTTGTTTGACTTTTCTAAGTAGTGTTGATCGGTGAAATTCGCCAAAGCATTTTTTGAAGCAAATATGCCGTATTCACCCATGACATTGTTTGCCATACCAACCAGCTTAGAACAACTTTTATTTTTTCCCAGCACCCCAGGCCAGCGTGACATTCCAGACCTCTGCGATGTCACACTAGCCTCACAAAGCTGTAGCATCAGGATTAGATGAGAGTACCAACCTCTGGTCTGACTGACAAGCCTGTAAACTGTCCCCAATGCACACATGTGTGACACCAGGCATGCAAAGCTTGTAGAGACATACCCAAGAAGCCTCAAAGCTAGAATTGCTATTAAAAGGGCCTTCTGCAAAGTGCTGAATTAAGGGTCTGAAAATTTCTATGAATGAGAGGTTTCAGTTTTTGGATTGTAGTAAATTTGTAAACTTTCCAAAAAACATGTCTTTGCTTTATCATTATGGGTTATTTGAGTGTAGACTAATGGTCAAACAAGACAAATGTATCCATTTAAAATGAAATGTACAAGAGAATAAAGTGTGCAGAAAGTGAAAGACACTGAATCCACCATATATGGGACCATCCCAGGAGATAAGAGACATCCGGTCACCTTAGGGGCCCTCGCACTGAAGTGCCCTCTCAATGTGTACGGAGTCAGCCCTCTTCATTTCCAATATATTTTAAATTTCCAGGCAGTAGGAGCGAGCACTGCCAACTTCTGAATTGTGACCACGTATTGTGCTGCCACTGCACACCTGCTGAATGTGTGTATTTGTGAAAAAAAAAGAATCAAACCCCCCTGAGTAAGTGGCAGGAATCCAAAAAAAATAAAAAAAGGAAATACACACCTGGAAAAGCAGTTGTTGGCTGAAGGAGCTATCAGCAATTCAAAATGGGGAAAAGGAAAAAATCCTCTACTCGCCGTTTATGAAAAGCCCGAATAATAGAGCAGATCCATCTGAACAGGGTGGGCGCACTACTTTGTGAATCATTACTTACCGTATATGTGACCTTTCTGAAAGGCTCTATACCAAAAATGGATGGCTTGCTTTGAGAGCAAATTAAATAAAAAAGGGGGATTAATTTGGATAGAGATGACAATGCAATACAATACAATTTATTTTTGTATAGCCCAAAATCACACAAGAAGTGCCACAATGGGCTTTAACAGGCCCTGCCTTTTGACAGCCCCCCATCCTTGACTCTCTAAGAAGAGAAGGAAACACTCCCAAAAAATAAACCCTTGTAGGGAAAATAAAATGGAAGAAACCTTGGGAAAGGCAGTTCAAAGAGAGACCCCTTTTCAGGTAGGTTGGGCATGCAGTGGGCATCAGAAAAAGGGGGTCAATACAACAAAATACATAGAACAGAACACAAGTAATCCTCATTGCAATACAATAGTGCAATAGAAATATTACAAGTACAGAGCAAAATTTAACAGTAGATGATATCACACAATAGGATTGGGATATGTTCAGAGTCCTGGAGACCACGACCATCAAGCCGTGAGATTTTAAACTTTCATAAACATCAAAGTGTACACTACTGAAATCGTCACCTGTCAATCTAAGATGTTTAAGAGGCATTGGCAGTTGTCCAAAGGTGTAAAATATTTGGCCATTTCGGTACACTTGAAAGCACCAACCGAACAATTCAGCGGCAGCCATCAACTCACATGCAGATGCATACTGTAGGTGAAGGGCTTAAGCATTTCACTCTTCTAGTGCTCCTGTCTAGTCTAATTATCTCCTGTACCGTCATCAGTCCACACCTTGAACCTGTCCCAGTCATTCAATACATAAGACACAATGTTCCTCCGGATATCAAGAGTGAGCCTGATATGGCCGTGCAATATGTAACACAGAGAATGGAAAAGGCAGGTGCCATCTCCGGGCATGGAAACCACTCGGTAAGTGACAGTTCTTTGATCGATGGTGATCACCTCGATAGACATGGTAATGGGGGTTGGAACGATAAAGGAAATGGGTACCTGAACAATGTAAAGTAAGTCTAAAATACCTACACAATAGCTATAATCATAATAAACGAACAATAAAACAACGGAGAAGCCATGGATTAAATAAAAAGGCTGCAGTTATCAGCAGGGAGACGTGAATCCCGTGGCGAAGCAAGGAAGGGAATGAAGAGACTGGAGCGATGGACTGTCTTATATAGGCAGGCAGCCAACAACATGGGAGGTGTTGGGATGGGGGACCCAATGCCGACTCACACGGTGACCGAGCTGCAGGCTATGGACGTATATATGTACGTAAGTAGGATTCAGTTAACGTTGGGAACCCTTGTACCAAATTTCTTGAAGATGGGCCCATAAGTAACAAAGACTGTTGAAAAGTTCAATATGGGGGCTGACAGTGGCTTCATACCACCAAAATAAGTACGTACATCGGTTTCGGTTAGCGCAGGGAAGCCGCCTATTAAATTTCGTGAAGATGGGGCCATAAATAAGAAAATTCAACATGGCGGACATTGTCAACTGTTATGAACGTTACGTGTAGAATTTCGAAATGAAACCTGCTTAACTTTTGTAAGTAAGCTGTAAGGAATGAGCCTGCCAAATTTCATCCTTCTACATACACGGGAAGTTGGAGAATTAGTGACGTTGGAAAGTTCAATATGGCGGCCAACAGTGGCATCATACCACCGAAATAAGTACGTACATCGGTTTCGGTTAGCGCAGGGAAGCCGTCTACCAAATTTCGTGAAGATGGAGCCATAAATAAGAAAGTTCAACATGGCGGACATTGTCGACTGTTATGACCGTTACGCGTAGAATTTCAAAATGAAACCTGCTTAAATTTTGTAAGTAAGCTGTAAGGAATGAGCCTGCCAAATTTCAGCCTTCTACCTACACGGGAAGTTGGAGAATTAGTGATGAGTGAGTGAGTGAGTGAGTGAGTCAGTCAGTCAGTCAGTGAAGGCTTTGCCTTTTGTTAGTATAGATATGTGAAATTAATGTACTACTATGACAGGCACTATACAAGACAAAGATATATTTATTTCTTGGATAGAGATTAGCGGTTATGCTCACTTTGAAAACAGGTGTATAAACTAAAGAGTGTGAGAGATGGCCGGCAGCTTATCCTGTCCAGTACATCCAGGCCACTAGATGGAACCCTCCCTGCAATATGGAGGTGCCCCGGATTCCTACAGGGCATCATGGGAGATGGAGTGCGACTTCACAACCCTGCTGGGTGCCGTGGGTGCCATCTGGTAGGTTCCGGTGCAGGGAGACACCGGGATTTCTATTTTCCCTATATCCCAGAAGTACTCCCAAGTCACGGGGACGGAAGAACAGAAGTACCTGCTAGTGAATCACGTGGACTGAAGGACAGGAGCACTTCTGGGTCACAGACTATTTAAAAGACTGTGGGAAACCCGGCAAGCTGAGCCGGAGTTGGGAGGAAGTGTGACGGAGCTGCTGGGTGGAGAGGAGGATTTATTGTATTATTGATTATTGATTTGTGTATGGCACAAATACTCCTCCATGGTGGTGGAGGTGCTTTGGGGCACTTTATTAAGAAGAAAAGAAATGAAAATATTTCTAGTGCTTTTTACCTGGTGTCTGGGTGTGTTGACTGTGGGTTTGGAGGAGGGACAACGACCTCTACTGTCACAAGAGTAATATATGGCTTTATAAGCATATTGCAGCAGGGTACTACCATGAAAGGCACTATACAAGAAAAAGATGAATGCTATGGATAAAGATTAGAGGCTATGCTCGACATTAAAATAGCTGTATAAATTAAACACTGCCTGGCTGGGAAGCCTGATGGACAGAGTGACTGGGGAAGAGAGCATGTTCAGGGGTTTATCCCCCCGGGACACTTGAGGCCTTGCTGGGAATTGGGTACTGCCAGGGTGGAGCTGTGGAGACTGCAGAGCCCTACTTCCTCCACAACCCAGGAGTACTTATTGTTACAAAACTATTTACAAAACTATTTAATCAAAATTTAAGATAAATAAAATATGAGATAAATAAAACATGTGAAATGCTCCATCGTTCATCTCAGTTAACTTAGTCACCAAATGGACCTGAAGGCTACGCCGTGTATACATTGCCTAACTTGTTTAACTCTTCTGTGAGAATGTGCAAAACTGATCACAGTAGTGCTGGGTGAATTACAGACGCTTCGCTCTCTTTTTAACGAGTCGAGGAGGCTGAGGCTCAACAGGAGTTATTAGGGTACAGAGAAAAGAAAAAAAATAGGCACACAGTGAGAAAAAAGCTCGAAATGTCCACTTTAATCATGTACTGTAGTTTATTTTGTCATTAAAGTAGAACATCATGAACTTCATCTTAAAATTGTTTACTAGTTTCTCAAATCCCATCGTAACTAAAGTAGCACATTAAATGCTTTGTTTTGTATTTGATCTTCTATGTGCTCTATGTGTGTGAATTACTAAGTGCTTCCATTCTTTCGCTTTCCCCAACAGGACACAGAATCCATTACATTAATGATATTACAGCTCTCTGAATAATTAAAATACTGAGATGTATACGTGATATAATTTTCATGATGACAGGAGTTAAAGCATGTTATTAAACATGAGAACACGGTGGCGCAGTGATAGTGACGAGCTGGCGCCCTGTCCAGTGATTGTTCATGTCTCATGCAAGATGCTTGCTGCGCCATGCACGACCTTCGATGAAATAATTTATTGCAGCAGTACTGTCTCTCTCAAACGTACTAACCTCCAATTCTTGTCCTTCCTTTTCTTTCTCCAAGTGACCATTCGCCACACGATCAGCCCTGTAACAGAAGTTAAACCATCTGTAAGCTAAGAATGCCGATTCTTCAAAACTTTTAAGAAAACTTTTAAGGAACATTGAAATATCTTCGTAGTACAAGTTTAATTATTCCATCCATCTATCCTTCCAGTGTCACATCAGCCCCAGCAAGAATACAATCCCTGAACGGGGAGCCAGATTGTCGCTAGAGCTGCAACACTATGTCCTCACATGTTTAATTATTAACAATATAGATTATTTAAATGATGTTAACATTTTATCTGTATAATGTAATAAACATATTTTGTTGTATTTCATCTTAAAAATGACATTGTCATCATATGTTAATATGCGCTTTATAAAGTGGCTCAGGTTGTGTAATATTATAACTGTAGTGCAAGTTTACAGTGAGGTGATTTTACTTATAAGTACAGACAGTTCTAAAAAGGAGTACTTGATGGACTGATGGAGTGTGTTTAGAGCTCTTGGGATGAAACTGCTTCTGAACCGCGAGGTCCGTACAGGAAAGGCTCTGAAGCATTTGTCGTATGGAAGAAGTTCAAATAGACTGTGCATGGCCAAAGCAGCGTGTGCTTGATGCTGTATACCGATAATTCTCTATCCGATCAGCTGCTGAAGAGCTGTGAGTATAAATACTCTGAGTGGTGCAGTGAGAGTAACAACGCTAAAGCAGTTATGGTATTTAGAATAGTTTGATCATTCTGTGGACCATTATATTGTTACAGATTAATTACAATCAGATGCCTTAAACTAATAAACAATATGCGGTTAATTTCAGCGTATTTATAAAGCCGCGTCAGGGATGTGGATCTAAAAAAAGAAAGGGAAACCACACTGGAACAGTAGCACTGCTCTTGACGCTGGGTGCCGCCAGTTTGCAAGACCGAGCGCAGAACTTGCATACGCCAGGGTTTGATCTGGCTTGAGAATGTGCGTGGCTTAACGCCAAGTTTAGTTTTTATACATCGCGATGTGAGCGTGGAAACGGGCATACGCAACATTTTTGTGCTTATGCACAGTTTATACATGAGGCCCCAGGAGAGTTTACTGTGGTAGGTCCTACTACAGTGCATAGGTATTGCAAATTGACACCTTACAGATCTCTGTAATATGTATTCAACACCAATAAAAATATTTTATTCAAATTATGTTATTTCATTATTTTACTGGAAATACCTACCTATATTCTTGCACTCTATGAAAACAACATTTATATTACTAGTGACTTAATGAGATGAATTGTTATTAATCTCTTGGTAACACGGACAAAAGAACTCTACACAATCTTATAACCATTGTCATACATGTGCGAGTAGGAGGGAGCTGAGTGGACCAAGTCAAGGTAATTACCCACCAGGCCAGGGGGCGTCAGGTTGTACTAAAGGTGGACTTTAGGAAGCGGGCTCCTCCTCCCACCCCTGTCATTATCAGAGGAACGGAGGTTGAAGTAGTTGAGGACTATAGGTACCTGGGAGTACACATTGACAGTAAACTTGACTGGTCCAAGAACACAGACACTGATCAAGAAAGGGAATAGCCGGCTCTATCTAATTAGGAGGCTTAGGTTGTTGAATGTATGCAGGAAAATGCTGACAATGTTTTATCACTCTGTGATGGAGAGTGTGGTGTTTTTTGCAGCTGTGAGCTGGGGCAGTGCGGTGAAGATAGCTGATCATAACAGGCTGAACAAGCTGAATAAAAAGGCTGCTTCTGTCCAAGGCGTCAAACTAGAGGATCTGACGGAGGTGTCTGAAAGGAGAATGCTGAAAAAGATCCTCAGTATCATGGACAACCCCTCTCACCCCATGCACGCCTCCGTGAGGAACCACCAGAGCCCACACAACAAAAGACTTATTGCCCCCAAATGTAGAACCGAACGCCACAGGAGATCTTTTCTACCTTTGGCAATAAGGCTTTATAACTCCTCTTCGTTCTGTAGGTGATCTTTTCAGCCTTTGTGGCGGTATGTTAGTCCCATTATGTCATCACAAGTGGCTAGCTCATTTTACTGAGGCACAAGTACTAAGTCACTTTTTATAACCTACACTAATAATCTGTATTTAATAATAATCTATATTTATATTTTATATTTGAACAATTGTCATATGCTTGTTATATGCTGTCATATTTTTGTGTATTTGCACAATTACCATTTTTCTCGTTTTTAATCTTTATTGTACTATCTTTATTTCTCTTGCACTGTACATGCCAATTACATAAGAATTTCCCTCAGGATGAATAAAGTTCTTATCTTAACTTA
The DNA here is from genome assembly GCA_026402145.1 of Polypterus bichir lapradei. Lineage (NCBI taxonomy): Eukaryota > Metazoa > Chordata > Cladistia > Polypteriformes > Polypteridae > Polypterus > Polypterus bichir. The sequence goes on along the minus strand of JANRMT010062796.1, from coordinate 101,828,556 downwards.
TTGTATATTATCTAATCCTACTTCTGTTATCTCTGCAGGCCAAATACAGGAAAACCTACCAGACGCGCCACCAATGACATCACTTCTGGTTCCGGCACCACGTACGATGTCACTTCCAGTTCCAGGGCCACGGACGATGTCACTTCCGGTTTTGCCCTTTAAAGTCGCCATCATTTCTTCAGCACATCAGTTCGATTTAGGACTCAAACCAATGCACATGAGTGCACTCGTAAAAACCCATTTGCAGCCTGGAAGAATATATGGCAGGCTGCCCCAAACCTTTTTGTGTGTGTCGAGGCTCTTCTTTTCACACCATCTATTGGCAATTCTATTGGTAATTATTTGAACCAGCCTATTGATTGCAGTGCAGCTGTTTCTTTGTAGGTAATTATCCCTTCTTCCACTCAACTGTGTACTCAATGGCTTTTTAAGTAGCTATATTCGCCATTATCCGTCATTTTGTCAGTTCATGCCAGTAAGTCGGCAATACATTATTCTTCTAAAAAGAAGGCTTTATTACATCGCTGTTTTTCTTTTGGATTGCAACGTTTTACCTTTTATAGGAAAACAGGATTCAACTATTTGGTGAGTACTTTTCAATTTATTTATAACTAGCTGATTACCCAGTGGCTTCGCTCACTGAGTGCAAGGGAAAAAAATTAAATATAGTATATAAATTATTAAACAGTAAAACATTAACATGTAAGAAGTAAAGATACATTGAGCAGTACTGGAGTGCTTTCGGGTAAAGTACATTTTAAAGGCGCTATAACACAACAGGTAAATAGCACTAAAAGCAGCTTAAATGTATTTGGATCATCTCCCGGTAGCAGATCCCTTGTGAAAGGCGCTACATGACCGCTGTGGTATAGAAATTGCACTTTCTTTGTATCCTGCAAATTTCTGCCTGACAACGTTGCACTACGTGCCTGTGATTTAAGAGAAAAATTATTCTGAGAAATGTGGACGGTGCCCTTCCGTGCTTAATGGACAGAAGGTCCAAACAATTCCCAAGTCCAAAACTTAACATGAAGAGGTCGGTACATCTTCTTAGATGTAAACCCTCCATCTTCTTAAAAGAATTTATCACAAAAGCAACCTTGAATGTTGCGGGGTTTTAGTGACCCGAACTCACCTTAAGTTACAGTAAGTAGTCGTGAAGCGCAATTTACAAAGAGAGTTTTTCTTCGATGGCACCCATTACACTCATTTGCAAAGATTTCCACTCTTCCAGGAGCTGACGGGGCAGTCGAAGTGTCACAAAAAGTGCGAGAAGAGAGGACGCCACCCGAAACTGCGAAGCTCTCGACCTGGCAGAGCAGCCCGACATTCCGCACCTCCGAGCGTCCACTTTGTTCTCACGACCCCTCGCCGCTGAAGGCGGTGTCATCTTCATATTGTTTACAGCTCAGCGCAATTAAAAAGTAGAAAGATGTAAAACTGTTTTCCTCATCTCTTCTACTATCAAGTACTGACAATTAAAAAAAAGTTATAATGTGGCAGTTTCCGCGACAGTCACACGGACGAATAAATAAAACTTCTCTGTCAGAACGCGCCTGGCGGCGGAAGGCTCAGCGCTGGAGTCGAGAGTGGAGGGCGACACGGGGCGCACTTCTCTTTCTTTTCAGTATCAGTAAAATAACTCACACAAATAATAACAATTCGTAAAGACGATATAAAAATGGCTTCCACAAACAAACTGCTTAGTTCCTGTATTATAATATGTTCTGTGGTCATAAGTAATTTCCGTTTCGTGTGGTCATACGTAATTTCCGTTTCAAACGTGAAAAGAATTTTATATATTTAGATACTACTAATTTTTTATTCATACAGCTGCAGAGTCTGATTTATTGACTTTTGCTTTTATAATAATTGTTCAATATATTTCTAATTTGATTTGATTTGTTGTTGATTGTTCTTTAATGTACATAATAAAAAAATATAATCCTTGTCTTGCAGTTTACTCCTCAAATATCCATCCCCATATCTGAGTATACGAGAAAGTCGAGGGGAGACCACTCACGATTTTTTTTTCTTTTTGCCAGCATCAATGGCAGTGAGACGTTGTAAGTTTTTCTATTACGTAAATTGCTTCCTTCAGTTTGGGTTCAAACTCATGTGGAACCCAAGGGTTTATTCCCCTCGTTGTACACAGCGTGCAGCAGTCATTGTTATTGATGTGAAAAGGTCAGAATAAGAATGAGACAATCAGAGGTACAACAACAGTGGAAGAGGTATCTAAGAAGTGGTGGGGACGTGTGATGAGGAGAGACAATGAAGATGTGGGCAAAAGAATGATGGGAGTGTAAGTCCAGGGGAAGAGAAAGTGAGGGAGGCCAAAGTTGAGGTGAATGGATAAAGTAAAAGAAGATCTGAAGGAAAAGGGTCTGACATGGGAAGGAGGTGCAGGAGGGAGATGAATGGAGAAGGTTGATGAAGCACATCGACCCCATTTAGTAGTGGGAAAACGAAGAAGAAGAAGATAAAGAAGAACAACAAGAACAAGTCAGTAGGTGTTGTTATTTGATTGGCCAGTTATGAGCATCTATGGGTCTAAATAGCATTCAGCTCAGTCACTTGCTAGGGTCTTTCCTATGGATGGATAGAAGAAACTCTCTTGCTGTGGTAAGGATGGACAAGGAAGATGCAAACAAAAGTATGATGGGAATGGAAGTCCAGGGGAAAAGGAAATGAAGGAGGACAAAGTGGGATTGGATGGACAAAGCAAAAGAAGATCTGGCAAGGAGGTGCAGGACCAAGCTGAATGGAGAAGGTTGATCAAGCACATCGACCCCACATAGTAGCGGGAAACAGAAGACCAAGAACAGTAAGAAGTCGGTAGGATTAGCCAGGGTTGAACATCTATGGGTCTAGATAACATGCAGGTCACTCACTCGTGGGGGTCTTTCCTATGGATGGATAGAAGAAACTCCCTTGCTATGATAAGGTGAGAGAAGGAAGATGTGGGGAAAAAGAGTGATGGGATTGGAAGTCCAAGGGAAGAGAAAGTGAGGGAGAACAAAATGAAGGTGGATGGATAAAGTCAAAGAAGATCTGAAGGAAAAGGTTGTGACATGGGAAGCAGGTGCAGGATGATGATGAAGCACATCGACCCCACAAAGAAGTGGAAGAAGACGAAGAAGAAAAGACATGAAAAAATGTAAATTAGTGTCACCCCAAAAACTGGTGTTGTAAATTGTAGCAATTTCATTTTACTAATTCAATTTGTGTTGTTATTGTGTACAATGATTTCATTTTTCAAAGCATCAATACATTTGTAGCATATTTATACTGTCATTTAGTCTCATAATTTACCATATATACTCGTGTTTAAGTTCTCCTGTGGATAAGTTACCATATAATTTCTGGTATTTTATAATGTCGGTCGTATAAGTTGAATGCGGAAAACTCACGCTATTGGTCCAAGAGATTACAATATGCTAACGCCCACCTGAGTAGGGAAGCGTATTAGGGCCATGGAGAAGAAAAAAAAGTATATGTCGAGAATAAAGTCGAGGAGAGGAAGTCAGTTTAAGATGCATGTACTGAGTAACATAGAACAGGGAACACTTAACACAAAGTATTTAATGTGTTACATTACTTATGACGGGTTAAAGAAAATCTAGTAAATTAAACATTGATTTTAAAATGACGTTTACGACGTTCTACTTTAATAAAAAAATAAACTATGAGAATAAAGTCGACATGTCAACTTTATTCTCTGCATTTCCACTTTAATCTTGACGCTTATGTCGACTTTATTCTCGTCAATTCCACTTTAATCTCGATGCTTATGTTGAGAATAAAGTCGACATGTTGACTTTATTCTCAACATTTCCACTTTAATTTAAAGTCGACATGTCGACTTTATTCTCATAGTTTATTTTGTCATTAAAGTAGAACGTCATAAACATCATTTTAAAATCAATGTTTCATTTACTAGATTTTCTCAAACCTGTCATAAGTAATGTAGCACATCAAATGCTTTGTGTTAAGTGTTCCCTGTCCTATGTTACTCGGTACATGTTTCTTAAACTGACTTTCTCTCTTCCTCTCCTCAACTTTATTTTCGACATATACTTTTTTTTTCCACTGTGTCCGTAATTTTTTTTTTCTTCTCCATGGCCCTAATACGCTTCTGTCCTCAGGTGGGTGTTAGCATATGGTAATCTCTTGAAGCAATAGCATGAGTTTTCCTCATTCGACTTATACAACCGACATTATAAAAACCATACCTGAAAGAGTAACCACGGAGCACACGACCTTTTTTTTATGTATTGTGCCTACGTGACCACACAGTAATACCCGAACTATTCTGAAGCGACGTTTGCACTGATTTGTGTTTTTTGTATCTCACACCCTCATACACTTTTATCGTAAGAGCATCCCTTATCTACGATGGAGCATTCGATCAGAAGAAAATATGAAGCTGGTTTTAAATTAAACGTCGTTGAAGTGGTGAAAGAAATTGGTAACTGAGCTGCAGCAACAAAATTCGATGCATCTGAGAAACTGATGCGAGATTGGAGGAGGCAAGAAGATGTAAATTTAAAAAATTAATTGTCGCATTTTTGAACGGACGTATAAGTCAGGGTCTGATTTTATGATCGATTTTTTGGGTTTCAAGACCCGACTTATACGCAAGTAGTGGAAACTAGGTTAGGAATTGAGGTGATGATTAGTGAGCAGCAGTGTGGTTTAATGCCAAGAAAGAGCACCACAGATGAGATGTTTGCTCTGAGGATGTTGATGCAGAAGTTTAGAAAAGGCCAGAAGGAGTTGCATTGCGTCTTTATGGACCTGAAGAAAGCATATGACAGGGTGAGGAGAGAGGAGCTGTGGTACTGTATGAGGAAGTCGGGAGTGGCAGAGAAGTACGTAAGAGTGGTGCAGGATATGTACGAGGGAAGTGTGACCGTGGTGAGGTCAGCGGCAGGAGTGACGGAGGTGGGATTACATCAGGGATCGGCTCTGAGCCCTTTCTTATTTACATTGGTGATGGACAGGTTGACAGACAAGATGAGACAGGAGTCCCCATGGACTGTGATGTTTGCTGATGACATTGTGATCTGTAGTGAGAGTATGGAGCAGGTTGAGGAGACCCTGGAGAGGTGGAGATCTGAGGGGAGAGGAGAGGAATAAAGGAAAGTAGGAACAAAACAGAATACATGTGTGTGAATGAGAGGGAGGTCAGTGGAATGGTGAGGATGAGGGAGTAGAGTTGGTGAAGGTGGATGAGTTTAAATACTTGGGATCAACAGTACAGAGTAATGGGGATTGTGGGAGAGAAGTGAAGAAGAGAGTGCAGGCAGGGTGGAGTGGGTGGAGAAGAGTGTCAGGGGTGATTTGTGACAGATGGGTATCAGCAAGAAGGTCTACAGGACGGTAATGAGACAAGCTATGTTATATGGGTTGGAGATGGTGCCACTGACCAGAAAGTAGGAGACAGAGCTGGAGGTGGCAGAGTTAAAGATGTTAAGATTTGCATTGGGTGTGACGAGGATGGACAGGATTAGAAATGAGGACATTAGAGGGTCAGCTCAAGTTGGACTGTTGGGAGACAAAGTCAGAGAGGTGAGATAGATAGATAGATAGATAGATAGATAGATAGATAGATAGATAGATAGATAGATAGATAGATAGATAGACACTTTAATAATCCCAAGGGGGAAATCACATACTCCAGCAGCAGCATACTGTTACTAAACAATCTTATATTAAAGAGTGATAAAAATGCAAATATTACAGACAATAACTTTGTATAATGTTAACGTCAACCCCCCGGGTGGAATTGAAGAGTCACATAGTGTGGCGGAGGAACAATCCGGGAAGGGTAGATAGGCTCTTGGCCAGAGCGGGGGTGGATCCAGTTGTCATTGTCCACGTTGGAACAAATGACATACATAAGGGTAGTCTGTCAGTTCTGCGATCCAAATTCAAAGAGTTAGGTACCAAGCTGAGGAGCAGAACTGACAAGGTAGTCTTCTCCGAAGTTCTGCCTGTGCCACGAGCCAGTCCAGGTAAGATTGAGGAGATTAGAAGGCTTAACGCGTGGCTCAAATCTTGGTGCAGGGTAGAAGGGTATAGGTTTATGGGGCATTGGGACTCCTTTTGGAACAGATGGGACCTGTTCCGCCGTGATGGGTTACATCTGAACCGGAGGGGCACCAATGTATTGGGGAGGCGTATGTGTAGGCTAGTCGAGGATTGTTTAAACTAGGGAATGGGGGGGCAGGGAGTTTAGGACAGGCCAGATTTAGATCTATATATGGAAGAACAAACAATGGTGTAGAAAAAAAAATGCATAGTAATGTAAATTCTAAGCAAACGCATAAATGTAGAAGGATTAACACATTAAAAATAGCTTGCCTTAATGCTAGAAGTATCAAAAATAAGGTAAGTGGGTTGGAGTTGTATGTAGCAGAGCATAATTATGATATTATAGCAATAACGGAAACCTGGCTAAATAACAAAGATGGAGATGAGTGTAACATAGAGGGATACACATTTTTTAGGAAGGATCGACAGAACAGAAAAGGAGGTGGGGTTGCTGTTTATGCCAAAGAGGGTTTAAATGTAAGTCCTCTTCAGTTGGATGATGAGCCCCATCTTAGTGAGGACATGTGGCTTCGCCTGGAAAATATTAGGGAAAGAGGTCTTATTTTAGGAGGAGGTCAAGTTCATCAGGAATAGTAAAGGGGAATTAAAAGATACAGACAATGAAATAGCAGATGCCCTAAACTTACATTTTTCGGAGGTGTTTGCAAGTGAGCAAGTGGATAACCTCCCAGAGGTAAACGCAACTACTAAGGAGGTACTGAGGGATTTGGAAATTGAAGAGGGAGAAGTGCTGCTCAGATTAAATAGGCTGAAATCAAACAAATCACCAGGCCCAGATAATATTTATCCTCGTGTTCTTAAGGAGGCTAGTGAGTACATATATAAACCCTTGACACATATTTTTAGGAAGTCACTGAGCACTGGAGAGATTCCGAAGGACTGGAAAATGGCAAATATCATTCCATTATATAAAAAGGGTGACAGGGCAGATCCAAGCAACTATAGGCCAGTAAGCTTAACATGCATCACAGGAAAATTAATGGAAGGAATTATTAAGGATAAGATTGAGCAACACATGGCAAGGACAGGAGTTATTCTGACCAGTCAGCAT
>JANRMT010062796.1:101806937-101820081 GCA_026402145.1 Polypterus bichir lapradei | reverse complement strand
TAGAAAAGGTCCAGAGAAGAGCGACTAGGCTGATTCCAGGACTACAGGGGTTGAATTATGAGGAAAGATTAAAAGAGCTGAGCCTTTACAGTTTAAGCAAAAGAAGATTAAGAGGTGACATGATTGAAGTGTTTAAAATTATGAAGGGAATTAGTACAGTGGATCGAGACTTGTATTTTAAAATGAGTTCATCAAGAACACGGGGACACAGTTGGAAACTTGTTAAGGGTAAATTTCGCACAAACATTAGGAAGTTTTTCTTTACACAAAGAACGATAGACACTTGGAATAAGCTACCAAGTAGTGTGGTAGACAGTAAGACGTTAGGGACTTTCAAAACTCGACTTGATGTTTTCTTGGAGGAAACAAGTGGATAGGACTGGCGAGCTTTGTTGGGCTGAATGGCCTGTTCTCGTCTAGAATGTTCTAATGTTCTAATGTTCTAATCTCCTCAGTCTGTCAGTGGAGCAGGACGGTGACAGCAGTCTGTCGCTGAAGCTGCTCCTCTGTCTGGAGATGATCCTGAGATGGTGTTGGTTTGGACATGTGCAGAGGAGAGATTCTGGGTATATTGGGAGAAGGATGCTAAGCATGGCAAGAGGAGAAGAGGAAGGCCTAAGCGAAGGTTTATGGATGTGGTGAGAGAGGACATGCAGGTGATGGGTGTAACAGATCAAGATGCAGAGGACAGAAAGATATGGAAGAAGATGATCCACAGTGTGGACCCCTAACGGGAGCAGCCGAAAGAAGAAGAAGATATACGATAGGTGCCACCATTTGTTTTTCCCTGGCCAAGGCCTTATTGTTTAAGGTCATTCTGCCAGTTGCCATGGCTGTCAGATCATGTGATGTATGATGTCATCATACCCCTCCTCCTCTTCAGGATGGCTGCACGTTACTCTCAGTGCTCGGTTTGTGGAGATCAGTCCTTGTAATGCCTGCAGTTATTTCAACACAGACTTCAGAGAGTTAAGGTTCTTTTTTCTTGGATAATATTTTCTTCAGCTTTTAATCTCATTCATCTTCTTTAGCCTTGATTTCCTTTTACCTCCCGGCCCTGCTTTGCTTGATGCCCGTCTTCTCCCTCCAGGTAGAGCAGCCAGCACCCATCATACCACCAAAGAAAAAGTCACGATGGGTACGCCAAGGGTGAACTACAATAAATCGCAGGGCAAAACGAGATTTCTTAAGAACAGAAAGCTTTTGTGTTTTTTTTTCCTTTTATTTAAAGAAAGTCCTGATGCCAAATGGCACACAGGCCAATATTGAACACAACCTCGGAGCACAAATAGTGACATTGCTGACAAAAACTGGAAAATAAATGGACAAACAAAAATGACATGAAATAAAAGGTTACTTCTTAAAACGCTAAACTCATCTTTAGTTTGTGGCTGACGTGATTTTACCTGCTCTACCAATCAGGGTGCCTTTCGTCCATTAATCATTTGCTGCCATTTTGGACCATAGACTAAACTTCTGTAGTGTTTTCACAGCCCATTGCTGCTTCATCAGTGTGACAATCAGAGTAACGTCAAAGTCACCCTGTACCATTCAGAAGGGCTGCTAGCCAGGGTGGTAACATGTCCGCCATCATGGACCAAAGCCAAAGTTTGCATTTATTGAGCTCTCGTCTTCCACTACTGGTCATGGCCACTTCATCTCTACCAATCAGGATGATTTCCACCCGTTCAGTCAGGGTTGCCTGCAAGTGTGAGTGTTGATTTCTACCGATAAATATCATTTTCACCATTTGATGATGTATTGATTATTTTGAATGGCTTCTGTCTTTGTTAATTGTTAGCTTTTTACCTTTAGCACTCTTAGAAAGCATTTTAATTAAAGCCTCATGATCTGTGACCAAGTCCTGCTGCTACTTTCACACGAGGACAAGCAATGATAGGAGAATCCGATTGATTGAGTGGAACAGACCCCCGATACCAAGGCTCCTGCTTACCCCTAACTAGCAAGGACATGAGAAATGACGCACTTCCGTAATTGACAAGCGATACCGCCATCTGTACAGAGTGACTCCACCACACGGGACAACAAAGGTCAATTTTCCGTCCTGAACTGGTTTCTCGATTTGACTTTGACACAAGTCAAGACCACAGTCATGTTTTCTGTGAAGCTGCCAGTCTGCTAATCTCGACCAACATTATGTCATTTACAGTGGAGTCAGAAAGTATTCAGACTGCCTATTACAGTGAAGCACGGTGATTGATGGCTGTTATGTTTCAGCCTGCATTTTCCCCCTTGGCTGGTGTTCACAGTTTGTATTGTTTAATTTTGTATTATTTATTTTTATTTATGTTTCTTTTCTTTATAACCTACCTTTTTCTTTGAGTATGTGTGTGTTGGGAAAGGGGTGTGGCCTAGGTAATGTCCCTTGTGTTTTTTGTGGGTGGCTCCCCAAGGGGCGGGGCCACCTGCCAATCACCTCCAGGAATGGCCCTCCACCTTATTTACGGGACGGCCTCCCATAGTTCCTGGCAGGTCATTGAATGTGCTTGAGGTGGAGTGTTATTGTGTTTTTTAGCTTTTGTTTTTGTGAGATTCGAACCCGCACTTTGTTTTTGCTTTCATCTTTGAATTTCATATTGGTCCTGCGTTTTTTGATATTTTTGAACCTCTGCTCTGTTTTCGACCACGATTTCGGAGTCACCATTTCAGGTATCTTCTTTGTGCTCTTTGGAGCCATCCATCCATCCATTCATTATCTAACCCACTACAGACAGTCCCCGGGTTACATACGAGATAGTGTCTATAGGTTTGTAATTAAGTTGAATTAGTATGTAAGTCGGAACAGGTATACTATTTTAATAAATGCTATTGTTGACCGACTGTAAACAAGTACTAATCCAATGAATGATGGAGTGTCAACTCTCTTTGACCTTTTTATTATTTCTACTTTATTTTCAATGGTGATGGTTTTTCTCTTCTTTCCTGTATCACCAGCACTTGAATCAGATTTGTGTTTCAGAGACATTGTTGAAGGGTGAAGACAAAAGGTTAAGATGAGCTCTTCTGCACAGCACTGTACACGTGATCACAGAAGGCAGGCATCCCTCATCAGCACGTCTGGTGTACTGACAAGATACAACTTACTGCTATGTACATAACAGTACAAACAGGCTTACTATTGAGAGTGAATGGGGGCGGCGAGGGGGGGTTCACCACCCACCCACCACACAGTCACCTCCACTACAGTATGCAGCCTGCAGCGTGCGTCCGCTCACAGAGAATGAGCACGGTGCGGCCAAAGGTGTGTAGTGAATCGCCCACCACCATCCCCATTCAACAGGCAGCCACCCGAAGCACATTACAATGCTACCCACCCCGCCGCCCCGTTCACCCTCAATGGCCTCCGTTCAGCCACAACCGGGTCACCGCTTGCAGCATTACCAACCGCCCACCGAAAACGGGCAGCCGTGTGTAGTGGGCGGGCATTGAAACGCCCCCCACCCCTCCATCCAGCCTGCATCTAGTCAGGAGCAGTAGCTGCAGCGGGGTAGTGGGCGGACAGCGAACCGCCCCATTAAGCCTCCGTCCTGCACACGAGCGATAGCTGTGGCCCCGGTGACTATGGACCAACGGGTCACCGCTCGCTTGCCGCCCGAGGGACACTACACTGTGCGAGCAGCAAAATCGCCCCACTCCAGCTACTGCTTGCAGTGTCCCCAGGCCAAAGATGACGGAGCGGCATTTAATGATGCGCATGCGTCACAGCTGCAGCCTCGTTCATAAGTTGTAGGTCGGATGTCCGTAACCTGGGGACTACCTGTATATCCTAACTACAGGGTCACGGGGGTCTGCTGGAGCCATTCCCAGCCAACACAGGGCGCAAGGCAGGAAACAAACCCCAGGCAGGGTGCCAGCCCACCGCAGGGCATCTTCGGAGCCTTTTTGCTAAAATAAACCTTTTCTTTAATAAGGTTTTCCCTTTGTGTTTCTTGTCGGGGTTTTTGACCGTGTTTTCTCCCCCACCAGAGAGCAAATTTTGAAGGTATTTCGGTACCTGCGCTTTTGGGACTCTCTCGACAAGGGCAGCATCATCTTATGGGGGTGCAGGGACAAGGAGACTAGTCTGAGCTGAGGGAAGGATGAATGCTACCAAATACAGGGAGGTCCTTGAAGCTCCAGAGTAACGGTAGCGGTTCACTTTTCAGCACAACAATGACCTGAACCATACAGCCAAGACGATGTTTGAGTGGCTTCAGGACGAGTCTGGGACTGACCAGCCGAAGCCCAAACTTAACCCCCAATTGGAGAGACCTTAAGATGGCAGTTTATAGACGCTTCCCATGCAAACTAATGGAGGTTGCGAGGATCTGCCAGGAAGAATGGGTGTGCAAAGCTTGTAGAGACTTAACCCAAGAAGAATCAGAACTGGAATTGCTACCCAACTTTCTTCACAAAGTGTAGAATTTAGCTACTGAATGCATCAATAAATGAAAAATTTTCAGTTTTGTATATTTAATAAATTTGCACTCCTTTCTGAAAAACATGTTGCTTATTGGAGAGTGGAGACTGATGGCCCCAAATGGCAATAATTTTCATTAAAATGAAATCTATAACTCAATAAAGTGTGCTTCTAAATTGTCCCTAGTGTGTGCTTGGAGTGTGTGTGTGCTGGCACCCCACCCGGGGTTTGTTTCCTGCCTTGCACCCTGTGTTGGCTGGGATTGGCTCCAGCAGACCCCCATGACCCTGTAGTTGGGATATTGCGGGTTGGATACTGGATGAATGGAATAAAGTGTGCAGAAAATGGAGAGTTCTGAATACTTTCCAAGTCCACTGTATCTACAGATCAAAATGGTTCACATTCATTAACATGAGCCGTAGCCTAGGATCTTCTCAGGACTATATCTGTCCTCCAAAATCATTCCATCAGGATCATAGTCATCACGGTAACAGCACAATTGTTATTCAGGTTTCTGCATTCTCTTTGTTGCACCTATTTGTCCACTCAGCTGCATAGTCGTGCATAGGGATAACATCCACATACTGATCAGGATGGCTTTAAGTCATAACATGATTTCCATTTATGAAACCACCCGAAGGGTCTTTGGTCTGTCAAACCCGGACCATAGTCATAGAGTCTACATACAAGACAGGATGGTTTCAGTCAGGGCTACTACTGTGGAACACAAGTCATGATTCCTGTGTTCCATTTATTTTCCCAACGGTCATGTCATCATCTGAACAATCGGGTTGGTTCAGACAGACTAGTCATAAAGTCAGAGAATGATAACAATAACGAGAACAATAGACAGTGTGGCGAGTGCCTGGGGGTGGTGCCCAGCCGGGATGCCCAAGAGGACCGGAGGAGGGCTTCCGCCTCCTCCAGACCTTGACAGAGCAGCCGCCCTGGTTGTTTTGGGGGAACATGGTTTGGGAGCTTGGAAGCTCAACCCTGTAGGGGCCCTTGGTCACCGCCAGGGGGCGCCCTAATGCCTACAGATCCCTGGACCTCAGCACTTCCGCCACACCCAGAAGTGCTGGGGGGAAGAGGATCGGGGAAACCCAGAGTGCTTCCGGGTACGTAGCCGGCACTTCCGCCACACTGGGGAGTGCTGGTGGAAGATTGCCAGGAAGCACCTGGAGCACATCCGGGTGTGTATAAAAGGGGCCACCTCCCTCCATTCGATGGCTGGAGTCGGGTGAGGAGAAGGACGAGGTCTCTGGAGAAGAGAGTGGAGGCGGCCTGAAGGAAAGGAAGGCATTGAGTGTGAGGCCTGGACTTTGGGGTAAAGTGGGGTGTGTGGCACTTAGACTATTGTAAATATTGTACAAATAAACATGTGGTGGTGAATTTAACAAGTCTGCCTGTCTGTGTCCGGGGCTGAGTCCACAACGGTAACGAGAATGATAGTCTTCCATTCATGACCTCTCCTTTAATGGGTCTGCCAACCACAGCCATAGACATACAGTCAATCTACCAATAATGATGGTTTCTGTTGGTCACTCCGGGTCATAACGTTTCGTCAACTGTAGACCATGTTCTCAGTGTCCCACTCATGATCAGTCAATTTATAGGTCAGCCAATCTGAGTCATAATCATGGTGCCTTTATACCTGTTCAGGGGCAACTGGGCGACAGACAACTCGGCGAAAAGACAACTCGGCGAAAAGACAATTCGTCGAAAGACAAGTTGGCGAAAAGACATCCTTTACCAGTTAGGTAATAGTTAGGTTCAAAGAGATTTTTTAATGATATTTAAATGACAACGTAGGGCTGTGGAAAATCCACAGAATCACCTGCTTTATGAGAGTCCCAATACGTTGAGAGTAAAGATATTCCTTAAGCCGTACTAGCTGGTCACCTTTCGTATTCTAAATAATGTTATCATACGATTACAATCAATACAATTTATATGAAACATTAACAATTTTCGTTGCAGAATGTAAGATGGAGTTTGTTCCATCTGCAGAATAAAGTTCGTTCGTCAATTACATAAATTTATTTTCAACATTTTAAATCACGTTGTCATTTAAATATAATTAAAAAATCTCTTTGAACCTAATTATTACCTAACTGGTAAAGGATATCGCCGAGTTGTATTTCGGCAAGTTGTTTCTTTGCCGAGTTGTCTTTCACCGACTTGTCTTTTCACCGAATTGTCTTTCGCCGAGTTGTCTTTTCGCCGAATTGTTTTTCGCCGAGTTGTCTTTCGCCGAGTTTTCTTTTCGCCGAATTGTCTTTCGTCGAGTTGTCTTTTGCTGAGTTCTCTTTTCGCAGAGTTCACTGTCGCCCAGTTGCCACCGAACACTTTATACCAGTCCTGATGGTTTCAATCAGGACTATAAGTCCTTATGCGTCCACTAAGGGACATGCTTTCCGATTAGAACCTTCTACCGATGAGGATGGTTTCCATTGGCCGTGTCAGGTCATATCGTATCTACTAGCGAGGACCATTTCTGTGTTCCTCTCATTAACCCAAACTCAGGTATCATTTTCATTCATCTGCACCCTGATGACAGATAGTCCTCTCTCTCATCGTTTCCCATCACTCACTCGCCCCAAAGTCCACAGACGTCTGACCTAAAAGACCGCATGGGAAAATTACGCACAAGAGTTTGAAGCACACAGGATGAAGCAAACTCCGGTTAAGTATTTCCTTCCGTCTCCAAATGGAACGGGTGCATCAGCAGTGATCAGCAAAGAGGAGCCGGCCAGCGTCCACGGACTTCTCCGTTTCTCATCCCTTTGGGATTCCAAATCTAATGAAAGCAAGGTGGCCCCCTAATCACTAACATCCTGCAGTTAATCCACTTCCCATTTCTTTTAGCAGCATTTGGTGAGATGATCCAACATAAAGCGTGAAACTCGTGGAGCTGGGCATGGACTAGAGCACCTTGAGCATGCAGCTATCTCCTTCTCGGGCCTCCTTGGACAGCGGCTCTGAGGCCAGGCTGAGGCAGGTGTTGTTGTATCGAGATGCCCTCAGGGAGAGGAGGCTGTTATGCCGGTGGGGCCGCGGCCGCAGGTAACCCCTGAGGTGAACCCGGAATTTGTGGTGGAGGGAGGCATAGATGAAAGGGTTGTAGCAGGAGGAGCTCATGGCCACCAGGTGGCAGGAAACCTGCAGAATGTTAACGTAATTCTTGCTGATGATGAGGAAGTCCCCATCCAGATCGCGGATCAGGTTGAGGATCTGCAAGGGCAGCCAGCAGAGGGCAAACGCCAGCACAGAGGTGACGAGCAACATGAAGGTCTTGCGCTTCTTCTTGTTCCATTTGGCCTGGTTTGCCTCCACGGCGCCCGGCAGGCTGTGGTGCTTCAGGTGCATGGTGATGGCGCAGTACGACATGATGACAGACAGCAAGGGGATCATGTAAGACATCAGGAGCATCAGGCAGGAGTAGAGGAGCCGGAGCTTCTCGTACCCCATCCAGAATTCTTCACACACCACCAGGTCGTGACCGATGGGGTGCAGGTCAAGATAGCTGGTGTGAATAGACGGGGGGGCGGCCAGGCATAACGAAAGCAGCCAGATCCCGACCACAATCATCCCGCAGCACTTCAGGGTGATCCGCTTGCGGATGGGGTAGGCCACCACCACGTAGCGGTCCACGGCGATGGCCGTCAGGGACAGGACAGAGACGTACACCATGGCGGCCTGAATGAGGGCCACAAAGTGGCACATGAAGCGGCCAAAGAGCCACCCTCGAGTCTCGAAGGCATACGAAGCGGTGAGAGGCACGCAGCTCAGGCACATGAGGAGGTCGGCGGCCGAGAGATTTCCGATGAAGAAGTTGGTGGCGTTGTGCAGCTTTTTGTCCACCATGATGCAGGCCAGCAGGAAGGCATTGCCAATGCAAGCCACCACCACCAGGAGGGAGTAGAGGGGGATGAAGAGGGGCTTGAAGCGCAGGAGGAGCTGCAGCCCTGCAAACATGTCGACTGGATCAGTCAGGTTGGATGGACCGGCGCGGGCGCTCCTGTTGACGCCCTCTGAGTCAGAAGTGTCCATCATGGTGGCAAGCGTGGACGTCCAGCTACAAGAAAGCAGGTATCATGTTAATTACACGCTTTGATGTCCACTTATATCTAACCACACTGACCCTCCACTTATATTTTGTATAGCGCCTTTCGTCATACCAGGTACACCAATTACCAATTCAAAAGCAAAGCCCATCTGTAAATTAATGACTCATTTTATAGACCGTCTTTCATGAAGGATAATAATATACTGTTTGTACATTATATAAAGATAGTATGACATAAATAAACAGTACATAAATATTTCAAGGACGTCATTTAATCCATCCCTAAAATTATATAACACCTTTTCATAAATATTTCAAGATCATCATTCTGTCCATCCTTTATATTATTAAATAGAGCCTTTCATGAAGGGCGGCATGACTTGTAAAGTAGGTGTACACTGCAAGAGCATCAATCAATCAATCCTTTCATGAATTGCATTATGCACATTATATATTAAATATTCAATACACATTAATTTCAAAAGCAGTCAGTCAGTCAGTCATTGTCCAACCCGCTATATCCTAACTACAGGGTCACGGGGGTCTGCTGGAGCCAATCCCAGCCAAAACAGGGCGCAAGGCAGGAAACAAATCCCAGGCAGGGCACCAGCCCACCGCAGGGCACACACATACACACACACACACACACCAAGCACACACTAGGGACAATTTAGGATCGCCAGTGCACCTAACCTGCATGTCTTTGGACTGTGGGAGGAAACCCACGCAGACACGGGGAGAACATGCAGACTCCACGCAGGGAGGACCCGGGAAGCAAACCCAGGACTCTTTACTGCGAGGCAGAAGCACCACCACTGTGCCAATTTCAAAAACATCATTTAAGTAATCTTTTATGTTATATAGCACCTGTAATAATGGATAGAATAATAAAAATGGGATCCCATGGCCACAGTCTTATTTATTACATAGCAAGTTTCATGAAGGACAGTGTTACATACTGTACATTACGTATTCAATAGTATGACATAAACAGTACACAGTTTATACATTATAAGAATGTCTTTAAATCAATTACTTATATTAAATAGCACCTTTCATAAGAATTGCATGTTATATATTGTCACGCATGCCCAGGTGAGGGACAACATCAGAGCTCATCCAAGGTATGTCACACGCCACTTGGGTGAAAAGGGGACCTACCGCTAAAAATATCATCTTTTTATTCTCTTCTTCAGCAGTGAGAAGACCCCCATTGAGAGCCATTAATCCCACCTCTTCAACCCAGACAGCAATAAAAGCCCAATGCTACCAAAGCAGGGCATCTCATTTGGACCCGGATGAACCTACAGAACAGAGTTCCTCCATCTTTACTTGTTCATCAGAGCTACTGCTTTGTGAGCAGAAAAGGCTGCTTTATGTTCTGTTTTGCTCCCATGAGCACCTGTTTTTTTTTTTGTTTATTGCCACAAAATTCAAAGGAGCAACTTTGCAGGCACCCCAACATTTTCTACAGGTTCATGTACTTCTTCCACTATATACAGTATATATATAATGTCAGGCATGTGCGTTAGAGGACTCATTCTGCAGGCTTACTTACTCCAGGTATGCAATAACCTGCCAAGATGAGAAGGGGGGCTACTGCTAACTTTGTCTTCTCTGTCTTCTTCTTTCACACTGCCCAATGAGGGCACCAATGCCCTGCCCCTTCCACCCCAAGAGAAGATGTCCTTGAGAGGCCAAGCCGCTGGGCAGAGCGCCGTTTCATTTGATATAGCCAAAATGAAGTAGCACATTTCATAAGGTCATTGCCTGAGGTAGATGCAGCCAAGTGGGTTAGAGTGGGGGTCCTTTAATATTATTATTATTATTATTATTATTATTATTATTATTATTATTATTATTCAAGTTCAAGCTAGGCAACCTAAGGAAAATGTACTATTAACATGAACTCAAAGGATTAGGCTCTTAAACAAATATCTCTGGTCAAGTCAAATCATTTTTAGTCAGGCTGCATGCCTGTCTCAATATAGCTGCCAACTTGTGTTCCTCATTGTGTTCTCTTCATGGCCATGGTGTGAGACAGAGACAGAGAGAGAGAGAGAGAGAGGGAGGAGTAAACCAACTTTACACGTTCCTGTTGTGAACATGCCAGCCCATACCACAGACTGAGATGCAGACTCACAATGTCCACAAGCACACAGTTTACTTTTCTTTCTTCTTTACACACAACACACAGAGCACAATCACCAACAACCAATAAGTTTAGTCCTATTCTGTTTTCTTTTCTTTTCCTTATTCTTATTCTTTTTCTTATTCTTATCCATCCATCCATTATCCAACCCCCTATATCCTAACTACAGGGTCACGGGGGTCTGCTGGAGCCAATCCCAGCCAACACAGGGAGCAAGGCAGGAAACAAACCCCAGGCAGGGCGCCAGCCCACCGCATCTTATTCTTATTCTTTTACTTATTCATCTCTCCTTCTTCACTACCGCCTCCACTCCTCTCTCACAAGTTCCATCCTCTGCCTCCTGACTCCATCTCCTCGAATGGAGTGAGGTGGCCCCTTTTATGTTGCACCCGGATGTGCTCCAGGTGCACCCTGACGATTTTCCTGCAGCACTTTCTGGTTCACCAGGATTCTCTTCTGGCAGCACTTCCTAGTGTGGCGGAAGTGCTGCAGTCCATGGCTCCAGAACTGTCTAGGCGCCCCCTGGTGGTGGCCACAGGTCCCACACAGGGTCGAGCTTCCAAGCTCGAAGCCTGTGACCCCGATGTAATCTAGGGGTGGGGGGCTGCCCTCTTGCATTCCAGGGAAGATTTTGCCTCTTTCCCAGTCCTTCCATTCTCCAGGCATCCTGGCTGGGCAAGAATCCCAGCCGTCCGCCACACTGTCTAAATCCTTGGACCAATAGGGTGTTGTGGTACAGAATGGCCTCTGATTCAAAACCAGTCCCAAACAGCCATACTTCAGAGCAGTGGGTGCACACACCGCCTTTCTACACCTGCCCTCTAATAGTTGATGCCATTTGTTTAGCTGACGCTTGCCAGTCCGTGTAGTTTTATGACCTTCCCGCGGGGGTTGGCTTATAGAATGTCCTGCACTAAATCCCCCTTTGCCAAATCGGTTTAAAGTACCCACCACCCCCTAAAACCCGCCACCCCCAACCCTGTAATAAATTACACATCCTGAGTCCGTCCTAAAGACGTAGGGGTTTGTTAGTTGGACATGAAAGTACAACAATCCTAATAAAACACTGAAATTACAATTGGTATGTCTAATTTACAAACAAAGACATACAAATTATTTATTAGCTTATTTACAAAATATCACTGCACCACACTGACTTACCCTCATGTTTGAAGAATATGAGACTTTTGTGCTTTTGGAGTATCTGCACTTTTTTTTTGTTTCCTTGTATCTGAGGCTAGGGATTCATGCCAGCAATCAGAAGGTTGCAGGTTCGAATCCCATAAAAACGCCAAAGGTGACTCTACTCCATTGGGCCCCTGAACAGGGAGGGCCCTTAACTTGCGATTGCTCCGTCCTGGGAATGACGTTAATCCGCAGCCAGCTGGTCCTCCAATTTACAGGGAAAACTTGGGGGTTGGTGGCAGGATTGGCACTCCAGCCCACCGTAAAAAAACCCTCACCCCTGTTCCAGTGTGGCGCTGACGTGTCACCCGCTGCATGGCTGCACTTGGATCTCAGTCCGGGTGGATTGCCATATGGTGGGTGCTCTTTAATCAGCATGTGCTCTCACCCTCTCTTGTCATACCCATAGCCAGACAATAAGGGCCTAACACTGAGTCGCATTTTATGTCAAGTTATTACAAATGCCAATGGCATTCACAGGCTGCACATTTAGATATTTTATGCAATGAATCAAATGTTTGGTTTTTTTTCAATTGGGGGGCTCTTTTGTCCACTGGATTAACTGAGAGAAAATAACTGGTGGCAATATGTTTTAAAGGCTTCTTAAATGATCATTGTGGGGCAGGTTTAAAGTCTGCAGACGCGAATGTAGACGTCAATTGTTTCAGACGGTAGGAGTGGGGGTCCCCCCTTCAATGTCAGCAGATGGGAATGTGTAGTTGAATGAGTTCTGGCACTGGGAAGGCAGAAAGGGGCAAATGTTGGTACTGTGTTTCATTTTCTCCTTCTATTGAAATGACCTTTACGTGGTGTTAGGGACAGCACCCATGGGCTGGCGTCCCGGCCAAGATTGGTCCCATCCCCTTAATTGGCTGGGATGCTAAAATATCATATCAAAGCTAAATTCTCCCCTGACCCAGTAGATGGCAGCATCCTTGGGCTTTGTGACCCATTCGGATACCCGCAGGGAATGTTGGGAACTGTAGTGCAGTGAGGAAGCCAGCAGGGGTCCGTGGGTATCACAAGAGGGTGCTGCAGTGAGTTACGCTCCCTAATTTAAGGGATTTCTGATTGACCTTGACCATCTACACTAAAATTATCTATCTATCTATCTATCTATCTATCTATTATATAGTGCCTTTTATATATCATTCTATTATATCGTGTTTTCCAATCTATCTATCTATCTATCTATCTATCTATCTATCTATCTATCTATCTATCTATCTATCTATCTATTATATAGTGCCTTTTATATATCATTCTATTATATCGTGTTTTCCAATCTATCTATCTATCTATCTATCTATCTATCTAT
>JANRMT010062796.1:101756971-101786937 GCA_026402145.1 Polypterus bichir lapradei | reverse complement strand
TTGACTAATGGTTACATGTGTTTGATGATCAGAAACATTTTGTGTGACAAACATGCAAAAGAATAAGAAATCAGGAAGGGGGCAAATAGTTTTTCACACCACTGTATTATTTATGTGTTGTATCCCTTTAATTAGTTGTCATCCACCTTGATTTATTAGTTATTGTGATGTGTTGGAACTTGGCCAATCACAGGGCTTCACTTTGAACCTTATAGATTAGTTTGGTGCCATCTGAGCAGTAGAGTACACTGAAAAAAAACTATAACCTCCATTCAACTAAAAATAATAATAATAATAATAATAATAATAATAATAATAATAATAATAATAATAAGGTAATGATTCACACTTAATATTATCAATCTGAACCAATATAATTCTCTTTATCTTATTGAACCGACAATTTTAAAGTTGAGGCAAATCATTTAGGGTCTTTGGGTGTATATCACTTGTTTTATACTGAAGTAAATCTATTTTTTAAGTTGTTACAATCTAAAATGGTTTATTGGTCGTAACCTGGTTTTATGCTATTAGAAATATTATGAACATAACACATTCCAATGCTGTACTTTTTACATTTATTTAAAAATCTAGTGCAAATACACAAGCATTTTGCAGTGTAAATCTTAAATATACAACAAAAAAATATTAAATGTTTCTACAGCTTTCTTGAAAGTACAGTATATTTTATTATGAGTTCTTATATTTAAAATTAACAGTTGAGAAATAGGGTTACTTACCAGAAATCCTCCGTTATGAAAGTCTGCTGCTGAAAATGACCAGACCTGTATAGCCACGTCTACTCCACTCGGGAAAGTCTTCTTTTTTTTTGGCAGTTGGAAAATACAAAAGGCCCCTCCGACACAGCACACAAACAACCTAAAATATTAGGTTAACTGAAATAGGATTTTTATGTTTATTCCCTCCACCATAACTTACTTTGGTACAAACAAATTTTTTTGCTTTGATTGAATCTGAAACCAAATATTTCAAGCTACAACACTAAAAGACTAACCTTAAGTTGCTTGAAAGAGAAAATTTACGTTGAATGAACAACATCAATGTTATACATTTTTCACTGTAAGATCTTTATTTAAATGTGAAAGTTTGCATAATAATTTATAAAGTAAGTGGAATTTAATTGTTTGTCCTTAAAGTATATTGTCCATCCATCCATCCATCTTCTTCCGCTTATCCGGGGTCGGGTCGCGGGGGCAGCAGCTTGAGCTGAGAGGCCCAGACTTCCCTCTCCTTGGCCATTTCTTCCAGCTCTTCCGGGAGAATCCCAAGGCGCTCCCAGGCCAGCCGGGAGACATAGTCCCTCCAGCGTGTCCTGGGTCTTCCCCGGGGCCTCCTCCTGGTTGGACGTGCCCGGAACACCTCACCAGGGAGGCGTCCAGGAGGCATCCTGATCAGATGCCCGAGCCACCTCATCTGACTCCTCTCGATGCGGAGGAGCAGCGGCTCTACTCTGAGTCCCTCCCGGATGACTGAGCTCCTCACCCTATCTTTAAGGGAAAGCCCAGACACCCTGCGGAGGAAACTCATTTTAGCCGCTTGTATTCGCGATCTCGTTCTTTCGGTCACTACCCATAGCTCATGACCATAGGTGAGGGTAGGAACGTAGATCGACTGGTAAATTGAGAGCTTTGCCTTACGGCTCAGCTCTTTTTTCACCATGACAGACCGATGCAGAGCCCGCATCACTGCCGATGCCGCACCAATCCACCTGTTGATCTCCCACTCCATTCTTCCGTCACTTGTGGACAAGATCCCGAGATACTTGAACACCTCCACTTGGGGCAGGATCTCACTTCTAACCCTGAGAGGGCACTCAGGGCACCCTTTTCTGGCTGAGGACCATGGTCTTGGATTTGGAGGTGCTGATTCCCATCCCAGCCGCTTCTCACTCGGCAGCGAACTAATCCAGAGAGAGCTGAAGATCACGGCCTGATGAAACAAACAGGACAACATCATCTGCAAAAGGCAGTGACCCAATCCTGAGTCCACCAAACCGGACCCCTTCAACACCCTGGCTGCGCCTAGAAATTCTGTCCATAAAAATTATGAACAGAATCGGAGACAAAGGGCAGCCCTGACGGAGTCCAACTCTCACTGGAAATGGGCTCAACTTACTGCCGGCAATGCAGACCAAGCTCTGACACCGGTTGTACAGGGACCGAAAAGCTCTTATCAGAGGGTCTGGTATCCCATACTCCCAGAGCACCCCCCACAGGATTCTCCGAGGGACACGGTCGAAAGCCTTTTCCAAGTCCACAAAACACATGTAGACTGGTTGGGCAAACTCCCGTGCACCCTCCAGGACTCTGCTAATGGTGTAGAGCTGGTCCACTGTTTCCGCGACCAGGACGAAAACCACACTGTTACTCCTGAATCCGAGGTTCGACTATCTGACGGACCCTCCTCTCCAGAACCCCTGAATAGACTTTTCCAGCGAGGCTGAGGAGTGTGATCCCTCTGTAGTTGGAACACACTCTCCGGTCCCCCTTTTTAAAGAGGGGGACCACCACCCCGGTGACTTCAGTCCCAGAGATGGGAGAGCCCACCACAGAGTCCCCAGGCTCTGCTTCCTCATTGGAAGGCATGTTAGTGGGATTGAGGAGGTCTTCGAAGTACTCCCCCCACCGACCCACAACATCCCGAGTCGAGGTCAGCAGCGCACCATCCCCACCATATACGGTGTTGACACTGCACTGCTTCCCCCTCCTGAGACGCCGGATGGTGGACCAAAATCTCCTCAAAGCCGTCCGAAAGTCATTCTCCATGGCCTCTCCAAATTCCTCCCATGCCCGAGTTTTTGCCTCAGCAACCACCGAAGCCGCATTCCGCTTGGCCTGCCGGTACCTATTAGCTGCCTCCAGAGACCCACAGGACAAAAAGGTCCTATAGGTTTCCTTCTTCAGCTTGACGGCATCCCTCACCGCCAGTGTCCACCAATAGGTTCGGGGATTGCCGCCACGACAGGCACTGACCACCTTACGGCCACAGCTCTGGTCAGCCGCCTCAACAATAGAGGCATGGAACATGGCCCATTCGGACTCAATGTCCCCCACCTACCTCAGGACGTGGTCGAAGTTCTGCCGAAGGTGGGAGTTGAAGCTACTTCTGACAGGGGACTCCGCCAGCCGTTCCCAGCAGACCCTCACAACACGACCCTCTGGACAACGTTTTCCATTGCCCGGACGCGGGTCACCGGGGCCCCCCTCTGGAGCCAGGCCTGGAGGTGGGGCTCGATGGCGAGCGCCTGGTGCCCGGGCCTGCACCCATGGGACTTGGCCGGGCACAGCCCGAAGAGGTAACGTGGGTCCTCCTTCCCATGGGCTCACCACCTATGGGAGGGGCCAAGGAGCTTGGGTGAAGTGTGAGTTGGGTGGTGGCCGAAGGCGGGGACCTTGGCGGTCTGATCCTCAGCTACAGAAACTGGCTCTTGGGACGTGGAATGTCACCTCTCTGAAGGGGAAGGAGCCTGAGCTAGTGCGGGAGGTCGAGAGGTTCTGGCTAGATATAGTGGGATACAAAAGTTTGGGCAACCTTGTTAATAGTCATTATTTTCCTGCATAAATCGTTGGTTGTTACGATAAAAAATGTCAGTTAAATATATCATATAGGAGACACACACAGTGATATTCGAGAAGTGAAATGAAGTTTATTGGATTTACAGAAAGTGCAATAATTGTTCAAACAAAATCAGGCAGGTGCATAAATTTGGGCACCGTTGTCATTTTATTGATTAACTAATTATTGGAACTCAAATTGGCTTGGTAAGCTCAGTGACCCCTGACCTACATACACAGGTGAATCCTATAATGAGAAAGAGTATTTAAGGGGGTCAATTGTAAGTTTCCCTCCTCCTTTAATTTTCTCTGAAGAGTAGCAACATGGGGGTCACAGAACAACTCTCAAATGACCTGAAGACAAAGATTGTTCACCATCATGGTTTAGGGGAAGGATACAGAAAGCTGTCCCAGAGATTGAAGCTGTCTGTTTCCACAGTTAGGAACATATTGAGGAAATGGAAGAGCACAGGCTCAGTTCAAGTTAAGGCTCGAAGTGGCAGACCAAGAAAGATTTCGGATAGACAGAAGCGACGAATGGTGAGAACAGTCAGAGTCAACCCAATGACCTGCAACATCATCTTGCAGCAGATGGAGTCACTGTGCATCGTTCAACCATTCGGCGCACTTTACACAAGGAGATGCTGTATGCGAGAGTGATGCAGAGGAAGCCTTTTCTCCGTCCACAGCACAAACAGAGCCGCTTGAGGTATGCTCAAGCACATTTGGACAAGCCAGCTTCATTTTGGAATAAGGTGCTGTGGACTGATGAAACTAAAATTGAGTTATTTGGGCATAACAAGGGGCGTTACGCATGGAGGAAAAAGAACACAGCATTCCAAGAAAAACACCTGCTACCTACAGTAAAATATGGTGGTGGTTCCATCATGCTGTGGGGCTGTGTGGCCAGTGCAGGGACTGGGAATCTTGTCAAAGTTGAGGGACGCATGGATTCCACTCAGTATCAGCAGATTCTGGAGACCAATGTCCAGGAATCAGTGACAACGCTGAAGCTGCGCCGGGGCTGGATCTTTCAACAAGACAACGACCCGAAACACTGCTCAAAATCCACTAAGGCATTCATGCAGAGGAACAAGTACAACGTTCTGGAATGGCCACCTCAGTTCCCAGACCTGAATATAATTGAAAATCTGTGGTGTGAGTTAAAGAGAGCTGTCCATGCTCGGAAGCCATCAAACCTGAATGAACTAGAGATGTTTTGTAAAGAGGAATGGTCCAAAATACCTTCAACCACAATCCAGACTCTCATTGGAGCCTACAGGAAGCGTTTAGAGGCTGTAATTTCTGCAAAAGGCGGATCTACTAAATATTGATTTCATTTCTTTTTTGTGGTGCCCAAATTTATGCACCTGCCTGATTTTGTTTGAACAATTATTGCACACTTTCTGTAAATCCAATAAACTTCATTTCACTTCTCAAATATCACTGTGTGTGTCTCCTATATGATATATTTAACTGACATTTTTTATCGTAACAACCAACGATTTATACAGGAAAATAATGACTATTAACAAGGTTGCCCAAACTTTTGCATCCCACTGTATAGTCAGACTCACCTCAACGCACAGCTTGGACTCTGGAACCAATCTCCTTGCGATGGGCTGGACTCTCTACCACTCTGGAGTTGCCTCCGGTGAGAGGCGCCGAGCAGGTGTGGGCATACTTATTGCTCCCCGACTTGGAGCCTGTGCATTGGGGTTTACCCCGGTGGACGAGAGGGTGGCCTCCCTCCGCCTTCGGGTGGGAGGAAGAGTCCTGACTCTTGTTTGTGCGTATGCGCCGAACAGCAGTTTGGAGTATCCACCCTTTTTGGAGTCTCTGGAGGGGGTGCTAGAGGGCATACCTTCTGGGGACTCCCTTGTTCTGCTGGGAGACTTCAATGCTCACGTGGGCAATGACAGTGAGACCTGGAAGGACGGATTGGGAGGAATGGCCCACCGAACTGAACCCGAGCGGTGTTTTGTTATTGGACTTCTGTGCTCGTCACGGATTGTCCATAACGAACACCATGTTCAAGCATAAGGGTGTTCATATGTGCACTTGGCACCAGGACACCCTAGGCCTCAGTTCGATGATCGACTTTGTGGTCGTGTCATCGGACTTGCGGCCACATGTCTTTACACTCGGGTGAAGAGAGGGGCGGAGCTGTCAACTGATCACCACCTGGTGGTGAGTTGGCTTCGATGGTGGGGGAAGATGCCGGTCAGGCCTGGTAGCCCCAAATGTGTTGTGAGGGTCTGCTGGGAACGGCTGGCAGAGTCCCCTGTCAGTTCCCCTTCGGCAGAACTTCGACCACATCATGAGGTTGGTGGGGAACATTGAGTCCAAATGGGCCATGTTCCGTGCCTCTATTGTTGAGGCGGCTGACCGGAGCTGTGGCCGTAAGGTGGTCGGTGCCTGTCGTGGCGGCAATCCCCGAACCCGTTGGTAGACACCGGCGGTGAGGGATGCCGTCCAGCTGAAGAAGGAGTCCTATAGGACCTTTTTGTCCTGTGGGTCTCTGGAGGCAGCTAATAGGTACCAGCAGGCCAAGCGGAATGCGGCTTTGGTGGTTGCTGAGGCAAAAACTCGGGCATGGGTGGAGTTTGGGGAGGCCATGGAGAACGACTTTCGGACGGCTTCGAGGAGAGTCTGGTCCACCGTCCGGCGTCTCAGGAGGGGGAAGCAGTGCAGTGTCAACACCGTATATGGTGGGGATGGTGCGCTGCTGACCTCGACTCGGGACGTTGTGGGTCGGTGGGAGGAGTACTTCGAAGACCTCCTCAATCCCACTAACATGCCTTCCAATGAGGAAGCAGAACCTGGGGACTCTGAGGTGAGCTCTCCCATCTCTGGGACTGAGGTCAACGAGGTGGTCAAAGAACTCCTTGGTGGCAGGGCCCCAGGGGTGGATGAGATACGCCCGGAGTTCCTCAAGGTTCTGGATATTGTAGGACTGTCTTGGTTGACACGTCTCTGCACCATCGCATGGACATCGGGGACAGTGCCTCTGGATTGGCAGACCGGGGTGGTGGTCCCACTCTTTAAAAAGGGGGACCGGAGGGTGTGTTCTAACTACAGAGGGATCACACTCCTCAGCCTCCCTGGAAAAGTCTATTCAGAGGTTCTGGAGAGGAGGGTCAGTCAGATAGTCGAACCTCGGATTCAGGAGGAACAGTGTGGTTTTCGTCCTGGTCGCGGAACAGTGGACCAGCTCTACACCCTTAACAGAGTCCTGGAGGGTGCATGGGAGTTTGCCCAACCAGTCTACATGTGTTTTGTGGACTTGGAAAAGGCATTCGACCGTGTCCCTTGGGGAATCCTGTGGGGGGTGCTACGGGAGTATGGGGTACCGGACACCCGATAAGAGCTTGTTCGGTGGTTGTACAACCGGTGTCAGAGCTTGGTCCGGATTGCCGGCATTAAGTCAAGCCCATTTCCACTGAAGTTGGACTCCGCCAGGGCTGCCCTTTGTCACCGATTCTGTTCATAACTTTTATGGACAGAATTTCTAGGCGCAGTCAGGGTGTTGAAGGGGTCCGGTTTGGTGGACTCAGGATTGGGTCACTACTTTTTGCAGATGATGTTGTCCTGTTTGCTCCATCAGGCCGTGATCTTCAGCTCTCTCTGGATCGGTTCGCAGCTGAGTATGAAGCGGCTGGGATGAGAATCAGCACCTCCAAATCCGAGACCATGGTCCTCAGCCGAAAAAGGGTGGAGTGCCCTCTCAGGATTGGGGGAGAAATCCTGCCCCAAATGGAGGAGTTCAAGTATCTCGGGGTCTTGTTCACGAGTAAGGGAAGAATGGAGCGTGAGATCGACAGGCGGATCGGTGCGGCATCGGTCTGTTGTGGTGAAAAAAGAGCTGAGCCGTAAGGCAAAGCTCTCAATTTACCAGTCGATCTACGTTCCTACCCTCACCTATGGTCATGAGCTATGGGTAGTGACCGAAAGAACGAGATCGCGAATACAAGCGGCTAAAATGAGTTTCCTCCGCAGGGTGTCTGGGCTTTCCCTTAAAGATAGGGTGAGGAGCTCAGTCATCCGGGAGGGGCTCAGAGTAGAGCCGCTGCTCCTCCGCATCGAGAGGAGTCAGATGAGGTGGCTCGGGCATCTGATCAGGATGCCTCCTGGACGCTTCCATGGTGAGGTGTTCCGGGAATGTTCAACCGGGAGGAGGCCCTGGGGAAGACCCAGGACACGTTGGAGGGACTATGTCTCCCAGCTGGCCTGGGAATGCCTTGGGTTTCTCCTGGAAGAGCTGGAAGAAGTGGCCGGGGAGAGGGAAGTCTGGGCCTCACTGCTCAAGCTGCTGCCCCCGCGACCCGACCCCGGATAAGCGGAAGAGGATGGATGGATGGATGAGGAAGCTAAAGTATAGTTGAACAGACGCTATTTGGAGTTTCACACATATTGTTTGTTATAGAATTACAGTATTACGGTTTCCTCCTGTATAATATGTATATTTGTTAAGAATAATTACTTATTTAATTTGAGTAAATGCTTTATGGTTTAATGTTCTAGTAATTTCCTGATATTGATGTTTTCTTGAGTGTAGTACGCCATCTATTGGATAAATAAAGTACCTGTTAACGATTAACTTAAGGGAAAGAAACTGGGATTCATCGGAATTGGGTGACACTAAGAGTGGTGACCAGCAGGAGTCAGTGCTGGGGCTGCTGCTATTTATAATATATAGAAATGATTTAGATAGGAATATAAGTAACACGCTGGTTAAGTTTGCAGATGATACCAAGATGGGGGGATTAGCAGATAATTTGGAATCGGTTAAATCATTACAGAAGGACTTGGACAGCAGACAGGCTCGGGCAGATTTGTGGCAGATGAAATGTAATGTCAGTAAATGTAAAGAATTACACATAGGAAGTGAAAATGTGAGGTTTGAATACACAATGGGCGGTCGGAAAATCGAGAGTCCACCTTATGAAAAGGATTTAGGAGTCGTAGTGGACTCTAAGCTATCGACTTCCCGACAGTGTTCAGAAGTCATGAAGAAGGCTAACAGACTGTCAGGTTATATAGCGCCTTGATGTGTGGAGTACAAGTCACAGGAGGTTATGCTCAACCTTTATAACACACTGGTGAGGCCTCATCTAGAGTACTGGGTGCAGTTTGGGTCTCCATAAAGACATAGCAGCACTAGAGAAGGTCCAGAGAAGAACAACTAGGCTGATTCAGGGCTACAGGGGATCAGTTATGAGGAAAAATTAAAAGAGCTGAGCCTGTACAGGAGATTAAGAGGAGACCTGACTGAAGTGTTTAAAATGATGAAGTGAATTAGTCCAGTAGATCGAGATGGTGACTTTAAAATGAGTTCATCAAGAACACGGGGACACAGTTGGAAACTTGTGAAGGGTAAATTTCGCACAAACATTAGGAAGTTTTTCTTTACACAGAGAACGATAGACATTTGGAATAAGCGACCAAGTAGTGTGGTGGACAGTAAGACGTTAGGAACTTTCAAAACTCGACTTGATGTTTATTTGGAAGAAATAAGTGGATAGGACTGGCAAGCTTTGTTGGGTTGAATGGCCTGTTCTCGTCTAGAGTGTCCTAATGTTCTAATGTATCACCTTTTAATATTCTATCTATATAGTTTCTGGTTATGTCACATGCTGCAATTAAAAAAGAACTTATTCCAACCAGGGAGCTAGTGCGCCCCCCCCCTGCTGGATAGAGTCGTCTGGGTTGATTGTAACGCAAGGTGACATTCTCCTGGGTGTCTCTTAATTTGTAGCTCCCCATTAGGCCCTCGGTGGCCATCTTCTCACTGCTGAGGATAACAAAGATATTACCAAGTGTGCCCCCTATCACCCCAGGCTGGTATCGCTTACCTCTGATAAAATTGGAAGATGATCTTCCAACGAGCATGCGTGACAACATTATTTAAACATACATGCACATCTACAGGAATAAATAAGAGAAGTAAGAAAATAAATAAGAAATGAGTAAGAAGCAAGAATAAATAAGCACACACACCACACCACTGAGACTTGAAAACCCTGTGCCACGTCAGGCCAGTCAAATCGCATCCCATGGAGGGCACTTCATCACTCGTTCCACAACCCTAAATGCTGTTTTTTCTTCTCCGCCATACAAAAGTAATCAGTGAACCTGCTTTGATTCAATTTTCTTTGGATTTATTTCTTGCAGATGATGATGATAATGAGCTCGTTGCCTGAAGATCCCCCCAATGCCACAAATAAGCTCTTTAGCAGGAGATGGAGCATTTTTCAAAAATATTTCCAAGTGAATTAGTAATTCAAGGGGAGAAACTCTATGCATTCAGAACTTTCTTTATTTCTTCTGTGCACCAGTTTAGAATTTCTATCTATTTTGCCTTTTGCAACATCCGAATACCCAACAATGACAAAGTGAAAACAGAATTATCTGCAAATGTATGAAAAAATAACAAAGCTGAAATATTCAGTTGTCACAAGTATTTAGACTCATTAGTTAGTCCTTACTTGAAGCCCCTTATTCACCGATTTCAGCCTCAAGTCTTCTTGGGTTTGATGTGACAAACGTCACACGCTGGATTTCCTGCCATTCTTCTCTGAAGATCTTCTCAAGCTCTGTCAGGTTGGTTGAAGACCATTCATGGACAGATCACCAGGGGGCGCTCCTGAGCCTCAAACTGCAGACACGGTAATGCCCAGCACAATTTTGAGTTTAAATAAGAGATATTTTTATCATCTGCCAAAACTTTTCAATAATCATCCGTGCAAAGATCAATAACTCAGTGGTTCTCAACCTGTGGGGCGGGCCCCCCTAGGGGGGCGCGAAGTAACAAAAAGGGGGGGGCACGAAGATGTGAAGAAAAGAAAACAAGAATCAAAAATATGAAAAAAACATCTGTTGAAACCAAAACAAATTAACTTAAACTACATTCTGATACTAGGACAATAAATATAGAGTTAGATAAATGTCGATAAAAGTTAAGTAGGTATAATAAAATATGCATCACAATTTTAAAAAAAATGTTAGGGGGGGCGCGATTAAAACTGTTATGAAAACTCGGGTCGCAAATACTTAAAGGTTGAGAAACGCTGCAATAACCGATACACAATTCAGTTTCTTCTTCCATCCTTTCTTCAAGAGTACAATACATTACAATGCAGTTTATTTTTATATAGCCCCAAATCACACATGAAGTGCCACAATGGGCTTTAACAGGCCCTGCCTCTTGACAGCCCCCAAGCCTTGACTCTCTAAGAAGACAAGGAAAAAGTGGAAGAAACCTCTGGAAAGGCAGTACAAAGAGAGACCCCTTTCCAGGTAGGTTGGGCATGCAGTGGGTGTCAAAAAGAAGGGGCTCAATACAATACAATACACAGAACAGAACACAAGTAATCCTCAGTACAATATAACAGTGCAATAGAAATATTACAAGTACAGAGTAGAATTTAACAGTAGATGACATCACATAATAGGATTTGGATTTGTTAAGAGTTCTGGAGACCTCAGCCATCAAGCTGCCACCTCCTATTGGCCATTCCACAGCTGAGGCAGCGCTGGGCCAGCCAATCCAATGAAAGGACCCATCTACCTGACGATTCCTGTGATCCTCCATCAGGGATGACTTTACCTTAGGCAGGCAGAACAACATGGCAAGTGGGCCGTGGCACCGAGTACCGAGAAGAGAAACAGAATAGGTGAGGGTTAGTAACAAATTCCAACTATCATGTTACTTATGTTTTAGTGCTAATGACTGACAACAGAGATGCAGTCTGTACAGCTAATCAGCAGCTCTAGTCAGGGTGTGCTAAACTGAAGTAGTGAGTCTTCAGCCGGGATTTATAATATGAGACCGAAGGGGCACCTCTTATAGTAGCAGGCAGACCAGTCCACAGTTTAGGGGGGTCCTGTAACTAAAAGCTCAACCTCCCACTGTTATTTTATTAATCCTTGGGATCATAAGCAGACTGGCATCTTGAGATCTTAATGTGCACTCAGGTTTGTAAGTCATGATAAGTTCAGAATAGTAAGACAAACTTTGGCCATTAAAGTTTTTATATGTTAAAGGTAGGATTTAGAAATTTTGAAACTTAACCGGGAGCCAGTGTAAGGATTTAAGAACTGGAGTTATGTGTTCGTATTTTCTTGTTCTTGTAATGATTCTTACAGCAGCATTTTGGATTAACTGGAGGCTGAATAAAGAACAGTTTGAACATCCAGTGAACACCGCATTGCAGTAGTCAATCCTACTAGAAATCCATCCATCCATTTTCCAACCCGCTGAATCC
Organism: Polypterus bichir lapradei; assembly: GCA_026402145.1. Lineage (NCBI taxonomy): Eukaryota > Metazoa > Chordata > Cladistia > Polypteriformes > Polypteridae > Polypterus > Polypterus bichir. Next base: position 101,775,095 of record JANRMT010062796.1, on the reverse strand, counting down.
GAACACAGGGTCACGGGGGTCTACTGGAGCCGATCCCAGCCAACACAGGACACAAGGCAGGAACAAATCCCGGGCAGGGTCCCAACCCACCGCAGTCCTACTAGAAATAAATGCATTAATTAATTTCTCACAATCCCGCTTATTTAGAAAACGTCTTAATTTCCCAACATTTTTAAGATGGAAGAAATATGATTTGGACAACTTTGTAATGTGCGCTTTAACTCTTTGAGGGCTGAATATTTTCTTCAAAAAACTCAGTTTTCTGAAAAGCACACAAAGCAATGGTTTCACACATAAGTTAACAATAAATGTCTTTTCCTATGTGCTGCGACTGCTGTTGGTGCATGTTCGTCATGTTTGGCGGCAGTGGCTGTGTTTTGGGGACTCCTCGATGGTCAGCAGGAATGCACGGTGGGCCAGCTGCCTTGTTGTCTTTACACAGCAGGTGGGTGGCGGTTGCAGTGTGACACAGTATGGTTTGTACCTCTTGTCATCATAAGTGGTGGTCCTCCCAGGCAAACGCTGCTGTAGGCGCATCACCTACACTAAAGTGTTCACCACCACAATCAGCTAGGGACCGATCAGATGATGCTGGTACCTTACTTTCGTTTTTGATATCCATCTCCAGATCACTTGCATCAAACTCGGAGTCCAACAAGTCAGAGTCTTATTCAATGAAACATCCATGGAGTATTTTGCTTTGCACATTCGCTTTGGTCTTTCGCCAGATGTTGGTGCCATTTTAGAGGTTGTTTGCTCTTCACTACTCATGCATGCGTAGGGAATCGAGGTGAAATAAACAATGCTATGTAACTTTCCTTCTAGTAAAGAAAATCGACCTAAAAACGTAAGGGTGAGTTTTGTTGCAGTTAACAGCTGATTACCGTCCTCTACTCCTGAATTTTGACAAGGGTCGACATCAGCCCTGAAAGAGTTTAATGACATGCTAAAGTGAAAGATAACTCCGAGATTGCGGGCTGATTCAATAAAATTAATGGCGATTCCAACTGAGTTAAATGATGACAGAATATTGCTGCAATCAGCGTCACTCCCTCCAATAGTTCTCATCCATCCACTCCTTTAATTCACTAACACCACTAATTAAAAACAACATTGGAGAAACTTCTTTTGGTCTAAAAGAAAAGTAGAACTGGGTGTCATCTGTGTACAAGAGGAAATTAACATGATGTTTTCTAACGTTAGATCCCAGTGGAAGCATGTAAAGTGAAAACGGTAAAGGTCTCAGTACTGAGACCTGCGGGACACCATATTTAACTTCTGTGAATAATGATGGAGAGTGTTGCCTGCTGCCTCCCAACTCTGACTTCCCGGTGTGAGGTGGTGGGCTCCTTTTCAAGCAAGACCTGGGACAATTTCAGGTATCACTCCACTGCAAGTGAGGAGCACTTCAGTCATGTGTGAAAAACACTGTCGTACTTCCCAAACAGCACTCTTTGGCAGCACCCAAACACCGCAACAGGACCACGTTTCTGGACTCCAATTCCCATGATACCCTGCAGGCATCCTAATTGGGTTCAGCTCTGAGGAATACTGCCACATTCCATGTTGGGGAAAGACCTACTCCCGGTAAGCCCAGTCCTTTCATTATTGCCCTCGTGGCTGGGTATGAACCCTTCCTTTATCCCAGCCAGGATTCCTTCCTTCTTTCCTGGCACCTACTATTTATATATTGATATCGTATATTGTCATAAAAATGAGCCAAAGTCATCAAAAAAAGATTTGGAGCAGCCACCCGCATATGGTGCCCTTGTTGCAATAAGGAAAGTTGTTGTGAGCTGTTCACAAGTCAGAGTCCAAATCAGTACTAATGTAAGACTGTAAAGCCTTGTTCACACAGGCGTTAAAATCAAGCGTTTTTTTTGCGTTCGTAGCGTCCGGTGAGCGCGGATCAAGCGGCGAGTGTTTTCTACACGTAGGAGTCAATGAGAGTGTTCACACAGGCTTTGGTGACGTGCGTTTGTCCGGCTGCGCGTTTATACGGTATCAAAAAAACGTTGCATGCAGCTTTTTCTTGGCGTTCAAAACCCAACGAACGCAAGGAAACCGCTTCTAGTTCGTTTTCTGCGCATTTATTTTACGCTTCGGAGGACCGGATATATATATACAACATATATATTTTCATATTGCTTATTTTATTTTATTGTCTCATGTAATTTGTAAACCATGAACCTATTAATTTATGTTCTAATATAATATTTGATAACGATTATGTGGGGGGGGCAATCCATGGCGGGGGGGCATTTCATTGCATAACACCGGTGTAAGCGCACACTCGACTACTGTTTCCTTACCTCAAAGTGACAAGTAGTCTCTCTTCGGGGCTAACACCAAGTCGCATATTGGTTGATCGGCGTGCAATGTGGCATTGCACCAGCTGCAGCAGACAATCAAAAGTGGAAACCGACATCCGACAGTAATTAAAAAACTTGCGCGGAAATTTTCGCATTTCTTCATAAAGCACAAAAAAACTTCCTTTAACCCGACGTTGTGCAGTCAGAGGATGAACCCAGTAGCGGCGGCGATTTTTTCTCTCCCTACGTCGCCGTATTACGAGTATTTTTAAAACAAGAAGATTAATATCTAACATAGCAAAATGGTCCATATTGAAAGGAAGCACCTCAAATAAAACGACAAGGGCTTTCATATCCAGTTCCCGACACTGCCTCCACAGGTTAACACACAAACTACAATTTGGGCTGCAGGCTGGCGTTAGACAGAGACAAACGAACGCCGGTGTAGAAGTCAATCGATCGCCACCACAAAATGCAACATAAACGTCTAGGACGTTCAGAGCAAGTTCGTTTATCCAAAAACTTAACGCCCGTGTGAACAAGGCCTAAAAGATGGCGGTTTTACAGGCCGAGACAGGAAGTGACATCATCGGGGCCAGAACAGGAAGTTACGTTTTCAGGACCAGAAGTGACATCATTAGTGGTGCTGAAACTGTGCTCAATTTCCCATGGATGGTCAGCAGAGGATTGAGAAAGAAAGTCAGTGCAGCTTGCCATCCCCTGGTCTGGCGTGTATCTACCATCATTCAGGCCCTTTAGCTACCTCCCAATCGCATGTGTGTGGTAATATATATCTATATACTGTATATATATACTATCACACACATGTGCATAGGAGGAAGCTTTCTGGCTCATATACTTCTTATCCTGTCAGTTCCGGACCTCCTTGATTGAGCACGATATAATTACTGAACCCGGGGTTCTAGTCAGGGAACACCCCTATTGACACCCGAAAGCAAAAAAAGCTGAAGTGGAACCTGAGATCAAGAGAATGCTGGAACTTGATGTGACAGGAAAGTTACAGCCCCTGGTTCAGTCCCATGGTCTTATTCCCTAATCCCGATGGGGCTTATATGTTCTGTAATGACCTATATGGCAGTGCACAAGGAGATGAACCCTCACATCACAAGGTGGTTTTTGGACCTTCAACCTTACCGGTGTCACACACGTGTGCATGGGAGCCAGCCACAGGGACCAAAAGAAAGGAATTCCATCACTTCTTGTCCCGGCCCCGAGGATGACATCATTTCCGCAAACCTCCCTATAAAGCCCCACTCCCTTCCTCTGTTGATCAGTTCTGTTTTGGAGTCTGTTCTGTACATTATTATGCTGAATATTTTGCTTGTTTTGCAGCCAAGGTCAAGTATACGGGTGACTGCCCCAAACCTGTTTTGTGCCAAGGCACTTTATTTCACACCGGTTTACTTTCGTTTATTGTTGGGGCTCTCTCCAAGCCAATGCTAATGCTCTTTGTCGGGTTCAAGGTCTCCCAGTGCGAGCCGCCCAACCTAATGGGTCTAGGGGGGTGGGTACACGTGCGCATGGAAGACAGTTTTTGGGCTCTAATATTTGCATTTCCAAGCTGGACCAGGGGTTGTCGCTGTTCTCTGACTCATTCTCCATTTCCCATGCATACCCGCAGAAGAACCAGCATCCTAAGCCCTCCTCACCTACCACTTCTTCTTCCGTGGCACCAGTTCCCATCTCATCATGATGTCACTTCCAATGTCAAGACTACACTCATTTCTGACATTATTTCCTATCTACCACATATTTATAACAGCAATTTTATAACCACTGCGGTGGGCTGGCGCCCTGCCCGGGGTTTGTTTCCTGCCTTGCGCCCTGTGTTTGCTGGGATTGGCTCCAGCAGACCCCCGTGACCCTGTAGTTAGGATATAGCGGGTTGGATAATGGATGGATGGATTTTATAATCAACCTCAGTTCTGTTTGGAGCTTGTGTCTTGAAAAGAAACAGCACGGCCGACAGAGCTCGCCAACGCTACACCATCTAAAAACACTAGCGTGGTGTATGTGCCCAAAAAAAGTTTAACTGCATTCTCGTACCATTGCTCGCGTACTAAAGTGTCAGCAGGTATTTTTCATGGCATTACACGTGTAATTTGTGTGCATGCCCTTGACGATCAAACAGAGGAAGCTCCGCAGTATACTTGTGACTTTATGCTGTAGGAAGATAAGCAAATAAATCAAAATAAGTAACATTCGATCTGGCTTTTATATAAGTAACATATCAATGCTTCTTATGTAAAGACCATCACAAAACATAATCACAAACATGAGTTTGCACGATACGCTGGCGAGCTCTGTAAGCCGTGCTGTTTCTTTGACGGACAGGTGATTGGCAGGATGACTCCGGACTTCGTCCTGTATCCAAACGGTGCCATCTTTCGCCTTTACACCTGTTGCAGCTGCGCTGTTCATATATGTGAGTGGATGTTTCTTGCGGGGAGGGCATCTGTTCTCTTTCTACGATCTAAGTTCACCTCTGTTATAGCGCATCTTTATTTGAAAACAGCAGTGTCAGATCAGGGAGAGCGTGAACGCAGCTGAGAGAATAAAACTGAATAAAAAAAAACGCTAACCTTTACAAGTAGCATACATTTACGCCGTCTGTTACAGACTCAAATCAAATGTATGTTTTTATTGTATAACTAGCGACTGGGAGCCTGATTGAATTGGGCTACAAATTCTACGTTTGTGAAATCCATACTTTCTCTGCAAAGAATTATTTGTTTTTTTAAGTCCTTGAAATGATTTTGTTATCACAGCACTAATTTGTGCTTAAAATAGACCTTATCGGCCGATGTAATGAAGAGCTTCCTGTTTAAACGGGGCTGCGAGATGTGAACTCAGCTCTTCGGCGCACCTCATTTGATTTTTCCGTGCAAATAAATTTTCAAAACAAACTGTATTTTACGACTCTAATCAGAGTCGGAGTAATAATTATGTTGCCGTGGTCATTTTAGATCTGAGATCGGCTAAAATTTAAACAATGACCCTTGTTAATACCCAGCCGTCATTACTCAGTTTGCCAATAGATGTCAGAAGGACGGATGCCAAAACCGAACTGCCCAAAGATAGATTTCGACGTACCAAGCAAATGAAGATACATTCTAAATTACTTACGGTTCCGGAGCTGTCGAAGGGTTCAAGTCAGTCGACGATGTTAGTCTTGGAAAGTACGCCCCACCAAACCAACGTTCCATAAACCAACCGAACTTACTGTTATCTGCTCGAACCAACACCGACTTACTATACTCGGCCGTCCAGCGGCGTCATTGAAGCATTCGAACATTCTTAGTCAATCACGCAATACTGCGTCTGCGTTTGCCACGTTATGTTCTAACAACAAAGGCAGAGTCCCATTGCATGGTTCTAACTTGTATTGAGTCGAGGTATTGATGCGAACACCATACATATGGATAGTATCAAATTATATATAAGGATAGTAACAATAAGAGCAGCTCACTACTCAAAACGTTTATTTTGGGAGACATTAAGACTTGAACCCAGAACCTTCTGAATTAGAGTCAGCAGCTCTAACCAGTATACTTCCCGAGAAGTCAGGACAACAACCAACACTAACCTGATTTCCTTTTCTTCGGTTGTAGTCTTGGGGAAAAAAAGCGCATTTGTTCTGTTATACTTGTATTTTTTGTGAAAGTGCTTATTTGATACTAGGCTGACCCGCCTTTTAAGGCGACCGACTTTTAAGTTGACCACTTCTTAAGGCAATTCAATATGTAGATCAATTTGATATTTTATACAAACTCATTAATTTGGTTATATTGCATTTGAGCGGTATTACTTTCATACTCGTAGTTTCTGTTATTTTTGTGATGAAATTTAAACTTTTTTTCTATATTGAGGTCGCCCTTTTGAACCCCCCTGATATTTACTATGCAGTGAGGCATTTGTACTCCATCAACATTAATTATTTCCAGAGACATAATTTTGTCTATTTTTCCAGCGCATCGCGCACAAAAGCAAGGGAACGATGGGAGCGACAGAACTCTGCTCACATCATGTCGCTTCGTACCGCAAGCTGCAAGTAGTAAGTCTGTGATAAGCGGAATACCGCTACGCTTTCCACTCACGGAATGGAAGGACAATCCCGACCGCTTTTATATAGTAAGAAAGAAGAAGAAGATATCGCACAGTCTGGAGTAGAAAATCATCTTTTACCTGGAAAAACGAAACTACAAATCCCATCGTGCATTGCAAAATGGACGGGGCGTGTGTGAATCTCCGCGCCTGCGTAGCACTCACGGGACGGAAGGACAATCCCGACCGCTTTTATATAGAAGGATTTGGAGCTCAGTCTTCACACATTATACATTCGCTTCATGTCTACATTTTGTCGTTAGTACTAAAACATAGAAAAAGTTTGTGTTTTAGGTATGTGTTCAACATTTTCTGTCATCCTACACTTACACAGATCTTTGTGGACACGGAACACACGTGAAATGCATGTTTTCCGAATAACGTTATATTTTTTTAGCCGAGGTACCTGACTCACTGATAAACAAGGCTTCAGTTGGGAGACGTTTTTGCAGTTTCTCCGGCGGTGAGGGTGGTGGGGGGGGGTTAATGGGGGATGGTATAGCAGGCTGCTTGCTGCTTGGGATTATCAATACATTTACAAGACAAAAGACGCTGAATGGAGACGTGCGAGTGGATTTAAGGTGGGCCGGATTTATGAGTTTTCTCGTAAGCTTTGGTAATTCTAGTGTTAAGGTTGTATTATGGATGCTAGCGAATGCTAGTGTTTGTATTAATCCAAAGAAATGTTATTTTGGATTGGTGGAAGCCAAATATTTAGGTTACCTAGTGGGCCGGGGTATAGTCAAACCACAATGATCCAAAATAGATGCCACAGTGAATTGGCCCTGTCCGATAACCAAGAGGCAGGTACAGGCATTTCTCGGCTTAGCAGGATACTATCATTGGTTTCTGCTCCAGTTTTCTGAGAGACCAAACCCTTGACAAATCTTACAAGGAAGGGTAAACCTAATCACATGGTATGGGATGATGTTACAGACGCTGCATTTTGTGACCTTAAGCAGGTCCTTACGTCAGCTCCTATTTTGAAAGCACCTGATTTTTCTTTGCCTTTCATTCTCCAGACGGACGCTTCGGACACAGGTCTAGGTGCCGTGCTGAGCCAGAGCGTTGATGGAGTAGAGCACCCCCTAATGTACCTGAGCCGGAAACTGTTGGACCGGGAGACCAGGTGTGTGGCAGTGGATTGGGAAGCTTTGGTGAGTAAATGGGTGATTATTCAGCTGAGGTACTACCTCTTGGGACGTGAGTTCACCCTGGTGACTGACCATGTGCCATTACAGTGGATGGCGTTGCACAGATATTCGAATCCGCGAGTCACGAGGTGGTTTTTAGACCTAGAGCCTTACAAGTTTTTGGTTATTAATCATTGTGGTGTACTGCAGGCCAATGCTGATGCCGTTTCCCGAAGCCACAACCTCACGACCAGATACGCCCAACCCGATGGGTCTCGGCTGAGGTGGGGGGGGCCGTGTCACACACATGCGACTAGGAGTGAGCTGAGTGGACCAAGTGGAGGTAATTACCCACCAGGCCAGGGGGTGGTGTGCACTAAACCTACCTCTGTTATTTCTACAGGCCAAAAATGGGAAAACCTGCCTGATTCAACGACACTTCCGCTTCGGGCCCCCAGACTGAAGTCACTTCCTGTTCCGGCCCCCACACTGACGTTGCTTCCGGTGCCGGCCAGATGACATTACTTCCGCCTCTCTGCTTATAAAGCTGCCATATTTCCTCCACCAGTCAGTTCAGTGGAGAACTCAAAAGAATGCACATGAGTAGAAAAAACCTTTTGCAGCCATCGACAATATATGGGTGGCTGCCCCAAACCTTTTTGTGTGTGTCAAGGCTATTCATTTCACAATATATATATATATAGTGATGTATGGCTGGCCGTTCGTCCCAGCCAATACCCCCAAGCCACCAGGTGGAGCCCTCCCTGCAGTATGGAGGTGCCCCGAAGACCAGCAGGGCATCCTGGACATTGGAGTTTTTATACACAGCCCTGCTGGATACCATGGGGGCCACTAGGAGACTCTGCAGGGAGGAACGATGGTCATTTGCCTTACGCCCCGGAAGAACGTCCGAGTCACATGGACAAGGGCAATGACTTGTTTCCAGGGTGAAGAAAAGGACTTTTTATCTGACCCGGAAGTGATAAAAAATCACATGGACTAGGGATTGGAACACTTCCGGGTCAGGGAATATAAAAGGATTGTGGGAGTTTCCGGACGGCGAGCTGAGCTGGGTGGAAGGGTGGCAAAGCGTCTGGGTTTGTGGAGGATTGATTATTGTAGTGTATTAAGTATTTGTATGAGTATTGTGGAGAGGAGGGTGCTTTGTGCACGGTGCAGTTTGAATAAAATCTACTTTTGGACTTTTATCTGGTGTCTGGCATCTTGGACAAGGGTTCAAGGGAGCGATAGCGCCCCCTATCTGTCACAATATACAGTACAGGCCAAAAGTAGTCATCTGAAATGGTTTTCCCTTCACAGGTGTGCCTTATCAGGGTTATTTAGTGGAATTGCTTGCTTTATCAATGGGGTTGGGACCAGCAGTTGTGTTGTGCAGAAGTCAGGTTAGTTGGACGATCATTTATTTTTCAACAGGACACCTCCAGGCTGTGTAAGGGCTATTTGACCAAGAAGGAGAGTGATGGAGTGCTGTAAATGGGCATGAAAATAAAGAAAACACATTGAATGAGGAGGTGTGTCCAAACTTTTGGCCTGTACTGTATATATGATCCTAAATTGTCCCTAGTGTGTGCTTGGTGTGTGGGTGTGTGTGTGTGTGTGTGTGTGTGTATGCCCTGTGGTGGGCTAGTGCCCTGCCCGGGGTTTGTTCCTGCCTTGCGCCCTGTGCTGGCTGGGATTGGCTCCAGCAGACCCCCGTGACCCTGTGTTAGGATATAGCGGGTTGGATGATGACTGACTGATAAAGAGCCTTGACATAAAATAAAGTTTTGGGGTCGCCACCCGTGTACTTGACCCTTGGCTGCATAATAAAGCAAAGTGTTCAGTACAACAAAATACAGAATGGAGTCCAAAAACTGATGAACAGAGGAAGGGAGTGGGGTTTTATATGGACGTTTGCAGAAGTGATGTTGCCCTTGGGGCCGGGGCAGGAAGTGACACCTTAGTATTTACTGTAGGTAGGATTTCCCATGTCTGATCTGCGGATACAAAATAAGAGGGCTGAATGCACCCCTCTACCTCCTGGCTGGGCATGGAATTCCCTTCTTTTGGTCCCTGTGGCTGGCTCCCATGCGCACGTGTGTGACAATATATACACATATATATATATACTAGCAAAATACCCGCGTTTCGCAGCGGCGAAGTACTGCATTAAAATTTTTATTAAGAACAAAATTTAACCTTTTTAAACTGAGGGAAAATATGCCAATAATTATTTGTTAAGGATCTCTTTGTATACCACGTTGTCAGTTCGGCCCTCCGGTTGTAACATGACCAAGCTGTGCGCTGAGCTTACTCTTGAGCATGTAACTTACAGTTGGCCATGTGAACAGTAATCTTGTCTCAAATCTCACAGCTTGGATTGCTGCTGTCATAATCAGTTTGAGGTTCATGGTTTGTTTCAATTACGACAGTATTTGCAGGACTTGTGTTGAAGTGACATTTGGCATCTGTCAAGCGTTGTAAGCTTACAACCGGTTTCATCGATAACTTCACATCCAGCTTTTGAGAGTTTAAACATTCATAGACATCAAAGTGTCCACTACTGAAATCGTCACATGTGAATCTAAGATGTTTAAGAGGCATTGGCGGTTGTCGAAAGGTGTAAAATATTTGGCCATTTCGGTGCACTTGAAAGCGACAACCAAACAATTCAGCGGCAGCCATCAACTCACATGCAGAACCATAGGTGAAGGGCTTAAGCATTTCACTCTTCTAGTGCTCCTGTGTAGTCTAATTATCTCCTGTACCATCATCAGTCCACACCTTGAACCTGTCCCAGTCATTCAATACATAAGACACAATGTTATCCCGGATATCAAGAGTGAGCCTGATATGGCCTTGCAATATGTAACACAGAGAATGGAAAAGGCAGGTGCCATCTCCAGGCATGGAAACCACTCAGTAAGTGACAGTTCTTTGATCGATGGTGATCACCTCGATAGACATGTTAATGGGGGTTGGAATGATGAAGGAAATGGGTACCTGAGCAATGTAAAGTAAGTGTAAAATACCTACACAATAACTATAATCGTAATAAACGAACAATAAAACAGCGGAGAAGCCGTGGATTAAACAAAAAGGCTGTAGTTATCAGCAGGGAGACGTGAATCCCGTGGCGAAGCAAGGAAGGGAATGTAGAGACTGGAGCGACGGACAGCCTTATATAGGCAGACAGCCAACAACGTGGGAGGCGTTGGGATGGGGGACCCAACACCGCCTCACACGGTGACCGAGCTGCAGGCTATGGACGTATATATGTACGTAAGTAGGATTCAGTTAGCGTTGGGAACCCGTGTACCAAATTTCTTGAAGATGGGCCCATAAGTAACAAAGACTGTTGAAAAGTTTAATATGGCGGCCGACAGTGGCATCATACCACCAAAATAAGTACGTACATTGGTTTCGGTTAGAGCAGGGAAGCCGCCTACCAAATTTCGAGAAGATGGGGCCATAAATAAGAAAGTTAAACATGGCGGATGTTGTTGACCGTTATGACCGTTACGCGTAGAATTTCGAAATGAAACCTGCTTAACTTTTGTAAGTAAGCTGTAAGGAATGAGCCTGCCAAATTTCAGCCTTCTACCTATACGGGAAGTTGGAGAATTAGTGATGTTGGAAAATTCAATATGGCGGCTGACAGTGGCGTCATACCACCAAAATAAGTACGTACATTGGTTTTGGTTAGCTCAGGGAAGTCACCTACCAAATTTTGTGAAGATGGGGTCAGCCTTCTACCTACACGGGAAGTTTGAAAATTGGTGGCGTTGGAAAGTTCAATATGGCGGCTGACAGTGGCGTCATACCATCGAAATAAGTACGTACATCGGTTTCGGTTAGCGCAGGGAAGCCGCCTACCAAATTTCGTGAAGATGGGGCCATAAATAAGAAAGTTCAACATGGCGGACGTTGTCGACCGTTATCGACCGTTATGACCGTTACGTGTAGAATTTCGAAATGAAACCTGCCCAACTTTTGTAAGTAAGCTGTAAGGAATGAGCCTGCCAAATTTCAGCTTTCTACCTACATGGGAAGTTGGAGAATTAGTGATGAGTCAGTCAGTCAGTCAGTCAGTGAGTGAGGGCTTTGCCTTTTATTATTATAGATATATATGTGTGCTTGGGCGACAGCTTAAAGGCTCAGATGATGGTAATTTTTCCTCCAAACCAGGAGATGGCGCTGTTGTCTGATGCCTTCTCTCTTACTCCCTCTGCAGAATGGATGAGAGACAGCCTTTCCACCGCTGATATCTCTTCCATTGTCTTCCCTCCTGCACTCTCCTTTCCTCCTTGGAATCCACATGACCTCACCTTCCCATGAGGCAGTTCTTGTTTGGACTCGCGTCTGGAGCGACATACTTTTGTCTCTTTTTTTTTCACTCTACATTATATGGGTAGCGGATGTGCCCCAAACCTTTCTCTGTGTTAATTCTCAATATTGCATTTATTTATTTATACATCTGCCCCAACATTAAACACAATGCCAGGTGAAGTGAATACCATTAATTATCTAACAATGGCACCTATCCAGGAGTGAGATACTGTATATTAGGTAGCAAGTGAGCAATCAGATCTTGAAGGTGATGTGTTGGAAGCAATCAAAGTGGGCAGGTGTAAGGATCAGTGCAACTCTGACAAGGTCCTAATTGTGAAGACTGGACACTTTGGCCAGAGCATCTCCAAAATTGCAGGGCTGTTCCTGGTCTGTAGTGGTTAATTCCTACCAAAAAGTGAACCGGTAAACTGGTGAAAGGGTCATGTGCGCCCAACGTTCATTGATGTGCATGGAGAGGGAAGGCTAACTCATCTGGTCCGATACTACAGAAGAACTACTGGCTCACAAATTGCTGAAAAACGTAATGCTGGCCATGAGAGAAAAGGGTCAGAACATCCAGTGCATCACAGGTTGCTGCATACGGAGCTCCTTTGTGTAGCCACCGCTGAAAGCTCCTACCACGAGCAAATGAATGTCAGAACTGGACCTTGGAGCAATGGAAGAAGGTTGCCTGGTCTGGTGAATCTTGTTTTCTTTTAGGTCATGTAGACGGTGGGTGCGTCTGTGTCATTTACCTGGGGAAGAGATGGCAGCAGGATGCATTATGGGAAGAAGGCAATTCAGTGTGATGCTCTGGGCAATTTTCTGCTGGGAAACCTTGGGTCATGGCATTCATGTAAATGTTACTAAAAGTTTTTGCAGACCACGTACACCCCTTCATGATAACAGTAATCCCCGACCACATTTGCCTCTTACAGCAGGATAACGCATCCTGTCACACCACCAAAATTGTTGAGGAACACGACAAAGAGTTTGGGGGTGTTGACTTGACAAGCATTTGTAAGATGTGCTGGAAAATGAAGTCTGATCCATGGAGGCCCCACCTCACAACTTACGGGACTTCAAAAGTCTGCCGCTAACGTGTTGGTGCCAGACATCACAGGACAGCTTTGGAGGTCTTGTGGAGTCCATGCCTCCATAGATCAGAGCTGGTTTGGTGGCACAAGGGAGGGACCTACACAACATTAGGCTGGTGGTTTTAAAGGTTTGGCTGATCGGAGTATGTATTGATATGGTATGTATATGACGAGACTTCTGAACACTTTGAGACCCTCAGAGACCCTCCCCAATGGGGCAACATGCAGAAGCGTGACTGCCACGTCTGTTGAGGTTTACTTGTCCGTTGCTGAAGCAACCGCAGATTTGCAGCGCCACAGAAACAACCACAAGCTGACCACAGCTACGCGCAAAGCACCGGTCACCCAATGGCTGATGCAGGGGACATTATAACTTGGTCACTGACCTGGCCCCTCGACCCGGCCTGTTTGCTGTCTCTTTGTATAGCAGAATGGCAGATCCTGCTACACTAAATAACCGTGCTGTTCCTGTTTCGAGCAAAATAAAGTTGGTTTTGGTAAGGAACTGAGTCTCAGCCTCGTCTTTGGGGTGCAAGACACTGACTCACATGTCACAATACGGTTTTTATTGTCTTTTTTTCCCTCATGGGAGACACCCTCCTCTGTTTCCCACAAGCACAGCACTACACAAATCTCTTCTTCTTCTTTCTCTCTCTTTTCTCCTCCACACCTCCTCCTCACAAGTTTCATCTTCTCCCACCCAACTCTGGCTTTCGAATTAATGGCTGCTGGCTCCTTTTATCCTGCACCCAGAAGTGCTCCAAGGTCGTTGTTCCACTTCCAGCAGCAGTTCTGGGTGTGGCGGAAGAGCTGCCCATAAGGGCTCAGCAGCTGCTGCAGCACCCCCTGGTGGCACCCACAGAACCCAACACGGCTGTACCAAACTCCAACTCCCATGGAGCCCTGCGGGAGTCTGAGGCACTGGTACAACCCGGGGTGCTGCCACCTAGTGCTCTGGGGGAAGTAATGCTCTGGAGATGCTCCCTCCTCTGGTCCTTCCAGTGTGGAGGTGTCCTGGCCGGACATATATATATGTAGAGAGAGATAGTGAAGGCAATGATGAGGTGAGAACAAAGATGGTTGATGTTCCACCGTAGAAAACCCTGTTTATTCACCAGAAGAAGGCAAACACAAGCTGAACGTAAGGATTGTGACCTCAACAAGCTCAGTTACTTAAATGATGGCCGCTGACGTTTGAGTCAACCGAAAGGAGAAAAGCCGTAGGGTTAGCCTGGTAATCTTCAGTGGTCTCCGTCTAGTGGCTGCATCTCTGTGGGGAAGGAGGAAGCAGAAATACAGGAGCTGCTGTGCAACCAAACGTCAACTCCCTCCCCTTGGTGTGACTCATAAGTAATCCCCTCAGAGACTCACCAGGCTGTTGCAGCTCATAATACCATATTTATAATATACAGCATGTGTACGCGCACATCAACAATAGCCAGAAATAAATGGCATAAAGTTGGCTGAGCCAGAAACTGGTGTGATGAGCCCCTCAGGATGACTTCACAAAAGCTATAGATTAGTAGAAGGTCTCTATCTGAGGGGGCAACAACATCATGTTTTAGTAGATTTGGTGATGGGCATTGCATCTGTTTTGAGCCCTGCTGTGACATTCTGCCAAATTAGGAAGAGTGACAGACACACAGACAGATAGACATCCTAGTTTAATCTAAAAAAACTTGATTATAATTCAAAATGTATTAAAAATACAAACCAAGAATATGACAGAAACATGCATATTAGATACTCTGCACACATTGTTAAATAAAGTACTTAGATATATCTCTGGATGCATCAGTGATGTTTCCTAAGATCATCGGGTGTTTCGGGTCTCACAACATCAGACACCCTCTCTCAGGTGACCCAGCCGGGGTTGGTCACGCCCCAACTTGTGTCCCAGCAGCACTGGCCCACTTTGCGGACCTCTTGATCCAAATCCACCTCGAGGCTCTTTCTGCGGCTTCTGTGATAGACTTAATGGCTCTCCTCTTTGCAGCTCCTGTGATTCCAAGCCTGGCAAAGATCTTACACAGGGATCGAGCGGCAAAGCCTCTGCAGCCTACTTCTATAGGCTCACAGCCAGCCTTCCAGCCCTTCCTTTGGCAGTCCTCAATGAGCTCCTGGTACTTGAGCCGCTTACACTCATTTGCCTCTTCCATGCGGTCCTCCCATGGGACTGACAGTTCCAACAAAAGGATTTGCTTGGACGATGCAGATGTTAAAACTATATCGGGTCTCAATGAGGTTGATTTTACAAATTCCGGGAACTTGAGCTGCCTGCCCAGGTCAACCCGCAGCTCCCAGTCTGCTGAAGATGAAAGGAGGCTGGTTGATTTTTGCTTTGCTTGCGCCTGCTCACCAGCCCTTATGAAGGCAATTCTTCTCTGGCTGCCAACATATTTGTTGTTGGCCACTGCCTGTTAAACAGTCTCTGCTATTCACTTTAGGACCTGATCGTGTCGCCAACGGTATCGGCCCTCTCCAAGGGCAGATGGGCAGCTACTCAGAATATGCTCCAGGGACCCTCATCCAGGACAGAGTGGACATGTTGGAACTTCACTCTTGCCCCAAACTTGCAAGTTCGTTGGGCTGGGGAGCACGTCGTACACAGCTTGGACCAGGAACTTAATACGCTGTGGCTCTGCCTTCCAGATGTCGTTCCAGGTGATCTTCCTCTCCAGCGCTCCTTCCCACCTTGTCCATGCCCCTTGCTGCCGCATGCTCACCGCCCTGCTGATCCTCACCTCCTCAACACCTGCTCGGACTTCCTCTAGGACCAATTCTCGTCTCGCCTTGCCCTGAGCCTTGTTGTACTGTAGCTTTGGAATTGCTCCCAATCCTGCTCACCCCGTTGCCACTGTACCCACAAGTGCCTTGTATCTCAGCCGAGACTCTGCCAACTCCAATCTCTCTTGTGCTCTCCACTTCCTTCCTGTTCGCACTTCAATACCTGCTTCTGTTACTCTACAATCTCCAGAGCCTTGGTAGACTAGGGCCTCTCTTATACGAGAAACCCTGAACTCCTCCTCCAGACTGCTGATAGGAAGCTGAAGCTTATTACTCCTGCCATATAGTGCTACACTCGTTAGACTGCGAGGAGGGCCAAGCCATCTCTGGAGATGACAGCTGATCTTCCTCTACAGGGCCTCTACTGTAGACATCGACACTTCATACACCAACAGCGGCCAATGAATCCGTGGCAAAATGCCATGCTGGTATATCCATGCCTTAAATCTGCCAGGTAAACCAGACTTATCTACTGCCGTCAACCAAGCTTCCAGCTTCTTGATCGTTGTCTGTATTGACGCAGTATCTCTGAGGCTACAGTCAAAAACCTTACCTAGGCTAGTGACTGGTTTCTCATTAATTGATGGTATTGTTACGCCATCCACTGAGAAGCGAAACTTGTCCACCACTTTCCCTCTCTTCAGTACCATCGACCTGGATTTTGTTGGCTGAGGCACTGAGGTACTGGTGACTGTCAAGTCATCCATAAAGGCTCTGATCGAGGGCTGCCGGATCCCAGACTTGGACAGGGGGCCTCCGTTCCAGCAGCCTTAACCAACATATTCATCGCGAGAGCAAAAAGGATCACAGAAATTGTACAGCCAGTGATTATCCCTTTCTCGAGTCGATGCCAGTTTGATGTAATACTCCCTGAAGTAACTCTCAGCCTGAAGTTACTGTAATAATCCAGAAAACTGAAAACTAAAAACTGAAACAAAATAAAAACTTGTAATCAATATAGAAAGATATCAGAGATGAAAGTAAATATGAAACAATCTACATAAGAAGGTCACTATATGGTCGATAGACAGACAGATAAAAGGCACTATATAACAGAGATAGATAGATAGATAGATAGATAGAGTGTGGTGAGCGGCTGGAGGTGGTACTCAGCTGGGACGTCCGGAATGACCGGAGGAGAGATTATGCCTCCTCCAGACCCTGAGGGGTGCGACTGCCCTGGTGGCTTTGGGGACCATGGGAAAGGAGCATGGAAGCTCAAGCCTATAGGGGCCCGTGGTCACCGCCAGGGGGTGCCCAGATGCCTGAGGAGTCCTGGCCCTCAGCACTTCTGCCACACCCAGAACTGCTTGGGGGAAGAAGACCAGGGATGCCTGGAGTGCTTCCGGGGGCATGGCCGGCAGGAGTTTGTTGGAAGGCACCTGGAGCACGTCCAGGTGAATATAAAAGGGGCCGCCTCCCTCCATTCGTGAGCTAGAGTCAGGTGGAAGAAGATGGAGCTCAGAGGAGAGGAGAGGAGAGGAGAGCAGTGGAAGCAGACCTGAAGAGAAAGGCATTGTGAGAGGCCAGGACTGAGGGTGTTTGGTATGGGGTACTTGGTTGTGTGCTGTCACATTGTAAATACTACTGTGTAGATAAACGTGTGTTGGGTGCTTAAATGATGTCTACCTGTCTGTGTCCTGGTCAGCTTCCACAATAGATAGATAGATAGATAGATAGATAGATAGATAGATAGATAGATAGATAGATAGATAGATAGATAGATAGATAGATAGATAGATAGAGTGTGGTGAGCGGCTGGAGGTGGTACTCAGCCGGGACGTCCGGAAGGACCGGAGGAGGGATTATGCCTCCTCCAGACCCTGAGGGGGGCGATTGCCCTGGTGGCTTTGGGGACCATGGGAAAGGAGCATGGAAGCTCAACCCTATAGGGGCCCGTGGTCACCACCGGGGGGTGCCCAGATGCCTGAGGAGCCCTGGCCCTCAGCACTTCTGCCACACTCAGAACTGCTTGGGGGAAGAAGACCAGGGACGCCCGGAGTGCTTCCGGGGGCATGGCCGGCAGGAGTTTGTTGGAAGGCACCTGGGGCACGAGGGGCCGCCTCCCTCCATTCGTGAGCTAGAGTCAGGTGGAAGAAGATGGAGCTCGGAGGAGAGGAGAGGAGTGGAAGCAGACCTGAAGAGAAAGGCATTGTGAGAGGCCAGGACTGAGGGTGTTTGGTATGGGGTACTTGGTTGTGTGCTGTCACATTGTAAATACTACTGTGTAGATAAACGTGTGTTGGGTGCTTAAATGATGTCTACCTGTCTGTGTCCTGGTCAGCTTCCACAATAGATAGATAGATAGATAGATAGATAGATAGATAGATAGATAGAT
>JANRMT010062796.1:101745631-101756961 GCA_026402145.1 Polypterus bichir lapradei | reverse complement strand
TAGATAGATAGATAGATAGATAGATAGATAGATAGATAGATAGATAGTGTCAGGGATGCCGGGGCAACGACCCGGCCGGGACGCCGTGAGAGACCGGAAGAGGGTCAAAGCCCACCCTAGATCACGTGGGGGCCGTCTTCCTGGTTGCTCTGGGGGCCACGGGTACAGGGCATGGAAAATCCACCCTGTAGGGGCCCGTGGTCACCGCCAGGAGGCGCCCCAATGCCTTGGGGACCTGTTACCCCAGCACTTCCACCACACCAGGAAGTGCTAGGGGGAAGATTTAGGATGGCACCCGGAGAGCTGCCGGGAGGACAGCCGGCACCTCCGCCACGCTGGGGCGTGGCCAAGGGAGGAATGCCGGGAACACCTGGGGCTCATCCGGGAACTGGATAAAAGGGGCCGTCTCCATTCATTCAGGGCTGGAGTCGGGTGGAAGCAGGACGAGGCAAGAGAGGAGAGTGGAGGCGGCCCGAAGACAAGGCATTGTGTGGCCAGGACTGTGTTTGGGGTTTGTGCACTGACTTTGAATTGTAAATAGTTTGTAAAATAAACGTGTGGTGGTGGATTACAACATGTCTGCCTGTCTGTGTCCGGGCCACATCCACAATAGATAGATAGATAGATGGATGAAAGGCTCTATATAATAAATACACAGATTTTTTAAAAATCTTTACCAAACCAGATTATAAGAATGACACACATTCAACATGTTTCATAAAATAAATAAAAAATACAGTTACCAATGTTATTCTTAGATTCTTGATTCTGAACTCCATAAAGCTGTATAAAGCATCTCATACTTGGCATATTCATCAAAATAAATTCATAAACCACAGCTCAATCCTCACTCTGCTATTCAAGCTCCTCTATGACTTTCACATTATATTTTGACATCAAATCAAAAATTAATTTTCAGCTCCTTTGCATCAATCGAGCATAACGCCCCTTTTTCCCCCTACGCATTTTCAAACCCTCAGCTCGTATTCTTCAGTTTTTAATGATCAATTAACAGTTCAATCCTTCAGTGAGTATTCATCTTAGACATCAAATGGACACCTGTAGGCGTTTTTCTTCATACAGCTTTTTATTTTGATATTTTAAGAGAACTAACTTTGCCTCACCTAGAAAAACATTCAGCAACTTAATTCAATGTTTGCTTTGTTTATAAACTGTAAAGTGTGTAGCCAGATGCTGTAATGACAGCTTGGGACACAGTGAGGAAATTTTGGGGAGCTAACCAGGTCATCCTGTTTATTATTCATAGACGAAAATTCAAACAAAAGAAAAACAAAACGGACGCTCGTAAGCGTTTGTCCCTTCAGCAGGATCATTAGAAAAGTCTTTGATGTTTGATGCGTCCGAGGGGTCACAGTGGCCAGTAATGACACCTCCTTCTGGGGTGCCCAGGGTTTTATGGCAACTGGATGGAAAGGGGCGGGGTTAAGCACATTCCTTGGGAGGCTTCTCAGTTCTGTGGGGAAAGAAGGAGATGACCTCATTAGCAGCAGCGCCCCCTCTCTCTTCGGGAGGATATTACATACCTTGAATGAGCCTGGGAGGAGGTCCTCCGACACGCATGCATGACACGTGATAAATCGTTACAGTGCTCTGAAAAAGGGGGATCAGGTAGTGAAAGTGCTGTCATTTCTACATGGTGTGACTGCAAATCCCCTTCAATGACAGTGACAGTCTGCAATGTGCACATTAATGACGTCTGAATTGTGTGATTTGTCATTTTAAACTGTGGAGCAGAATGGGGGGTTAAATCGAGGAAAAATGTGTCTGTTTGTTCCCAAACATTATAGAGTGCCCTGTATTTGTTTATTGAGGTTATGTGAATTGCCACTTGCAAACTGTCACTGTGTGTGTGACTACGATGCGTGTGTGTGTGTGTGTGTGTGAGAGTCGTCCCCTCCCTGTGATGGTCCAGAGTCCTGTCCAGGCCTGTTTTCAGCCATTTGCACAGTCCCAGTGGGATGCCATCTGGCCCCCAAACCCTGAAATGAATTATTGTTATTATTATTATTATTAATATTAATAATAATAACAATACATTGTATTTATATAGTGCCTTTCCCATGCTGAAGGCCCTTGTAAGGGATTAAGAAGGTTCTAGAAATGCCCTTCCGAACTCCATTGAGGGCTGTGGTGCCCGCACCACCATTGGACGCCCCCGAGTGTCAATGCTCTACCTTGTCACCTTTAATAAAATCCTTTGCTGGAATAAAATTTTCATATCAGGCAGAGTAGTGCAGAATATTCAATGAAGAAGAAACCTATTATGTCTTTAACATTTCATTTAAGCTGTTAATACAATTTTAATGCAGAACAGGAAGCTTTTAGAGTCGCTAATGTGCGGTCACCTTCATCCTTTTCTACAAAATAAATACAGAAACAGTCTGAACTTTGAAGCAGAATCAGCAGGCCATCAAGCCGGCTCAGCCTTTTTCCATTGACTCGGAATGATTTTTCTCATTTTCTTGGACTGTAACTTGTATGTGACTTGTTTGGTACTTTTTTCCATCAAACATTACTGTGTGCTTTCTGTAAATGTAAAGTGTTCAAAGGCATTTTTTATTCCATATCAACTCACGTGTAAATGCCAGGTAGGATTTATCTGGCATCCCATCCAGGAGAAAAGAGGAAAGCTGGAATAGAAGGACAGCAATGGACTAGCAGTCCATCCAAAACTGGGTGTAGGAAACCTGACATGGTCAAGAGGACAAAACAACGGAGCAGTGGGGGAAGGCTCCTATTTTGGAATATGTTTACCCACCCCATCCACTAGAGGGCAGCGGCCTATGACCTCAGTAAGCATGTGGACACCTGCAGGGGATGATGGGATTTGTAGTGCTGTGTGTCAGCTCTGCTGGATCCCCTGGGGCCTCCATTGCCAGGATTCATGATCCTTGTTTCTCAGGGCTTCCGTTTGACCCAGAAGTGTTTCCATTGGGGCATGCCCTGGCACCAGAAGCACTCCTGGGTCTGATATAAAAGGATGCCATCTTCCTTCCCTTGATGCTTTAAAGATTTGCTTTGTTGGCTGGCTCTCCTCTTTTTCTTTTGGTTGAATTTTGGTTTTGTTAAGATTGAATTGATTGTAAGGATTGTTACTTGCTTGTAAGTAAAATGAATTAAAATACAAATAAAAAAAGGAAGCCATTCAGCCTCCTCCAGTTAAACCAGAGTCAGGAGGAATGAAGGCAACACTCGGTGGATGGAGAGAAATGTGAAGAGAAGGAAGAAGAATTTGCTTGTGATTTTGCAGCCTTAGAAGAAACTTCCATCCATCCATCCATTATCCAACCTGCTATATCACGGTCACAGGGGTTTGCTGGAGCCAATCCCAGCCAACACAGGGCGCATGGCAGGAAACAAACCTGCAGGTCGCCATCCCACCACAGGGCACACACACACACACACACACTAGGGATAATTTAGGATTGCCAATGCACCTAACCTGCATGTCTTTGGACTGTGGGAGGAAACCCACGCAGACACAGGGAGAACATGCAAACTCCACGCAGGGAGGACCCGGGAAGCAAACCCAGGTCTCCTAACTGTGAGGCAGCAGCGCTACCCACTGCGCCACCATGCTGCCTCTAGAAGAAACCTTTGTGAGGTATTCTGATATTAAAAAAACTTCTGTTTTGAACCCGTGACTGCATTTGTGTTGTTTGTGTCTAGGGTTTGGGGCTTGCTGGCGCCCCCTATCTGTCACACATGCTACTCTTTTTACATTACAAGTATTGTAGCTGCCTTTGTCAAGTCAAAACAGTGAGTAACTGGAGAGTGAAGGGTTCGGTTCTTATAGAGGCTAGGCAGGAAGAGGCGGGTTCTAGGTGGAAGTGATGTCTGCAGGAGGGTGTGGTCTGGAAACAGAAGTGGGAGGAGCTCTAGCAGGGCTTCTCTTCTGGTGGTTGGCGGAAGAGGGAGGAAAATGTATTAGTGCAGCTCATCCACCCCGACTCTGCTTCTTACCCCCCGTTAACCCCTTAGACTGCCTCCCATGCGTGCGTGTGTGACAGGAGAAAGCCCTGGCTGTAACAGAACACAAACCAACAGCTCTGATCCACCAGCCCAGAGAGGCACATCAACTGTAGAAATGAGCGTCACTGCCAATGGGGTGGCTCTTATCATTCTATTTGAAAGGAATTCCTTTTGTCTATGGGAGTCCCCCAAGAAGCCTCGATATACATACTGATGGCCAAAGGTCCAGTGGTGATTATAAACTGGTCTGGAAGGCATGTATTAGATGTACTCTTTGAAAGACCCTTCCTAGAGATGGTCAGCAGCCATACCACCTGAGCTTCAAGACTTGTCATCCATATGAAGCTAAGCAGGGTCAGGCCCGGCCAGTACTTGGATGGGACACCATCTAGGAAAATCTTGGGTTGATGCTGGTGAAACTGTTGGTAAGACCAGCAGGGAACACTTACCCTATGGTTTGTGTGGGGATCTCAGCCGGGGATGCTGTGCTCTATATATGGTGGCGCCCTTCAGATGAGAGGACCTGACTCTCTGTGGTCATACAAGATCCCTGGGTGAGTTTGGGTGTATCCCGATGTCCTGGCTAAACTGCCCATCACAGCCTAGTCCATTCTGGATCCCTAATCACCCCCTGTCTCCAACTGGTTTACCACCAAACTCCTTTACCACCTGATAACTAATGTGTGGTGAGCGTACTGGCACAATAATGGCTGCCATCGCATCATCCAGGTGGATGTTACACATTAATGGTGGTTGAAATGGCCCCCCACTGTCTGTTAAAAGCACTTTGAGTAGCGAGAAAAATGCTACATAAATGTACGAAATTATTATTATTATTATTATTGTAAGGCTCGTTTATACTTGATGCGTCCACATTGCTGTACGGGTCTTCTAGGGTGCGTGTGATGTAATGTCCTTGTCTTGACGATCGCACACCTCCAGAATTTTGCAACCAGCCGGCCATGTTTGCGTCAACTGTGCAAGCGCTAGACAAGAGACCATCAATTCTTAGGAGAAACAGTCATGTTAAGTGTCGCTACCCGCACCTACACAATGCGACATTAGAAGAACACAGCAACAGCCAAATTTGTCCACAGATTCATGGCGAGAGATCGCCCAGACCCTGGGCAAAGATACAACAACAACAACAACATTTATTTATATAGCACATTTTCATACAAACAGTAGCTCAAAGTGCTTTACATAATAAGGAATAGAAAAATAAAAAACACAATACGAAAACAAAATAAATCAACATTAATTAACATCAAATAAGAGTAAGGTCCAATGGCCAGGGGGGACAGAAAAAAGATTAAAGCTTGTACAGCTTGTACAAATGGCAATAACTGTGTGATCGATATGTAAAGGCAAAGAAAGAACTTGGGGAGGTTCTGCAATCGTTCAGCGACCGTGCAGCAAACACTCAAAATTAAACCGACCAGTGTGTACACGACCCTGCCTGCAGCTGCCTGTTTAAGTCCAGTGCTGCCCCCTGTGACCATTTTAATTGGCTTATGAGAGTTGAAAGCAGCTGGATAGATAAAGCAACAAAAGAAGTTTTATCACGTAAGAAACTGATAGTGTTTATACAACAATGCATAATCTGTAGAAGAAAGAAGAAAGAAGTTGGAAAATAAAACCTGTAATTAGCATGACAATACAGAGCCTCACCAAGCACAAGAGCTCCTCAATTCCCCAAACGTATCAATTTGATTAATGAATCACCATCTGCCCCCTCGCATATTATAATACATCTGCTGTCATTGCTCTCTCGTCATTTATTTTGCCACTCTTTAAAGGTCTCAGGCTTCACCTGTCCTAGAAAAATACACCTAGTTACGCTTGTCTTCAAGTTTTCCAAATACCGAAATAGAAATCACCTCAGAGAATTGTGTTCTTCTGAAGAGTGTGGATGGGTGTCATCTTTTTGATGATTGTTCTTAGGTGCCAAGGTGAATGGACTGGCATCCTGACTGGGACGGAGTGTAACAGCCATAATGGAAGGACAGAGTGGAAGGAGCTGCAACCCGGCTTCTCGTTTCTCACTTACATTTGAACCTTACGCAGTGAATATTTTCCTCTTCTCATGGCTTCTCCTACCCCCTCTATGCTGACGATGAACAGATCCTCCTCTAATTTTCCTCTCACAACCCACAGCTTCAAGTGGAGGAGCAGTGAATTCCTCCCAAAGCTCTGTGCTCCTCATCCTCGTATCTCTAAGACTGAGCCCAGACACCCTGCGAAGGAAACCACTGCTCGTATCCTCAATGTCGTTCTCTCAGTCACTGCCCACAGCTCATGACCATAGATGATGGTAGCACCACAGATTGACCAGCAAATTGAGAATTTCACTTTTCAGCTCAGTTCATTCTTCACCACAAATGACTGGTAGGACATCTGCTGAGATGTGGATTCCGCTTCAATTCACCTGTTAATTTAACAAAAACCAACAATTTAATACAAGTTCAGGAACGTAAAAAAAAGAAAGAACAAAAAGAAAGGTCGGGGGGGGGGGGGGGTCCACCCTGCATATTATCACAATGCAGCAAATGATTAGAAGTGAGTGATAACAAAGGACTGAGTCTAAACAGTGAGTAACAGGAGAATGAAGAGTTTGGATCTTAAATAGGCGAGGCAGGAAGAGGCGGGATCTAGGTGGAAGTGATGTCTGCAGGAGGGCGTGGTCTGGAAAAGGAAGTGGGTGGAGCTCTACCTGGGCTTCTCCTCTGGTGGACTGCAGAAGAGGGAGGAAAAGGCATTAGTGCACTTCATCAACCCCTGACTCTGCCTCTTATCCTCCTTATCCTGCTGTGCTGATGATGCACAGATCATCCTCTAATTTTCCTCTTACAACCCACAGCTTCCAGATCACCAACTGTCTCTCTGCCATCTCCTCCTCTTCATCATCATCTTAAATGTTATCTTTTCAAAGTCAGATATCCTATAGTTACCTTCTAAATTCTCAATCCTCAGATTTGGCTCTAAGCATCGATGTCACGCTTCCACCAATAGTTACGGTAAGGAATCTTGTTGCGACTCTTCACTCCTTACTTTAACTCATCCAACGTATTTCTTCAATGATCCAATCCTGTCATTGATTTCCTGTAAGATTTACACTATTTGACCTTTCCTCACTCCTTGTTCAGACCTTCCCGGGTCTTTGTTGGATCTTCCTGCAGTTGCTGTCCTGACCTCTCCAGCTCCTTCAGAACGCTGCTGGTTGTCTGCTGTTCCCTCTTCCTCCTTTCACTCTTACTGCTCGTCTGCTTCGGTAATTTTGTGGGGCCAGACATGACTCTCAGATGGGGACAATCCATTCAAAAGTGTGCAGTGAATAGAAGTGAGATTCTGCGTTGCACAGGCTCCACCCACAGGGCTTCTCCCTAAAGCACCCACCTCCAGTTTCTCCAGTCCGTGTGTTTCAACCTGCCGCCGGGGTTGCAAAAGACGAAAGACTTAACATTGAGAGAAAATAAAAGGCTAAAATTGCTGATATCCATTCAGGAGCTCAGTAGTACAAGGTGAGTGAAGCTTAATAATAAATTATATATATATTGTCACACACATGTACTTAGTAGGCAGTCAACAAGTCATAAGGTGAGTGAAATATCACGAGATGAAGGGTTGATTTCTAGCACTAACGCCCCCCTCTCTTTCTTTCATCAGAATCAAAGAAGAAAAATAACAGTTCTATTCACTCACCTTCACCACTTCCAGATTCACAAAATGGCTGCCCAATGTCACTTCCGCTTTCCGGCTCCAAATGATGATGTCACTTTCAGACACACAGTCCAGTCCCAACCCCCTGGAAATGACCCTCTATCTGCCGCAACCAGGTGTTACATGGGTGACCCCTTGGCCTGGTCCAGCCACTCGGGTCCCCAACAATGAGGATCTTACGAGCTGGATCACCCTCGGGGAAACTCGCCACATGGCCATAGTGCCATAACTGACATTCTCCGAGAGCAACTTCTCCCAAACATCCAAGAACAGTTTGGTGACCAACATGAACAATCCAGTATGATGGAGCACCGGGCCATAAGGCAGAAGTGAGAACTAAGTGGCTCGGGGAACAAAACATCATCATTTTGGGTCCATGGCCAGGAAACTCCCCAGACCTTTAATCCCATTGGTCAATCCTCAAGATCAAAAGCTCCCCAATTCTGACAAACTCCAAGCATTGATGATGCAAGAATGGGCAGCTGCCATCAGTCAGGAATTGGCCCAGAAATTGATTGACAGCCTGCCAAGGTGAATTGCAGAGGTCTTGATAAAGAAAGAACGACCAACACGGCAAATATGGACTCTGCACATAAATTTCATGTAATTGTCAATAAAAGCCTTTGAAACTTCTGAACTGCTTGTAATTCTACTTCAGTATACCATAGAAACATCTGACAAAAAGATCTAAAAACACTGAAGCAGCAAACTTTGTGAAAACCAACACTTTGGTCATTCTCGTAACTTTTGGCCACGACTGTACGTTTCTCTCTGATGGCGCAAAAACATCTTTTTCACAGATATTTCATTTTTATCCATTCCTTGTCTACCTAGATCTTCTGTTTAGTTGAACTTATGAGAGGCTTGCCCAGTGTATGTATGAGGGAGTGAGGACTCGTGTTGGGGTAACAGACAAGACCCCACGTGTAGGGGATCTTCTCTAAGTCCTTACCTCTTTGATCAGGTTATGGATGTGTCAAGTCGTGGGATAAAAGAACGAGCCCCCCAGTGCAGGCTTTGTGCTGATGACAGTGTGTTGTGTAACACCAGACAGGAGGATATGGAGAGGAAGCTGGAGAAATTGAGAAGGGCTTTAGAATGCAGAAGATTGAAGATAAATAGGAAGAAGAAGAAGAAAACTGAATATCTGTGGGTTAATGATGATCAAGATTCAGAAGTTAGCCTGCTGGGGGAGCCATTGAAAGGAGTGGAGGAGTTTAAATATCTTGAATCAGTGGTAGCCCGAGATGGAGATTTAGACGCAGAGATAACTCATAGAGTGTGTGTGATGCTAAAGCCTCACCGGGATGCTAACACATTGGAGTGCCGACAGATACTGAACAGCAAGATTCAAGGTGCTACTCACCCTTTCCACAACTACACCATCGAGGGGGTCAGAGGGGGTTGCTGTGAATGACCTCTCCAGAAATCGACCACAATCTCTTTGGTCTTACCCACATTCAGAAAGAGCAGAGGTAGGTAGAGTAGCCAAAAATTGTACTCAAGTAAGAGTAGCGTTACTTCAAAATAATATGACTCAAGTAGAAATAAAAAGTAGTCATCCAAAAAAATGACTCAAGTAAGAGTAAAAAAGTATTTGGTGAAAAGACTACTCAAGTACTGAGGAACTGTTTGATTATAATAAATGATTTCTTTTTTAGAAATGTAATAAGACAGACAAAAATCTATATATATAATTCACTAAGTCCATGGCAAGCAAGATGCACTCAAGACAGAGCCACGCCCACCAACTCACAGAGCCCCGCCCACCAACAATTCACTAAGTGGCCGACCATGGCACGCAAGCCAGACCATGGGATACGCACGACAGAGCTCCACCCACCAACAATTCAAGTGAGAGCGAAAGCATTTGCCAAGAATGTTTTCATTAATCAAGAACAAAAGTCAGAGGTTCGAAGACGATCAGATACCGTCGTAGTTCCGACCATAAACGATGCCGACTCGCGATCCGGCCGCGTTATTCCCATGACCTGCCGGGCAGCCAACCGGGACACCAAAGTCTGTGGGTTCCGGGGGAATTGACGGAAAGAGCACCACCAGGAGTAGAGCCTGCGGCTTACTTTGACTCAACACGGGACACCTCACCCGGCCCGGACACGGAGAGGATTGACAGATTGTTAGCTTTATCTCGATTCTATAGGTGCTGGTGCATGGCCATTCTTAGTTGGTGGAGCGATTTGTCTGGTTAATTCTGATAACAAGCGAGACTCCATCCATCCGTCCATCCATTTTCCAACCCGCTGAATCCGAACACAGGGTCACGGGGGTCTGCTGGAGCCAATCCCAGCCAACACAGGGCACAAGGCAGGAACCAATCCTGAGCAGGGTGCCAACCCACCGCAGGAACAAGCGAGACTCCCTCCTGCTAAATAGTTACGCGACCCCCGAGTGGTCGGCGTCCAACTTCTTAGAGGGATGCCTTCCAGCCCCGTCCCTCGCTTTGGAAGGTGGGGGCGCGCCGGCGGTCCTCCAGTTTTCAGCCACGGACAATTGTATGTTGCTCTCTCCAAAGTTCCATCTTTTCAATCGCTTACAGTCGTATCCTCAAACCCACCCCATTTGGACAACTGTGTCTTTCAGGAAGTGTTCACCCATCAATACATAATTATGCAGCGTATGCTATGCCGCGGGTTGGCTAGTATAAAATAATGTGCAAATTCTGCTATTTCCAAATAACAAAATAAAAAATGAGTGAAAATAAATAACATCTTTAAAAAAATAAAGATGGGTGGCACGGTGGCGCAGTGGGTAGCGTTGCTGCCTTGCAGTTAGGAGACCCGTGTTTGCTTCCCGGGCCCTCCCTGCGTGGAGTTTGCATGTTCTCCCCGTGTCTGCGTGGGTTTCCTCCCACAGTCCAAAGACATGCAGGTTAGGTGCATTGGTGGTTCTAAATTGTGCTTGGTGTGTGTGTGTGTGTGCGCCCTGTAGTGGGCTGGCGCCCTGCCCGGGGTTTGTTTCATGCCTTGCGCCCTGTGTTGGCTGGGACTGGCTCCAGCAGACTCCCGTGGCCCTGTAGTTAGGTTGGATAATGGATGGATGGACAAAATAAAGATGCACAAATAACACAAAGTTCCAAATCTCAGTTTTTCACAACAAAGCTTTTGAAGCCGATTCCTACAGTAGGTGACACGTATGTCTGAACAGTGCAAACTACTTACAGTGACGAGATATCCTGTACACTGACAGTATAATACTGCAGATTCACTTGCCCTCCAAATAGCACAGCTGATAGAAAATAACATTAGAACAAGGCAGCTTGTGCACGTCCAAGACGTCTCACTTTACCTTGACTGTCTGTGTCTGTGCATGTTGGGTTAAAACGTGCTTGTTCTTCACTCAGTGAAGTGATGGTTAAGCTTCAGCAGGGGTTCGCTCTCAAGGTTCTTGCAGTGAAGCTGTGACCGTTTAGCAGTGAACAGGAGCCCCGCATGACTAAAACGTCTCTCACAGGCTGCAGACGCAAGAAGTTTGTGTGTGTTCATGTGACTGCATGGCTACATCTGATTGGTAAAACTGAGTCATGTGATTATTGTTGCTATGTCTGATTGATGAAACGGAGTCATGTGATTATTGTTGCTACGTCTGATTGGTGAAAC
>JANRMT010062796.1:101697049-101741555 GCA_026402145.1 Polypterus bichir lapradei | reverse complement strand
TCCTGACCTGAATCCAATTGAGATGCTATGGCATGACCTTAAAAAGGCGGTTCATGCTAGAAAACCCTCAAATAAAGCTGAATTACAACAATTCTGCAAAGATGAGTGGGCCAAAATTCCTCCAGAGCGCTGTAAAAGACTCATTGCAAGTTATTGCAAACGCTTGATTGCAGTTATTGCTGCTAAGGGTGGCCCAACCAGTTATTAGGTTCAGGGGGCAATTACTTTTTCACACAGGGCCATGTAGGTTTGGATTTTTTTTTCTCCCTAAATAATAAAAACCATCATTTAAAAACTGCATTTTGTGTTTACTTGTGTTATATTTGACTAATGGTTACATGTGTTTGATGATCAGAAACATTTTGTGTGACAAACATGCAAAAGAATAAGAAATGAGGAAGGGGGCAAATAGTTTTTCACACCACTGTAGATAGATAGATAGATAGATAGATAGATAGATAGATAGATAGATAGTGTAACAAAGGCGCTATATAGGCGCCTGACCCAGCACAGATGGACACAGAGGCACGTATAAAAAACACAAAGCCTTTAGTTTTCTTCGGCTGTGGGACACGTCTTCCTTGTGCCACACAGCCCAAACACAGTCCCCAAAACACAAGCACCAAAACAGTTCTTTTCCTTCCTTCTTTCCTTTACCACCACTCCTCCTCAAGCTTCATCTCCTTCCTCCCAACTCTGGCTCGTCGAGTGGTGGTGGCTGGGCCCTTTTATAGCCCACCCGGAAGTGTTCCAGGTGATTAACCACCTGGTCCTAATTGCAATTCTGGGTGGGGCTGAAGGCTCATCCAGCTGGGCTGTGGGAAGCATTCAGCCCCCCCTAGCGGCCACCCCAGGACCCAACCAAGCTGTGGAGGACCCTGCGGGTGATTGGGAAATCACCATCGGCCAGGGAGGCTGCCACCAAGCGTCCCGGGGGAGGTACTGGACTGTCCATGGCGGCTCCCCCGGAACATAAGCAGCAGGGGCGTCCCTGCCGGGCATGGGACCCGGCTGTCCTTCACAATAGATAGATACTTTATTAATCCCAAGGGGAAATAGACAGAACAGAAAAGGAGGTGAGGTTGGTGTTTATGCCAAACAGGATTTAAATGTAAGACCTCTTCAGTTGGATGATGAGCCCCATCTTAGTGAGTACATATGGCTTCACCTGGAAAACATTAGAGAAAGAGGTCTTATCTTAAGCAAACGTGAAAAGAATTTTATATATATAGATAAATGATTTAGATAGAAATATAAGTAACAAGCTAGTTAAGTTTGCAGATGATACCAAGATTTGCAGATAATTAGCAGATCATTTGGAATCCGTTATATCATCACAGAAGGACTTGGATAGCAGACAGGCTTGGGCAGATTTGTGGCAGATGAAATTTAATGTCAGCAAATGTAAAGAATTACACATAGGAAGTAAAAATGTTAGGTTTGAATACACAATGGGGGTCGGAAAATTGAGAGTACACCTTATGAGCAGGAATTAGGAGTCACAGTGGACTCTAAGCTATTGACTGCCAGCCAGTGTTCAGAAGTCATTAAGAAGGCTAACAGAATGTCAGGTTATATAGCGCCTTGATGTGTGGAGTACAAGTCACAGAAGGTTCTGCTCAAGCTTTATAACACACTGGTGAGGCCTCATCTGGAGTACTGGGTGCAGTTTGGGTCTCCAGGCTACAAAAAGGACATAGCAGCACAAGAGAAGGTCCAGAGAAGAGCAACTAGGATGATTCAGGGCTACAGGGGATGAGTTATGAGGAAAGATTAAAAGAGCCGAACCTTTACAGTTAAAGAAAAGAAGATTAAGGGGAGACCTGACTAAAATGTTTAAAATTATGAAGGGAATTATTCCAGTGGATCAAGACTGTGACTTTAAAATGAGTTCATCAAGAACACGGGGTCACAGTTGGAAACTTGTGAAGGGTGAATTTAACACAAACATTAGGAAGTTTTTCTTCACACAGAGAACCAGAGACACTTGGAATAAGCTACCAAGTAGTGTGGTAGACAGTAAGACTTCAGGGACTTTAAAAACTCGACTTGATGTTTTTTTGGAAGAAATAAGTGGATAGGACTGGCGAGGTTTGTTGGCCTGAATGGCCTGTTCTCGTCTGGAGTGTCCTAATGTTCTAATTGGGTTGGAACAAAAACCTGCAGCTACTGCGGCCCTCCAGGAACAACTTTTCCCACCTCTGCTGCAGAGGCTATGTTAAAATCACTTTCTTTCTTTCTTTCTTTCTTTCTTTCTTTCTTTCTTTCTTTCTTTCTTCTCCTTCCATTTGTTAAGAAATACATTTTTTTAAATAGCACAGCTTGAAATTTCAACAAGCCTAATACGAAATGCCAAAACGCATTACAAACTACTTGAGAAGAGTGATCTCGCTCCAAAAATTACCAGCTGAGAAGACGTGCAAGACCTGCTGCAGAAATGTAATTATCTGAGTGGCGTGCACGCAGCTGGCTCCCTTTTATCTCATAATTATTTGCCGTTAGGGTTGAGACTCGCTGATAAACACCCAGTGTTGCTAATCCTGAAAATGAGAATTGCTCTTCCAACTCTGTCATCTTTTGTAGCTCCTTGGCCATTTTTTTTTAGATGACAAATATCAGTTTTTGCTTGCTGCATATTTGTACAGATGGACACAACATGACTTGGTGATGAAGAGCACAAAAGAGCAGGTGAGAGAGAGCGAGAGAGAGAGAGAGAGAGAGAGGGGAGTGTCTTCAGTAAAGAATACCACTAGGGGGCAGCAGCTGAAGAGAATGTTGGGGAGCTGCACTACTCCCTCTGGTCACTAGATGGCATCAGAGAATTTTAATCCTGTGCATACTGAGTGAATTGGTGTTCCTAAATTCATTTTAGTGTGTGTGTGTGTGTTCACCCTGTGAAGGACTGGCCCTCTTTTCAGAGATTATTCCTGCCTTGAACCCAGTGGTTGCTGGAATCGGCTCCACCTTCCATGTGACCTTAATTAGGATAAGCAGATTTGAAAATGGATGGATGGATGGATGGGTGGCATGGTGGCTCAGTGGGTAGTGCTGCTGCCTCGCAGTAAAGAGACCTGGGTTTGCTTACCGGGTCCTCCCTGCGTGGAGTTTGCATGTTCTCACCGTGTCTGCGTGGGTTTCGTCCAGGTACTCCGGTTTCCTCCCACAGTCTAAAGACATGCAGATTAGGTGCATTGGTGATCCCAAATTGTCCCTAGTGTGTGCTTGGTGTGTGTGTGCCCTGCAGTGTGCTGGTGCCCTGCCCGGGGTTTGTTTCCTGCCTTGCGCCCTGTGTTGACTGGGATTGGCTCCAGTAGACCCCCGTGACCCTGTAGTTAGGATATAGTGGGTTCGATAATGGATGGATGGTTTTGAGTTGTTAAAGTGTATAAACAAGCACAAAGGATCCAGGAGCCACTTAGGGTGATGTTGACTTTATTTGATGTGAAATTTGACTTCACGACGGAGCGTCAAAGGCCAGCCAGAGCCAGTCGTGAATCCTGATTCAGCTCTCCTTGAGTTACGTATTCATGTTAGTCCTTGTTATTTTTGAAGTTGTCATGTTCCGTCGGAGATTCGGATCTATGAGGAATTTAACAATTATTGAATGCTACAGATACTTTAGCTTGATTGTTGACAAGCTGTTCTTTGCCAAGGCAGCTGTTGCTATGAGACAGTGACCTGAAATGTGTGCCAAGTGACATCACCATCTTGACAGTACAAAGGTGAGCCTGCGCCCTTCCTGGTCATCAAAAACTGTCGGTAAACCTCAAGACTTAGCAAGTCTTTTTTCACAAATGATTGTTTTTATGTCTTTGTTATGTTGATGACAAAGAATATTTTAGTTTCTGACAAAAGCTCGGATGCCCCCGATTTGATTTGATCTCTGCACAGTCATTTTGAAGACGCATTTCCTTCTGGTCCTCCTAAGCTAATCGGTGGCGGTACCGGTGACTTAAGTAGAGCTCCAGTGCTGGGTTACTGTTTTCTTTTGTCAAATTTAATTTAAATTTTTTTGGCTCAATTTTGTTACTTTTTTTAGTTTAAGTCATGTTTATTTGTTGTTCTTTTTGTATTATATTTTTTGTTTTCCTATACAGTGCCCTCCATAATGTTTGGGACAAAGAACCCATTTCTTCTTTATTTCCTCCTCTGCTGCACAGCTTAAAATTACAAACCAAAGAATTCAGACATCGTGATTTGGGTCACACACTTTTTAAACCTCCCTCATCCCCCGATCCGATTTCAGGGCACTGTAATGTTTGTGACAAATGGCATCCCAGGTGGGTTTCATCGCCTCATAAGACACCTCAGCCTGCTTCTACCCTTTGGAGTCTGTAGCTGCCATTGTTCAACAAGAGATGTGCCAATGATAGTCGAAGAAGCCATTATGAGAGTGAAAAACAAGAAGAAAAACATCAGAGACACTGGGAAAACCTTATGGTTTACCGAAATCAACTGTCTGGACTATCATGAAGAAGAAAGAACACACTGGTGGGCTCAGTAATCACAAAGGGGCTGGGAGGCCAAGGAAGACCTCCACTGCTGATGAATGAAGAATCCTCACTTTGGTCATGACAAAGCCCCCAACGCCTGTCTGACAGATTAGAGACAGTCTTCAGGGGGCTGATGTTGGCGTGTCAGAGACAACTATCAGCAGAAGACTTCATGAACGGAAATACAGAGGACACACCACAAAAAACAGGAGGGCCAGATTACATTTTATGCAAAAGGACTTCAAAGAGCCTGTGGAATTCTGGGAAAAATTGTGGACAGACGAGGCAAAGATGGACCTCATCAGGGTGATAGTGAGAGAAAAGTGTGGAGACCAAAAGAAACTGTCCGAGATCCAAAGCAGACCACCTCATCTGTTAAACATGGCGCTGGGGGTGTTACGGCTTGGGCATGTATGGCTGCCACAGGTCCTGACTGGCACACTTCTCTTCAATGATGATGTCAGTCAGTCAATCAGTCATCGACCAACCTGCTACATCCTAACACAGGGTTACGGGAGTCTGATGGAGCCAATCCCAGCCAGAATCAAAATCCACCAGGGCACACACACACACACACACACACCAAGCACACACTAGGGACAATTTAGGATCGCCAATGCACCTAACCTGAAAGTCTTTGGACTGTGAGAGGCTGCACAGGAGCAAAAGTAGTTAAGAGTTTGAAAAATGACAAGGCCACCAGAGAGTGCCAGAGAACCCCAAACCCAAGACACAGTATAACACCACGCATTATTATATGAATAAAATAAAGTAATATTTAGTCCACCAAGCACCTTTTACAGAAATCTTTCTGCTGGAGCCAATCCCTGCCAGCACAGGACACATGGCAGAAACAAACCCCAGGCAGGGTGCCAGCCCACCACAGGACACACACCAAGCACAATTTAGGATCACCAATGCACCTAACCTGCATGTCTTTGGATTGTAGGAGGAAACCAGAGCACACCCATGCAGACACAGGGAGAACATGCAAACTCCATGCAGGGAAACAAACCCAGGTCTCCTTACTGTGAGGCAGTAGCGCTACCACCGCGCCACTGTGCCGTCCTTCATTGATGATGTGGCACAATGAATTCTGAGGTGTGTAGAAACATCTGATCTGCTCAAGTTCCAGTAAATTTCCCCAAACTCACTGGACAACATTTCATCCAACAACAAGGTAATGAGCCAAAGACACTGCTGAGGTAACACAGGAGTTCATCAAAACTAAAGAACTGAAAACTCTTGAATGGCCAAGCCAGTCACCTGATTTCAACCCACCTGAGCAGGCCTTCCATATGCTGAAGAGAAAACTGAAGGGGACAAGCCCCCCGAAACAAGCAGGAACTGAAGATGGCTGCATGAGAGGCTTGGCAGAGTAACACCAGAGAAGACCCTCAGCACCTGGACTCAACACAAGGACAAGAAGAGGAAGGATTGGTCTTGGAAAGGTGATTATGGAAACATAGCAAAGATAAATAAAGATCATTTTATCCTAATGGTGCTTCGGGTATTACTGAGTATTGGGTTTGGGGCTCGGTGGCGACACCTGGTGGTTACAATACTTTGAAACGTTCCATTACTTGTGAAGCATCTTCACCTTGCAGAAGTTTTTTCCATGTGCCGTACCTCCTTAATTTGACTTGTGAGTGCCCCTGCAAGCCTTCGTTTTTCTTTCATGTGAGGTGGCCTGGGTTCCACACTACCTTTTGGAAGTTCTACCCTTCAAGGCCATATCTTCAGTGTTACTCTTTCTCTATTTAATGAGAAATTCACTTCAACTAGCCGTACCAGAATTATAAAATGACTGATAATGATAATTGTATTGCAGTTCTACACTTATGACATACTATGGAGTGATGTTCACCATAGCATGGTGCTTTATAAAACAGAGGCTGTTCCAGAAATGAACCCTGTAGGTACCACCGGTTTGCCTGGAGTGTTTTCTCATTTTTGCTGCACAACAATTAGCTTTATGGGATTCTGTGCCCACTTATGGTGCCATGTATGGGCTTATCTATACTAATAAAAGGCAAAGCCCTCACTGACTCACTCACTCACTCACTCACTCACTCACTCACTCACTCACTGACTGACTGACTCACTGACTCATCACTAATTCTCCAACTTCCCGTGTAGGTAGAAAGCTGAAATTTGGCAGGCTTATTCCTTACAGCTTACTTACAAAAGTTAAGCAGGTTTCATTTCGAAATTCTACACGTAACGGTCATAATGGTCAACAATGTCCGATATGTTGAACTTTCTTATTTATGGCCCCATCTTCACGAAATTTGGTAGGCGGCTTCCCTGCGCTAACCGAAACCGATGTACGTACTTATTTCGGTGGTATGATGCCACTGTCGGCCGCCATATTGAACTTTTCAACAGTCATTGTTACTTATGGGTCCATCTTCAAGAAATTTGGTACACGGGTTCCCAACGCTAACTGAATCCTACTTACGTACATATATACGTCCATAGCCTGCAGCTTGGTCACCATGTGAGGCCGCGTTGAGTCCCCCATCCCAACGCCTCCCACGTTGTTGGCTGCCTGCCTATATAAGGCCGTCTGTCGCTCCAGTCTCTACATTCCCTTCCTTGCTTCACCACGGGATTCATGTCTCCCTGCTGATAACTGCAGCCTTTTTGTTTAATCCACGGCTTCTCCGCTGTTTTATTGTTCATTTATTACGATTATAGTTATTGTTTAGGTATTTTAGACTTACTTTACATTGCTCAGGTACCCATTTCCTTTATCATTCCAACCCCCATTACCATGTCTATCGAGGTAATCACCATCGATCAAAGAACTGTCACTTACCGAGTGGTTTCCATGCCCGGAGATGGCACCTACCTTTTCCATTCTCTGTGTTACATATTGCACGGCCATATCAGGCTCACTCTTGATATCTGGAGGAACATTGTGTCTTATGTATTGAATGACTGGGACATGTTCAAGGTGTGGACTGATGACGGTACAGGAGATAATTATACTACACAGGAGCACTAGAAGAGTGAAATGCTTAAGGCCTTCACCTATGGTTCTGCATGTGAGTTGATGGCTGCCGCTGAATTGTTTGGTTGTCGCTTTCAAGTGTACCGAAATGGCCAAATATTTTACACCTTTCGACAACCGCCAATGCCTCTTAAACATCTTAGATTCACAGGTGACGATTTCAGTAGTGGACACTTTGATGTTTATGAATGTTTAAACTCTCAAAGCTGGATGTGAAGTTATCGATGAAACCGGTTGCAAGCTTACAACGCTTGACAGATGCCGAATGTCACTTCAACACAAGTCCTGCAGATACTGTCGTAATTGAAACAAACCATGAAACTCAAACTGATTATGACAGCAGCAATCCAAGCTGTGAGATTTGAGGTAAGATTACTGTTCACATGGCCAACTGTAAGTTGCATGCTCAAGAGTAAGCTCAGCGCACAGCTTGGTCATGTTACAACCGGAGGGCCGAACTGACAACATGGTATACAAAGAGATCCTTAACAAATAATTATTGGCATATTTTCCCTCAGTTTAAAAAGGTTAAATTTTCTTCTTAATAAAAATTTTAATGCAGTACTTCGCCGCTGCGAAGCGCGGGTATTTTGCTAGTCAACAATAAAGGAGATTAGGAACTCGAGACACAGGCAGTGATGGCAAAAAACGATCGCTAAATAAATCCAGAGACATCGCAATGTCTCCTCCCTTTGCGGCTGAACAAAAATAATCAGAATTACAGTACATGGATGAGCGCCCCTGGCAGAAGAAACACTTGGCCACTTCAAGCAGCTGCTCGGCTCCTGTGGAGCCCATTGAAGAAGCCGCAGGTGGCCTCATCTCATCGCGGCCCTTTCAGAACATTCGCAATGTTCTTCATAGGCACTTGAATCGCATGTGGCCAGCTCATGACATCCGGCTGTGTGCGGCAAACATAATAGCGTCAACCTGTCAGGTGTTAAGTGTGAGTGTGTGCGGTCCGGGGCTCATAAAAAGGTGTGATCTAATATAATGGCTACTAGTAACACATGCCAAGCAGGGTTTATAATAGCTGTAAGTGCCAGGCAGGATTATATGAATGGGTATGGGACCCTTACTTGGACGGGAGGACAAAACAAAGGAGTTGGGTCCTATTGTTGAATATTATTACCCCCCCCCCCCCCCCAGTCCACAAGATGGCAGCATACCAGGACCTAAAAAATCATGTGGACACTTGCAGGGCATGATGTGTGTTGTAGTGCCGTGAGTCAGCCCTGCTGGGGTCCACAGGTGCCGCCAGGGGGGTGCAGCGGGGATTCACAATCCCTACTTTTCAGGGCTTCCACTTGACCCAGAAGGGCCATTGCCTGGCACTGGCAGTACTTCTGGGTCCAACATAAAAGGAGGCCCTCCAGTCTCCTCCAGCTGAGTCAGAGTTAGGAGGAACAAAGACAACACTCACTGCAGCTAGGTGGATGGAGAGAGGAGAAAAGAGAAGGAAGGAAGAATCATTTAATTGAAATTGCGCTCAACTTCACGTCACGTCACTTCCACCTCAGCTCTAATGACATCACTTCCTGTCCCGGCCCCGAGTATGACATCACTTCCTTAAACCTCCCTATAAAACCCAACTTCCTTCCTCCATTGAGCAGTTCTGTTTTGGACTCACTTCTGTACTCAATTTTACTGAAAACTTTGCCTTTTTGCACAACTGTTTGAGAAACCTTTGTGAGGTATTCGCATAATTCGACCCTTTGTTATGATCCCGTGACTGTATTTGTGTTTGTTTGTATTCAGGGTTTAGGGCTATGGGGCATCTCTCTGATCTGTCACAGTGTGAACTTCAGCAGAAAAATTTTAGCTTTCCACGTCGTTGGGCTGTGACCTTCGTGAACGACACGACAGGTTTAAAAGATCATCAAAATGTCCGCATGCTATCCGAGTTTGCAGATTCAAAACAACTCCTCTCTTTATATACAGTCATATGAAAAAGTTTGTGAACCCCTCTCAGCCTGCATAATAAGTGACTCTCCTTTCACCAATAAAGATACCAGTGCTATGTCTTTCATTTCCTAGGAACATCGGAGTACTGCGGTGTTTTCTGAACAAAGATTTTTAGTGAAGCAGTATTTAGTTATGAAATTAAATCAAATGTGAAAAACTGGCTGTGCACAAATGTGGGTCCCCTTGTCATTGTGCTGATTTGAATGCCTGTCACTGCTCAATGCTGATTACTTGGCTGGATGAGCTCATTAAGCCTTGAACTTCATAGACCGGAGTGTCCAATCACGAGTGGTAAAAGGTATTTAAGGTGGTCAATTGCAAGTTGTGCTTCCTTCCCTTTGACTCTCCTCTGAAGAGTGACAGACAGCATGGGATCCTCAAAGCAACTCTCAAAAGATCTGAAAACAAAGATTGTTGAGTCTCGTGGTTTAGGGGAAGGCTACAAAAAGCCATCTCAGAGGTTTAAACTGTCAGTTTCAACTGTAAGGAATAGAATCAGGAAATGGAAGGCCACAGGCACAGTTGCTGTTAAACCAACCTCAGGTCTGGCAGGCCAAGAAAAATAAAGGAGCGGCATATGGACAGGATTGTGAGAATGGATACAGACAACCCACAGATCACCTCCAAAGACCTGCAAGAACATCTCGCTGCAGATGGTGCATCTGTACATCGTTCTACAATTCAGCACAATTTGCACAAAGAACATCAGTATGGCAGGGTGATGAGAAAGAAGCCCTTTCTGCACTCACGCCACAAACAGTCGCTTGTTGTATGCCAATGCTCATTTAGACAAGCCAGATTCATTTTGGAACAAAGGGCTTTGGACTGATGAGACACAAATGGAGTTATTTGGTCAGAACAAAAAGTGCTTTGCATGGCGGAAGAAGAACACCACAGTCCAAGAAAAACACCTGCTACGTACTGTCAGATTTGGTGGAGGTTCCATCATGCTGCGGGGCTGTGTGGCTAGTTCAGTGACTGGGGCCCTTGTTAAAGTCGAGGATCGGATGAATTCAACCTGATATCAACACATTCTTCAGTATAATGTTCAAGCATCAGTCACAAAGTTGAAGTTACTTAAGCAGGGGTTGGATATTCCAACAAGACAATGACCCAAAACACAGTTGGAAATCTACAAAGGCATTCATGCAGAGGGAGAAGTACAATGTTCTGGAATGGCCATCACAGTCCCCTGACTTGAATATTATCGACAATCTATGGGATGATTTGAAGCAGGCTGTCCAGGCTCGGCAGCCATTAAATTGAACTGAACTGGAGAGATTTTGTATGAAGAATGATCAGAAATACCTCCATCCAGAATCCAGACACTCATCACAGGCTATAGGAGGACAGCGTCTGGAGGCTCAAAGGAGCAAAAGGAGGCTCAACTAAGTATTGATGTCATATCTCTGTTGCGGTGCCCACATTTATGCACCTGTCTAATTTTGTTATGATGCATATTGCATATTTTCTGTTAATCCAATAAACTTAATGTCACTGCTGAAATCCTACTGTCTCCATAAGGCATGTCGTATATTAAAAGGAAGTTGCTACTTTGAAAGCTCAGCCAATGAGAAACGAAAATCCAAAGAATTAAGAGGGAGTCCCAAACTTTTTCATATGACTGTAGATAATACAGAAATGATCAGTGTATGATGATAGTTGTTTAAGACATGTAAACAATGACAGGTCAGAATGTTTCACAGCAACTGTAGATGTAAATTTAAAAAACAGCATTTTATGTGGCCTTTTCAAAATAATACTGAAAAATTAGTAAATATTTGGTTGTTATTTATTCTGTAT
Source organism: Polypterus bichir lapradei (assembly GCA_026402145.1). NCBI lineage: Eukaryota > Metazoa > Chordata > Cladistia > Polypteriformes > Polypteridae > Polypterus > Polypterus bichir. The sequence continues at coordinate 101,730,278 of JANRMT010062796.1, read as the reverse complement.
ATATACCGCCCTCCAGCCCCCCACCCCCCGCCACCCCCCCCCCCGACTGCTGCGCCTTAGGCCATAGCCTAGGTTGGCCTTATGGGAAATCCCACCCTGCTCCTAATTTAATGCTTTAGTGTTATTTTTTTATATAATAACAACTTAGTATATTCGCCATGGGCCCATAAAAGTGTAGTGAGGAAAATAAGAGTAGGAGGAAAGCTGTTAGACTTACAATTGAAGGTAAGAAAAATCTTATCGCTAAGCGTGAAAGCGGTACACGTGTGGCTGGTCTCGCCACTATGTTCGGGATACACAGATCGACTGTTTGTACGATTTTGAAAAATAAAGAAGCTATCAAAGCAGCTGATGTGGCCAAAGGGTTTACGACACTGATCTAGGAGATCGAAAAGTATATGGAAGAGATAGAAAAACTCCTCTTAGTTTGGGTTAATGAAAAACAGGTTTTTATATATTTAATTTTATTAATTTACATTTGTATTCAAATAGTATTATTAGTATTATTAATAGTATTATTATTTGTTAGTATTTTACCTTAAAATCCAGTGTATCTGCTCTTAAAATCATTTTGAAAATTCAAGATCATGGGACCCAGGAACGGGTTAATCCAGTTTCTGTTATTTTAAAGGGGAAAAACTGTCTTGGAACTCAAATGATTTGGAATTCCAAGGAGTTTCTGGAACTGATTAAGTTCGGATTCCAAGGTATCACTGTAAAAGCAAAAAGGAGAAACCCTTTTAGTGCCCTGACAACATCTGAAGCAGACATACATATAACAAAGGATAACAACATTAAAGCCACCTGCCTAATACTGTGCAGGTGCCCCCAGTGCCATCAAAGCAGACTCTGACCCTTCAAGGCATGGACTGTCCATGTATAACTTTGAGTAATAAAGCAGACAATAACTTGTAACTTAATAATGTTAGCATTTACTCCCCCGGGTGGAATTGAAGAGTCGCATAGTGTGGGGGAGGAACGATCTCCTCAGTCTGTCAGTGGAGCAGGACAGTGACAAAAGTCTGTCGCTGAAGCTACTCCTCTGCCTGGAGATGACACTGTTCAGTGGATGCAGTGGATTCTTCTTGATTGACAGAAGTTTGCTTAATGCCCGTCACTCTGCTACAGATGTTAAACTGTCCAACTTTACTCCTACAATAGAGCCTGCCTTCCTCACCAGTTTGTCCAGGCGTAAGGCGTCGTTCATCTTTATGCTGCCACCCCAGCACACCACCGCGTAGAAGAGGGCACTCACCACAACCGTCTGGTAGAACATCTGCAGCATCTTATTGCAGGTGTTGAAGGACGCCAATCTTCTAAGAAAGTATAGTCTGCTCTGACCAGTCGGAGTGCCCACACTGACCCCTGTCCACCTCCTAAAGCACCCACAATGAGTGTCAGATGTCAAGATGTCTCCAAATACCCCAGATCTCAATCTGATTGGAATGTGCTGGAAAAACAAGTACAATCCATGGAATCCCCATCTTACAACTTACAGGACTTAAAGGATCTGCTGCTAACGTCTTGGAACATAGAGTGATGGAAGATGATGACCTGTGATGTTTTCTTTTAGATCATGAAGCTGCGTAGCTGCAGACCGCTCAGAGTGCCCATACCGACCCCTGTCAACTGCCAAAAGTGCCTACAGTTGGTCATGAGAGCTTCAGAACTGGACCACGAAGTAATTGAAGAACATGGCCTACTCTGATGAATCACATTTCTTTTAGATTATGTGGACGGCTGAGTGTGTTTGTGTCATTTATCTGGGGAAGAGATGGCAGTGTGATGATCTTGGCAAAATTCTTCCAGGGAAACTTGGCTCCTGGCATTCATGTGGATGTGATTTTGACATGTGCCACCTACCTAAAGATTGTGCCAGGCCACATATAGATTCCATGGATTGTACTTGTTTTTCCAGCACATTCCAATCAGATTGAGATCTGGGGTATTTGGAGACATCTTGACATCTGACACTCATTGTGGGTGCTTTAGGAGGTGGACAGGGGTCAGTGTGGGCACTCCGACTGGTCAGCAGCTAGCAGCTCCATGTGCAGGAAGCTGTGATGCATTGTGTGTGCTGACACATTTCTCTCATGGCCAGTGTTAAGCTCCTCAGCATCAACATTAAAAGCCATTGAGATGTGAAGGGACTGACACTGATGATCTCCTTTGGCACCTATCAAAGGGTGGGATATATTAGGCAGCAAGTGACCAGTCAGTTCTTGAAGGTGATGTGTTGGAAGCAAGAAAAATGGGCATGTATAAGGATATGAGAAGCTTTGGTTGTTTGTTATAGACATGGTGGTGCCTCCATAATTCAGCTCCTTCTTTAATCCTCTCCTTTTTATTTCCATAATTGTCCACCCCACTGGAGTCTTCATGTTCCACCATCAGCTTTTCAATTTTAAGTACTGCATAACGATCAATCCTGTGATCTTTCACCCTAACTGTGTTCACTTTTTCTTTAACAAATAGGCTGATCCCTTCATTTTTATTCTGGACTGGCATCCCTTCCAGGGTTGTTTCCTGGCTATAGGGCTCCATCGCTGGCCTTTGAAGGTTCTGTTGCTCTTTCATGTGGTGGGATGAAGATAATCACATAAAAATCACAATCAGGGATTCAAATTGGGCTTACGTCTATCAGACCACCCAAAGCAAGTAACAAGAGAAGCCTTTTATTTGAAGTAGGCATTGAGAACAAAGGGCCGGTTTGTTTACCTGTGTGCTTGTGCATCGTGCCAAGTTGAAGACGATGAGCCGCGCATACAATGGAGAGAGCGCCACTGGCGCAAGTTACGGAAACATCTAGCGTACGGACCAGCTAAATTGATTGCACCCAAATAAAGAAACAAAGTCTTTACTTTTTTTTTGAAGAGCCCCCCTCAACACTAATTAGGACCCTCCCAGACAACACACAAAGGATGAACACTTCATTTACATTTCTGCAACGTCTAATTAAACCTGAGGAATGATTAGCATGTTATAATTGGCGGCGCTCCCTGCGTCTGCCGCCATCAGTTCCTTTTATCTGTTTGCTTTTCAGCTTTAATGTTTTTGAAAGAGGAAAGAAAAAATTCTGGAATTTCAAGAAGGAAGATCCGGGGATTGAAACCTGTAGGTGGCGCTACAGGAAAAAAGACAGTGGGGTCAACGACAAATTGAATGAACTGTTGGTGGTCAGCAGATGGGTGCTCGGCATTATGTATGGAAGGCTACTGTTTGTTTTCTAGTTGTTTGGTTTTTATATTATTTTTAATGAATTTTTTGGAAATATGTCTAATTTTTTTTTCTTTCTTTTGTTGTATGTTTTCAAAAGTATTAAGTTTACTCATTATTTTGTGTTGTAATTATTATTACGTATGATTTTAGTTTTGTCGTGTCCATTACCCTTCTTGCATGCTATCTGCTAATTCTAGGGGCGGGTCCAGCAGTGGCAGTGTCAGGTGGCCCCGCCCCTCTTGGCTCAGTGCTATTTAACACTATAATCCCTGAAGCCTACGTAATGGCAGGATGACATCCAACCTCTTGCTGCATCCAAACGGTGCCATCTTTCGCCTTTATGCCCGGTGCAGCTGCGTTGTTCTTATGTGTGAGTGCATGTTTCTTGCGGGGAGGGCTTCTGTTCTCTTTCAGTTCAGTTTTCAGTTTCTGTTCACCTCTGTTATAGTCCATCTTTATTTGAAAACTAACAGGGTCGGATCGGGGCGAGCGTGAACCTGACTGAAAGAATAAAACTGAATAATGAAACAAAACACTAACTTTTACAAGTACCATAGATTTACACCAGCTGTTACAGTCTCTGCGGTGGGCTGGCATCCTGCCTGGGGTTTGTTTCCAGCCTTGTGCTCTGTGTTGGTTGGGATTGGCACCAGCAAACCCCCGTGACCCTGTAGTTAGGATATAGAGGGTTGGATAATGGATGGATGTTACAGTCTCAAATCAAATGTGTGTTTTTATTCTATGATAGTAATAATAATAGCCACTTACTACTCAAAACTGTTAATGTATGAAGGACCCGGGATCAAACCTGCAACCTCTCAACTTGGGAACAGCAGTTCTTACATCTGCACCAGCTGTATATGTGTGTGAGTGTGTGTGTGCGTGAGTGAGAGTGTGTATATCGTACCCTATCCCAATTGCTTTAACTTTGGTTAAATTCTAGAAAAAAAGCGCACTTGTTTTGTTATATCTGTGTCTTTTGTGAAAGTGTTCATTTGATGTTTAGACTTCAGTCTTCACAGATTATACACAGTTCGCAGACGACACCGCAGTGATTGGACGCATCACTGGTGGGGATGAGGTGGCCTACAGGAGGGAGGTGGACAGTCTGTTGTCATGGTGTGAGGACAACAACCTCACCCTCAACACAGACAAGATGAAAAAGATGATAGTGGACATGAGGAAGGAGAGGAGATCTCACCGGTCACTGTTCATCCGAGGGCTTGAAGTGGAGAGGGTGAGCAGCATTAAATACCTGGGTGTCTACATCAGTGAGGAACTCACCTGGACACTTAGCGCCACACAGCTGGGCAAGAGGGCTCAACAGCGGCTGTACTTTCTGAGGAGGCTGAAAAAGTTTGGTATGTCGACTAAGATCCTTGGCAACTTTTACAGCTGCATTGTTGATAGCATCTTGACCAGCTGCATCACCTTGTGGTGCGGCAACAATACTGCTATGGACCGCAAAACGCCTGCAGAGAGAGGTAAAGACTGCTGAGAAGATCACCAGGACCCCACTGCCCTCTCTGCAGATCATCTACAACTGCAGAGTCCAAAGGAGAACTGCCTCGATCCTCAGGGACCCCACCCACCCCCAACACGACCTGTTCACACTTCTACCCTCAGGAGGTATAGACGTATGAAATGCAGGACTTCCAGGCTAAAGAACTCTTTCTTTCCCAAGGCCATTAGACTCCTAAATAACTGACTGGAGTTTATAACCACGGACTACCTCATTGTATCGACCTCACACAACTGTATTGGACTTGTCCATCACACACCTACCTGCACATTACACTTTATATTTCTATTCTGTTTTTATACTTTATGCTGCCTCTGTTACTTATTATCTATCTGCTACTTATTATTTATGTTTATCTTTATACGTTGGTTTTGTCATTTGGTGTGGACAGCAAAGAAAGAATTTCATTGTACAGGGAAATGTGTTTCCTTACTGTGCACATGACAATAAACTTTGAACTTGAACTTGAACATTAGAACACTCTGGACGAGAACAGGCCATTCAGCCCAACAAAGCTCGCCAGTCCTATGCACTTATTTCTTCCAAAAAACATTAAGTCGAGTTTTTAAAGTCCCTAACATTTTACTGTCCACCACACTACTTGGTAGCTTATTCCAAGTGTCTATTGTTCTCTGTGTAAAGAAAAACTTCCTAATGTTTGTGCGAAATTTCCCCTTATCAAGTTTCCAACTGTGTCCCCGTGTTCTTGATGAACTCATTTTAAAGTCACCGTCTCGATCCACTGGACTAATTCACTTCACCATTTTAAACACTTCAGTCAGGTCTCCACTTAATCTTCTTTTACTTAAACCGTAAAGGCTCAGCTCTTTTAATCTTTCCTCATAACTCATCTAATGTAGTCCTATAATCAGTCTAGTCGCTCTTCTCTGGACCTTCTCTTGTGCTGTTATGTCCTTTTTGCAACCTGGAGACCAAAACTGCACCCAGTACTCCATATGAGGCCTCACCAGTGTGTTATAAAGCTGAGCAGAACCTCCTGTGACTTGTACTCCACACATCAAGGCGCTATATAACCTGACATTCTGTTAGCCTTCTTAATGGCTTCTGAACAATGGCTGGCAGTTGATACTGTAGAGTCAACTGTGACTCCCAAATTTTTCACATAAGGTGGACTTTTGGTGTTACATTCATATTGTGACTACTGGAGAGTAAATACGCATCTGCATACAGTTAAATGAAAATTATGTGATACGTCTCCTGTCATAAAACTGAAGCACATCAGTTTATGCCTTCAGCAGAGCTTGTCTTCTGTCATACATTCGGCTATTTGAAGATCAGAACAATCTGAACAAGAACAAAGCTCTCCATTCCTATCCACTTAATTCTTCTAAAATAACATCAAGTCGAGTTTTGAAAGTCCCTAACGTCTTACTGCCTACCACACTACTTGGTCGCTTATTCCAAGTGTCTGTTGTTCTTTGTGTAAAGAAAAACTTCCTAATGTTTGTGTGAAATTTACCCTTCACAAGTTTCCAACTGTGTCCTCCTTTTTCTTGATGAACTCATTTTAAAGTCACCGTCTCGATCCACTGGACTCATTCCCTTCATAATGTTAAAGACTTCAGTCAGGTCTCCTCTTAATCTCCTCTTAATCTCCTGTAAAGGCTCATCTCTTTTAATTTTTCCTCATAACTCATCCCCTGTAGCCGTGAATCATCCTAGTCGCTCTTCTCTGGACCTTCTCTTGTGCTGCTGTGTCCTTTTTGTAGCCTGGAGACCCAAATTGCACCCAGTAATCCAGATGAGGCCTCACCAGTGTGTTATAAAGCCTGAGCAGAACCTCCTGTGACTTGTACTCCACACATCAAGGCGCTATATAACCTGACATTCTGTTAGCCTTCTTAATGGCTTCTGAACACTGTCTGGCAGTCGATAGCTTAGAGTCCACCATGACTCCTAAATCCTTCTCATATGAACTTGAACTTCACATCAGCATTTGGCTAATTATTAGCACAACATCAAAAAAGTTTCTGTTTTAGTTGTGTGTTGAACATTTCTCACATTTCCTATCCTCCTACATTTACAAAGATTGTTGTAGACACGGAACACAAAGGAAATGCAGGCATTCCAAATAATGATACAATACAATTTATTTTTGTATAGCCCAAATTCATTAAAGGAGTGCCGTAATGGGGTTTATGGGAAGACGTGTCCCACAGGTGAAGACAATAAATTTGTGTTTGCCTTTTACGTGTGCATCCGTGTCACTCTGTGCCGGGTCGGGCGCCAATATAGCGCCTTTCTACAAGTGTATTTAACAGATTGGGGACCAATCTAAGTACTCTCTCTACCTCTCACAAGTTTCCTGCCTTTAAGGTCATGGTCTTGAAGGACAGTTCTCATAATGGTCCTTAATGAGTCACATCATTCAGCGCTTGCTGCATTTTGGACATAAGGGTAGCATCGCTGGATGAAGACTCGGACAAGGCTGAAGGGGCTAGACCAGGGGAGGGCAATGTCGGTCCTGGAGAGCCGCTGTGGCTGCAGGTTTTCATCCCAACTCAACTGCTTAATTAGAAACCAATCCTTGCCAATCTCAGACCTCATTTCATTTTATGGCTTGTTGGTCTGCACAAAGTAAGGCTCTTATATCGTAGATTTTTTTTCATTTACAAGGATATCATCCCAAAGATTTGAAGCCTAAAACGGATCATTTTCAGTCTGTTGCATTTTTCTATTAAGTGTTTTATTAAATCAAACAGTGCATGATGAACACATACAGATATAAATGGAAAAAAGCAAGCTGGAGAACTGCTGGCTACTTTGTCATTTACATCTTATTGCTAATAAGGAGCCATTAAAACAATAAATGCAGCAGTTTAAGATTGAAATTAGCAATTAAGGGTGGAGAACCTTAACAAGCACAACTACTTAAATGAGGCATCAAAATTTCACTTAAGCAATAAGTGCATCATCAGCAATAATGGACTTTTCATTAAGAAAATGGGCTGGAACAAAAACCTACAGTAACTGCGGCTCTCCAGGACCAATGTTGCTCACCCCTGGGCTAGACGGCCGATTCAAGGGGCAACATAAAAACTCAGAATAGGCCTGGCAATGATCTATCTATACAATATTTTCTGGAGAATATTTTTTAACTTGGGGGTTCCCCCCTGCTTGCTTTGCTCGCAAACCCACCTAGCCTGCACTACGAGCAAGCTACTTCACGTCTCTGCCACTGACGTTGTGAAGAGGGGGGCTGAATGCACCCCAAGGAGACGCAGTCGTTTCTCTGAAACCCCCTTTTAAATGGTGATACAATGGGAAACAAATACAGTTTTATGTTTACCTCCTCTTTGCTCGATCAGCTGCTGTCTTGCATCTTGCACAGCACTTCAAACATTTAAAAGCCTGTACAGCAGCTGTCTTTGTCATCTATTCTTTGTCTTTTATTTTCGGCCCTGGGCATGGTTAACACTAGAATTACCAGAGGCTATGAAAAAACTCGTAGATCTGTCCCACCTTAAATTGCTTTGCACCTCTCCGTCAGCGTCTTTTGTCCTGTAAATGTGTTGATAAGCAGCAAATAGCAAGCAGTCTATTTTTAACATCCCCCACCGGCGCACAGTTTTCTCAGCTCAAGTCTGTTTACTTGCGTGTCAGTTGCTTAGAGTTGTATAGAGTGAGAAGTCAAGCAAAATGACACCTTTTATAAATACTATATCGTTAGTTGGAATACATGCATTTCACGTGTGTTCAGCGTCTACAACGATCTATGCACAGTAAACACATCATTAAAAAAGAAACGTTTTTCATGTTTTTGTAATAATTGACAAAATGTAGACATGATGTGTATAATGTGTGAAGCCTGAAGTCCAAATATCAAAGAAACACTTTCACAAAAGGTACAAATATAACAAAACAAGTGCACTTCTATTCAAGAATATAACTGCAGAAAAACAACACAAGTTAGGGTGCAGCATTTACTATGACTGCTTTGGTGGCACAATGGTATCAACTGTTGACTGGTAATCAAAACTTCATGGGTTCGATTCCGGACAAGTCCATTTTGAGAAGTGAGCTGCTCGTATTCTTACTATTCTTACTATGTGAATTTCCCCTTGGGATTAATAAAGTATCTATCTATCTATCTATCTATCCATCTATTTTAGAATAAAAACATACATTTGATTTGTGTAATTTATGATACTTGTAAAGGTTTGCTTTGTTTTTGTTTTTATTCAGTTTTATTCTCTCAGCTGCGTTCACAATCCCACTTATCCCATTCCCCGGGCATTTGACACTGCTGTTTTCACATAAAGACGCACTATAACAGAGGTAAACTCAAAACACGACGATGGTTCTACATCGGATCAAAAATGCACTTTTGCCATCGCTGTGCTTTGTATATGTACATGGGAAGCTCTGCACTGTAGGACTGTAAATACATTAGATCTGGCTTTTATATAAGTAACATATAAATGTTAATGTTTTGGGCACACGTACCGTCCTTTGTATGTAAGAGCCAGATTGAATGTTATTTACCTTTATTTATTTACTTACTTCCTACAGTCACAAGTAGAGTGCAGAGCTTCCCATGTACATATACAAAGTACAGCGATGGCAAAAGTGAATTCTTGATCCGATGTAGAACCGTCGTCATGACTTGAGTTCACCTCTGTTAAAGCGTGTCTATGTGAAAACAGCAGTATCAAATGGGGGGGGGGAGTTGGGATCGTGAACGTGGCTGAGAGAATAAAACTGAATAAAAATAAAACAAAGCTAACCTTTACAAGTATCGTAAATTACACCGGCTGTTACAGACTGGAATCAAATGTATGTTTTTATTCTAAAATAGTTAGTTGATACCATTGCGCCACTAAAGCAGTCATAGCAAATGCGTGTCAATGTCGCACCCGTTCTTTTTCTGCAGTTATATTTTTGAATGGAAGCGCACTTGTTCTGTTCTATTTGTACCTTTTGTGAAAGTGTTTCTTTGATATTTGGAATTCAGGCTTCACACATTATACACTTCATGTCTACATTTTGTGAATTATGACAAAAACATGAAAAAAGTTTCTGTTTTAACGATGTGTTTACATAAATTGTTGTAGACATGGAACACACATGAAATGCATGTGTTCCAAATAACGATATAGTATTTATAAAAGGTGTCATTTTGCTTGACTTCTCACTCTATACAACTCTAAGCAACTGACACGCAGGTAAACAGACTTGAGCTGAGAAAACTGTGCGGGGTGGGGGGATGTGATAGTAGGCTGCTTGCTGTTTGCTGCTTATCAACACATTTAAAGGACAAAAGACGCTGACGGAGAGGTGCGAAGCAAGTTTTTTCGTAGGCTCTGGTAATTCTAGTGGGAACCGAGTCCTTGATATTTTTTTACATTGTAATTTAAAAACGGAATAAGAATCTGAAAATCTAACAACATCACATTAAAAGTCGATACATTCTGAAAAGAATGATACCAAGCATGTATATGTAGGTTTTAAAATAAGCCCAATTTAAATCGTGACAAAAAATGTGACATATAAACGTCACATAAAATTGTTGCAATTTTAGGCTTAGAATTTTATATAGAGAGAGTAGATATATTTAACTATGCGGTTGTATTTTTTTTTTTTTTTTGCATATCAAAGTATGTTCTAACTCTTTATTAACTCTTTTTAGGGTGGATGTTGACTTCTGTTGACAACGGAGATGAGGGAGGATGTTGAGTAAAGTTGACATCTATAGGTAGAGGGGGAGAATCAGCTGTAAACGTCGACAAAACTCACAGTTACTTGGCTATTAGGAATGTTAGACTCGTTGACTTGACGTCGAATCCCTGATTGTGTGCTTGATTAGCCTGGAGTAAACATCATCTAGAATGGCATTGACATCTGACGAGAGAGCCAAGCAAATGCTCAAAGCAAAATACTCAGTGGATGATGTTTTGAATGTATTTTATTACTAGCCGTGCCCCGCGGCTCTGCCCGTGTAGTAGTGAAACGGGACAGCGAGGAGGGCCCTGACTGGCTCCCCTCTCCTGACGTCACTCTTCCCCATCCCCTTGGCCCACAGCCTCTCTCTCAGATTAGCGCGAATATATCGCTCCTGCAAGAAAACTATGATTCTTAGTGCGATGAGAGAAATCGCAAAATCAAACAGAATGTTCAAGCAAATTCTAGAAAAAAACTCGATCTAAATCCATTAAGTAGTTCTCTCGTTCACTAGATAAGCAAAGTTAAGGTTACACCCAGAGTCTGACGTGTGAATGAGGAGGGCCCTGTCCCCCTCCCCTCCCTTCAGCCTGCTGCATTTCTCTCGGATTCGCGCAAATGAATCGTTACCGCAAGTGAACTAAGATACTTAGCGCGATGAGAGAAGTCGCAATATCAATCGGAATGTTCAAGTAAATTCTAGAAAAAAACCTGATCTAAATCCGTGAAGCAGTTCTCTCGTTCGCTAGCTAAGCGGAATTAAGGTTAGACCCCGAGGCTGACGTGTGAATGAGGAGGGCCCTGACTCCCCTCGGCCCGCTGAGTCTCTCGGATTTGCATAAATAAGTCGGTACAACAAGCAAACTATAATACTTAGCGCAATGAGAGAAGTCGCAAAATCCACCGGAATGTTCAAGCAAATTATAGAAAAAAGCCAGATCTAAACCCGTTAAGTAGTTCTCTCGGTCGCTAGCTTAGCAGAGTTAAGGTTACGAAATGAGGCAGAAGCATGAGTGAGGAGAGCCCTGTCCCCCTCACCTCAGCCCGCTGCGTTTCTCTCGGATTCGCGCAAATAAATCATTACCACAAGTGAACTCTGATACTTAGCACGATGAGAGAAGTCGCAATATCAACCAGAATGTTCAAGCAGATTATAGAAAAAACCTGATTTAATCCGTGAAGTAGTTCTCTCATTCGCTAGCCAAGCGGAGTTAAGGTTACACCCCGAATCTGGCGTGTGAATGAGGAGGGCCCCGCCGCCCCCCTCGGCCCGCTGAGTTTCTCTCGGATTTATGTAAATAAGTCGGTACCGCAAGTGAACTCTGATACTTAGCGCGATGAGAGAAGTCGCAATATCAACCGGAATGTTCAAGCAAATTATAGAAAAAATCTCAATCTAAATCCGTGAAGTAGTTCTCTCGTGAAAAGCGGACAGACAGACACACGTTGGATGTCATATCTATAGAGATGTTAAATTGGACAAAAGTTTGCGCCGGCATCAGCTGATTGGCCCCCAGCTGATCGGCATCCACCACCATTCAGCCACTGATGCTGACGTGGCAGTCCAAGATGGCTAACATGCGGTGACATCGCACTGCGCACAGTAACAGATGTTTTATGTTGCTTTTTATCAGAAACTATTGCTTTGTGTCCCGAGTTTTTTGAAAAAATAATCAACCCTGGAAGAAAATCACCCCTAAAAGAGTTAATCTGGTATTGAAAGTATTTTTTTGTTAATATGAACTGACCTGATTATAAACCCGACATTAACCTTAAACAAGTGGCTAATAAGGTTTATAACCTGCAGTGTTCTTTCCTTATTGTGTCACTTGGTGTTCAATCAGGCCATTTCAAATGACTTGTATCTAAAGAGCGTTTGAAATCCGTCACATTCTTACTTTTGATCTGCCGAGTTATCTTTTTCATTTTAGTGTTGTTGCTTTGGTTTTTGCTACATGAGAATCTACAGTACAAGTTTTCACTACAGTAACTTTTACTCTAATATTCCAGTCCTATTATTATTTATTTAAAAGTGTTAACCCTAACAGTAGATTTATTACTCCCTGGAAACTAATATAGAAGATACTGACACAGATTTTTCTTCCAGTCATTATCCACACAGATTTGTTTATTTCATGCGGGACACAGTAAAATCCATTACAGCTCACTCTGCGTGCCTTCACGGCGTTAATTGTTCTAATTTGCCATCTAATTTGAAATTTTATTGTGATTAACGATTCAGGTGTTTCCTGAAAATCAAAGAAAGCCCACCTAATGACTTTAGCAGGGAATAAAGTTCAGACTGTAAGCCGACGCAGCTGCCTACTTGATTTGCTTTTAGAAGGTCACAGCTCACTGCGAAGGACTGAGAAGGCTGGGAATCATTTTATTTTCCGGTGTCACACGTGCACGATTAAGGGGGGGGCAGCCAAAATGGCCTGACAGAGTATGAAAAACACACCAGAGCAGAGTTTAAGATAGCGTTTTTAATGCTTTTCTATTTTCCTCACCAGAAAAGAGGAAGAACAAAACCATCATGCACCTCGAATTCTACGCAAGAAAACACCATCCTCATACATGAAGAACTTCCGTGTGTGATAAGGATGACTCTGAGACATCATGAAGGTTTGGGGAAGCCACCCCGTACATTGTATCCAGGCTGCAAACACTTTTGAAAATAATAAACAGATCGGAGTCCACAACTGAAGTGAACTTGTTGACTTAAGATAGTGGCTTTAAAGGCCGGTGCAGGAAGTCATGTCATCAGGGCCTCAACCAGAAGTGACGTCATCAATAGTGCCGGGGCTGGAAGTGACATCATTAACAGTGCTGGAACCAGAAAATAACATCATCAATAGCGCCGGACCTGGAAGTGACGTCACCAATAGCACTGGGACCAGAAGTGACGTCATCGGTGGCGCCAGAACCAGGCAGGATTTCCTGAGAATGGTCTGTAAGGGATTGAGAGAGACATTTAGTGCACCTCACCGCCCTCTGGTCAGGCATGGGATTACAATTATTCAGGCCCTTTAGTTGTCTCCTATTCACACGTGTGTGACACATGTTTTCATCCATCCATCTCTCATGACTTCACTTCCGGTCGTCCTCTGATGACATCACCTCCATCACCTTCTGTTCATGTCACCCCATTCCTTCTGCATTTTTCCAGCCCAGATTAAATACATTTTTCCGTTTGTCCTTGCTGGGTTCTCAACTGTTTTCACGAACCTGACCGTGATATCAGAGCATACTGATTTGTTTATTGCGGTACGACAGTAAACGGGGAAGGCTCCCCAACCCTTTATCTGTCTCTCTCGCATTTATTTATTCACACCAAGTTAAAGACAAGCCAAACTAATTAAGGATCTGTCTGAAGCTTGGGGCTTGGCACCCAGGATACTGCATGTGTTATACGAGGGGGTACCCAAAAGTAACTGGAATAAAATAAGCATCAGGGAGCACCTGGACACATCTGGGTACGACATAAAAGGGGCCACCTCACTCCATTCGGGGAGCCAGAGTTGAGAGGCAGAGGACAGAGGACAGAGTGGAGGCGGCAGAAGAAAAGAAGGTGAAAGGAAAGAAAGGACGGGCATCTTCCATATATATCCTTATATATAATTTGATACTATCCTGTCACACACGTGCGAATAGGGGGACGCTGTGTGGACCAAGTAAAGGTAATTTTACGCCAGGCCAGGGGAGGGCGGGGTGCATTAAACCTTCTCCTGCTATCTCTACAGACCAGCTGCGGGAAAACCTATCTAAATCAAGAACATCACTTCCGGTTCCGGCGCCCAGAAGAACGTCACTTCCAGTTCTGGCGCCTAGAAGAACGTCACTTCCGGTCCCGGCTCCCAGGCTGATGTCGGAGAAACATCACTTCCGGTCAACCTACATCACTTCCGGTCAACATACATCACTTCCTGTCTGACCATTTAAAAACCACCATCTTTTTCAACCTTCAGCAGTTCTGTCTTGGACTCTCCACAATCAACTACTCTGTTGAATGGAAAACCAAACCTTTGCAGCTAGGAATAATACACGGGTGGCTGCCCCAAACCTTTTTACGTCTGTCGAGTCTCATCCTTTTTACAATCCGTATGTATGGTGTTCACGTCAATACCTCGACTCAATACAAGTTACCATGCAATGGGACTTTGCCTCTGTAGTTAGAACATAACGTGGCAAACGCGGACGCAGTATTGCATGATTTGCTATGAATGTTCGAATGCTTCAGTGACGCCGCTGGATGGCCGAGTATAGTAAGTCGGTGTTGGTTCAAGCAGATAACAGTAAGTTCGGTTGGTTTTTGGAACGTTGATTTGGTGGGGCATACTCTCCAGGACTAACATCGTCGAATGACTTAAACCCTCCGACAGCTCCGGAACCGTAAGTAATTTAAAACGTATCGCCATTTGCTTGGTATGTCGGAATCTATCTTTGGGCAGATCGGTTTTGGCATCCGTCCTTCTGATATCTATTGGCAAACTGAGTAATGACGGCTGGGTATTAACAACGGTCATTGTTTAAATTTTAGCCGATCTCAGATCAAAAATGACCACGCCAACATAATTATTACTCCGACTGATTAGAGTCGTAAAATACGGTTTGTTTTGAAAATTTGTGTGCCGGAAAAAATCAAATGAGGTGCGCCTAAGAGCTGAGTTCACGTCTCGAAGCCCCGTTTAAACAGGAAGCTCTTCATTACGTCGGCCGAAAAGGTCTATTTTAAGCACAAATCAGTGCCATGATAAACAAAATAATTTCAAGAACTTAAAAAAACA
Source organism: Polypterus bichir lapradei (assembly GCA_026402145.1). NCBI lineage: Eukaryota > Metazoa > Chordata > Cladistia > Polypteriformes > Polypteridae > Polypterus > Polypterus bichir. Next base: position 101,715,068 of record JANRMT010062796.1, on the reverse strand, counting down.
AATAATTCTTTGCAGAGAAAGTATGGATTTCACAAACGTAGAATTTGTAGCCCTGATTCGATCAGGCTCCCAGTCGCTGGTATATATACTGTATAAAATCCAACATCTGTCTCTCTGTCTGTATGTCAGTCTGTTTTTCACGAGGGTCTACTTAACGGATTTAGATTTTTTTTTTTTTTATATGATTTGCTTGAACATTCCAGTTGATTTTTCGACTTCTCTCATTTCGCTATGTATCATACTTCGCTTGCGGTACCGATTTATTAGCGTGAATCCGAGAGAGATGCAGCGGGCCGAGGGGCGAGGCCTTCCTCACTCACTCGCCAGCTTCAGGGCGTGTGATTTAACTCCGGTTAGCTAGCGAACGAGAGAACAATTGAATTCAGCTTTGTTTGATATTTAAAATAAAGTGTTACTTAGGTCTTGATGAGTTTGAGTCCGGACTTGATTGAAAAGATAGACTGCAGTCAGATTGTGGATCGTGATTTTGTGTTAAAAGGATCGTGATATGATTTTTTGGAAAGATCGTCCACCCCTAATTTGACTAATCAAGATTTCAAATTTATGTAGGGTTCATTAATACTTTGGCGAGCTACTTGGAAAGGGGTTGCGAGCTACCGGTAGCTCACGAGCGACGTGTTGGAGACCCTTGGCTTAGGGAATGTACAAAAGAGTTGAAAGAACAGACCCCGGGGGGGGGTTATCCCCCTGTGGATGAGGACATCATGTGTCGCACAGACAAAGCAAATCATCTGCCCCACCAAACTGAGCAAACGGACTCGATACAGCCAGCAGCTAACTTGGGATTTGAACCCAGGACTGCAGAGCAATGAGCCAGCAGGGTTAACCAGACACTCAGGGGCTTATAAAAAGAAAGGAGAGGCGTCCTCTTCACAAATTCCTAGAATAACGTGATCAGCCTTCCAGATCGACAATATGCCACAGTGAATCAAGGTACTCAAGCAGGCCAATTGAAATATCAATATCACTCAGATGCGGCCTTTAGTTTTATTTTTTATTTTAGAGTACATGAAATAATTACAGCGTGTCACACACTCACCTGTGAAGTCATAAGCAGGTTGCTCCCCCTGCAGACACCCTTGGAGACATTGGGTTAACATCGACATTCGTTTCTTTCATTAACTTTAAATAGGTGACCTTATGTTGCTGCCTCACAGCTTCAAGGACCCAAGTTAAACTCCTATCCTGACTGAACGCCACTCCACACACTCACTCCTGCTTAATTGGCACCTCATTGGGTCGAAATTTAAAAAAAAAATCAAAACAAAGATGGGGGGGGGGAGATAGGGTTCGGTGAAAAGGCAAAGTCCACCGAGACGTTTGGCATCTCGAGACAGGCAGTGCACCACTATGTCAGAAAACATCAAACGAAGAAAACAAAGTCCCAGACCAGTGGCCTCCTGCTTCCTTTTGCACAGACGATGTGATCTGGTGACATAGCTGAGGAAAAAAAGCACAAAGACTAAGGAGGGAAAAGGCATCAGAAGCAAAAACGGGTGTCATTTCCGAGATGCACAACATGGCCTGGCCATTTCAGCTGAAGCAGTTCACCTCCATGATGCCCTCCTGAAAGCTCACGACTGTGTCAAGCCAGGAGCTGCCTGATAATCTCTAAAATAATCCAGTGTAGTCGGCAGGATCTGGGACAGATTGGAGTCCACAACTGAACTGATGTCATCAATAGTGCCGGGACCGGAAGTGACATCATTAACAGTGCTGGAACCGGAAAGTAACATCATCAATAGTCCCTGAACCGGAGTGACATCATCAATAGTGCCAGACCCGGAAGTGACTTCATCAATAGCACTGGGACCAGAAGTGACGTCATCGGTGGCGCCAGAACCAGGCGGGATTTCCCGAGAATGGTCTGTAAGGGATTGAGACAGACAATTAGTGCACCTCGCCGCCCTCTGGTCAGACATGGAATTACAATTATTCAGGCCCTTTAGTTGTCTCCTATTCGCACGTGTGTGACATGTGTTTTCATCCATCCATCTCTCATGACTTCAGACTAAGGAGGGAAAAGGCATCAGAAGCAAAAAAGGGTGTCACTCCCGAGGTGCACAACATGGCCTGGCCGTTTCAGCTGAAGCAGTTCACCTCCATGATGCCCTCCTGAAAGCTCACGACTGTGTCAAGCCAGGAGCTGCCTGATAATCTCTAAGATAGTCCAGTGTAGTCGGCAGGATATGGGACTTCTCTACAGAGATGGGGTGAGAAGCACAGACAACCGAAAGAGGCTCAGAGGAGAGCTGCTGACCCAGTGCCGAGCAAAGTCCATCTGGAGCAGTAACTGGTGATGGTGAACTGTGTCCATCAGTGTTAATAGCGGGTGGTCAGTATTAGACTTTGATGACTTTCCCCCTCAGTGTCGGGCTCTTGAGCCTCTTCAGTTACAGTACATAAATGGCATTCCTCTGTAAAAATTGTGTGGCATTTCAAAAGTGTACGCTACTTACTTTTCATAAACGGCATGCAAACTGTTTTACTAGACGATGACTGGAGTGTTCCCCCTCGCTGCCTGTAGGTCACCCTTTACTTTCATAAATGCCACCCCTAATGGATTCACAAGGTTCAGGTAATCGCCATTCCAAATTTTTTGGTGTGGGTGCCCTGTGATGCATTGGGTGGCTGCCCATGTCGCCCATACCTAATTCTACCACTATGCTGAAGTGCCGCATCAAGAGGACCCACTTGAGGTGGTCGGAGGTTTTATGGGGACAGCTAGCTGGGAGTAGACCCCCAGAGAAGACCCAGGATTCGCTGGTAGGATTGTACCTCCAGCAGGCCTGGGAACACCTTAGGATCAATTCAAGTGTGTGCTGAGGGAAAGAGACGTATGGGCCTCACTGTTAAGACTGTTGCCCCCACATCCAGTCTTGGATATGTGGTGGAAAATAACTGAGTGAATGACCACCATGGCACTTGAGGTGTGAAGCCGTCAGTCTTAAAGAGGAGGACCTACAGATGGCTTCTAGTCATTTAGACAGGCTGAGAGTGGGAGAGAAGAAAAGAAAGAACAGGTGGATGGAAGACACAATGACAGAGAAGAAGAATCTTTCTAATAAATAAATAAGGACTGAAATGTAAATGCATCAATCAGTTTTTATTCTATACAACACACTAGGACAAAAAGTGATCAATCAATTGAACTTCCATCCATCAACTTTCTTAACCTGCTTATCCAGAGAAGGGTCACCGGGCAGCTGGAGCTCATTCAGGCAAGTGTCGGGCACAAGGTATGAACAACACCTGAACAGATGCCAGTCCCTCTGAGGGTGAATGCACAGACACACATCAGGGCCCATTTAACAACACTAGTCCACGTAATAGGCATGTGTTTGGACCATGGGGGGGGGGGGCCCAATGTACCAAGGAGAACCTGCAGACTCCATGAGGAGAACAGTCTTAGACATGAACCCTGGTCTTCATGTCAAGCAGTGAAATCCATATTTATTTTAGATAGAACCCTTCAAAGGACTGAGTGGGAAAATAAACAATCAATCAATCAATCAATCAACTGATCAATCAATATTTTATGTCGTGCTCTTCATAAGACCAAGGGAGAGACCAATCAATCAGTCTCCCCATCATTATTTTATATTCTCCCTTCTTGGGACTGAGTGCGATTATTCAGTCGGTTTTGATTTTGTCCAGTGCCCTTACCAGAAAAGCACAAAGAGAAATAAATTCCAACGTGAGACGAGCGACATTTGGAATACAGAAGACGCAGCCTGGGGTATTCAAGCTGAAGCAGTTCACCTCCATGATGCCCACCTGAATGCTCACAACTGGGTCAAGCTAAGAGCTGCCTGATAATCTCTTAAGGTTTTCCAGTGTAGTCGACAGGATCCGGGGTTTCTGTAGGCATAAAGAGGGCTGACTCGGGGGGGGACACTGACAGCTCATCTAAAGATGAGCTGATAGCTTCCAGAAGATTACTTTGTAAAAAGAGAAACAAGACAAGATTTGTGGACTGCACACTCCAATGTGAAGAAGCAAGAAAGCTGGGACTGGAAGTGTGAAGTCCAGATGGATCTTGGGAGGTTTTTTTTATAAAAAAGGGATGGGAGGCATTCATAACGGTAAGAGTCTGACATTTGATCTGCAACCATCTATCCATCCATCAATCCATTAGCCTAACACACTTACCCCAGTTGGGGGGGATCAAAAGGAGCCGCAGGTTCAATAGAAATGGAGGGCCGCTGCTCCTCGGAGTTCTTCACGTGTTTGATGATATGCTCAGTGAAGGACGCTATACGTATGAGGAGGCCCACTGCTGCACTTGATCCAAAAATTTTTGTACTCTTCTCTTAGTTCTGATCACTTAAGAAAAAGGTCCCACCGTTTATTGTATGGATCGATGGCACCTCGTGTCGTTATCTGGAGAAGGTGGGACAGGAAATGACCAGAGCGCAGTGTGCAGAGCAATCGCCTTTTGATTTACTCTGGGGGGCTACAACTACAGGAAATGGCAAAATGAAGAGGCACCTGTGATTCTTTCCTTTATTTATTCATTCACGTGCTGTGCTCATTCACCCATCCACTCATTCATGTGTTCTTTTCATCGTTCATGAATTCAATCACTTATTCATTCAGGGTGGCACAGTGGCACACAGGTGGGGTGAACTGGTAACACTAAATTGGTCTAAGTGTGTGTTTGGTGTGGGTGTGTTTGCCCTGTGATGGACTGGCACCCTGTCCAGGGTCTGTTCCTGCTTTGTACCTTGTGCTAGGTGGGACACGCTATAGTAACACCCCACCACCACCACCACCCTGTTCAAGACTAAGCAGGGTGGAAAATTAACATGACTTAGCCACACCTTCATGCCATCAATCATTCATTCCTTTACTGTTTCATTCACTCATTCATTCAATGGCTCGCTCTTTCATTCATTCTTTTACTTATTCATCCATTCTTTCATTTATTCATTGTGACAAAGATAGAGGGCATAGCAGCCACTCAACCCGACACAGACAGACGCAGTAGGCACACTTATATTCAGACAAATGTTTTTATGTTCTCTTCACCTCTGGGTAACATCTTCCCTGTTCCCACAAGCCACAGCACAGTCCCAAAGCACAAGTTCCACACCTAAACGCAAACTCTTTTCTTCTCTCTCTCTCTCTCTTCTTCTTTCTCCTCCACTCCTCCTCGGCAAGCTTTGTCTCCCTCCTCCCGACTCCAGCTCTCTGAGTAGTCTCTGCTGGCCCCTTATATAAGTCACCCGGAAGTGCTCCAGGTGCTTGTTGCCCCACTTCTGGTTACACTTCCAGGTGTGGCAGAAGAACTGCCCACACGGGCTCAGAAACAGCTGCAGTGCCGCCTGGTGGCGCCTCTGGATCCCAACAGGGCTGTATCCAACTCCATCTCCCATGAAGCCCTGCGGGAGTCCGAGGCACCGCTGCCACCCAGGAGGGCTGCCATCTAGCGTCCCGGGGGAGGTAATGTTTGTTCCCCTGGACCATACAAGGAAGAGGTGTCCCGGCCAGGCAAGGGCCCCGGCCGTCTGCCACATCATTCATTCATGCTTTCATGTCCTAATTCGTTCATTAATTCATTCACTTTGCTCATTGATTCATTCCTTCACTCACTTCATTCCATCATTCATTCTTTCTTTCTTTGACTCCCATTTGTTAGTTTTTTAATCATTCATTCATTACATTGCTCATTCACTCATATTTTCATTCCTTTGTTCACTCAGATAGCAACTGACTCACATGCTCATCTATTCTTTCACTCTCATTTCATTACATCACTCATTCATTCTTTCATTAACTTACTTCTTATTTAATAATTTTTTACTCATGCAGCAATTCATTCATTTGCTCATTCAGTTATTTATTTATTTTCTTGCTTCAATCATTCATTCATTGATTTATGCTTTCATCGGCTCTCTTGCTTTTTAAAATTTCATTCTTTAATACTCTACATGTAGAGAATTACACACAGGAAGTAAAAATGTGAGGTCTGAATACATGATGGGTGGTCGAAAAATCAAGAGTACCCCTTATGTGAAGGATTTAGGAGTCATAGTGGACTCTACACTATCGACTTCCCGACAGTGTTCAGAAGCCATTAAGAAGGCTAACAGAACGTCAGGTTATATAGCGCCTTGATGTGTGGAGTACAAGTCACAGGAGGTTCTGCTCAGGCTTTATAACACACTGGTGAGGCCTCATCTGGAGTCCTGTGTGCAGTTTGGGTCTCCAGGCTACAAAAAGGACATAACAGCACAAGAGAAGGTCCAGAGAAGAGCGACGAGGCTGATTCATGGCTACAGGGGATGAGTTATGAGGAAAGATTAAAAGAGCTGAGCCTTTACAGTTTAAGCAAAAGAAGATTAAGAGGAGACCTGACTGAAGTGTTGAGGGTAAATTTCACACAAACATTAGGAAGTTATTCTTTATACAAAGAACGATAGACACTTGGAATAAGCAACCAAGTAGAGTGGTAGACAGTCAGACTTTAAGCACTTTCAAAACTCGACTTGATGTTTTTTGGAAGAAATAAGTGGATAGGACTGGCAAGCTTTGTGGTGCTGAATGGCCTGTTCTCGTCTGGAGTGTCCTAATGTTCTAACATCATTGTGTGTATTTGAACAGCTGTTCTAAGGCACACCTGCCAGTTCTAATACTTTCTCTCACTCACTTATGCATTCCTTCTTTTATTGCCTCACTTATTCATTTTTCATTTAATGACTTGTTCATTCATTCATCCATTCATTCATTCACTTATTTATTCATACTTTCACCCCTTGTTATTCCATTCTTTTATTGACTCACTTGATCATTTATTCATTCATATTCATTTGCTAATGCTCTGCATTCATTTACTCACTTGTTCTTTCTTTCTTTCTTTCTCGTTTAAGGCCTGTTTTATTCAGTTTTCATCCTTTTAATTATGTTAATATTGACTTGGGCGGCACAATGATAGCGCTGCTGAGTAAAGAGACCTGGGTTCGCTTCCCGGGTCCTCCCTGCGTGGAGTTTGCATGTTCTCCCCGTGTCTGCGTGGGTTTCCTCCCACAGTCCAAAGACATGCAGGTGAGGTGGATTGCCAATTCTAAATTGTCCCTGGTGTGTGCCCTATGGTGGGCTGGCACCCTGCCCGGGGTTTGTTTCCTGCCTTGTGCCCTGTGTTGGCTGGGATTGGCTCCAGCAGATCCCTGTAGTTAGGATATAGCGGGTTGGTTAATGGATGTTCTTTACTTTCACTTCTGTGTATCTGTGTAGCCTCTGCTATGTGTCTGGTGTCTAGTGGGTGGTTCCCCCAGAGGCGGGTCCACCTGCCCATCTCCGCCCCCATAGCTCTATAAGGGTGAGGGTTGCCCATGGTTCCTGGCAGTTCATTCAAATGTAATTAGGCAGTCGATGAGTTTACTTGTGTGTTTGTGTTATTTCAGGATTTCTTAACCTTCTCCTTGTTTTTTCCATTTTCGGAATTACTGTACTGGGACTTTGTTTCCATTGGATTACCTTTTTTGTTTTGCTCGGCTCCATTTTGCCTTTTTGTGTTTCACTGAGCTTCTCTGTCTCTCTCTCTCTCTCTCTTGTGAAAGAGCATTTTTTTGCACAGAAATTCTTTCTTTTTATTTTTATAAAGATCCTGTGTTTGCCTTTATGTCCAGCTGGGTTTTTTTTTTATGGTAAATTCCCCCTAGTGGGCTTTTGTGACCATTTTTGGGACTCTCTTATGCTTTGGGACTTTCTAACAAATGTATCTGGGACTTGTCAGTCGGTGTTATGCAAGTGGGTATCGATTTATTCTTACCTACTTTTTTGGAAACGACATTTATTCCATCATATTCTTGTCTATTTCTAATTGTTTTTTTATTTTGCAATATGTGGTCTGTGCTATAAAAATTAAAGTTAAGAGCCTTGTCTTCAATGGAAAGGCGCTATATAACACATAACCTGACTTCGAGATGGACAGTGGAGATGTGATTGAATGCGCAGTCCTTACATTTTGTCCATCCTCATAATGCCCAGTTGGGAGGGACAGTAGCATATCACGCCCCACCCTGCAGGGGGCGCTAGCTCAGCAGGGACCCCCCCCCCCAGTGAAGGACTTGTCCAGGTAATTTACTTTGGTGCCAGCAATAATCATTTTGTTTTTTTAGTTTTTTTTTATACCTCAGATTGCACCAAGTGGGCATGTAAACGTTGCCAGGCAACAGAATTTAAGTAAAGTGGGAAGACTTTGAACGCAAATGAAACGAGCAACACTGTCACGGAGACGGTAGTCACAGGATGAACAGGGAAGGAAAAAAAAATGAAATAATAAATGCAAGTGATCAAAAATTTCAGGGTGAAGAGGCCATTGAAATCAGCGTGCGCCAGGCGTATTATTAATCGGAAAACGATCGGCCCCCTTCCTCCCCGTGTGTCTCGTGTTAGCCGGCTTGTTCCTGCTATTATACCACCGTCGTCCCTTTCCCTCCCTCTCTCTCTCACTCTCTCTCTCTCTGTTTGCTGCAGCTTTTTCTCAATTTCCCTTTTCTTTCTGCTCAACTCTTGTCTGATCTAAACAGCTTATAGGATTTCATAAATTACTGCCGGGCAATGCCACGCCACTCTCCGCCGATCCCCCCTCAACCATCCCTCCACTTTATTCTAACAAAGCCTTTTCATCCGGCGTTATAATAGATGGTAAATTGCAGCCATTACCCGCACTGACAATGCACTGAATTGTTCCTTTGTCGTCTCCTTATATGTCCCTGCCGATATCAAATGTGGGTCTAAACACCCAAAGATTTTACAAATGTCGCAGTGTGCCCATCCTCAGCCTTCCATGTGAAGCAGCCAAAAGTCAGGAAGGGGAGGGGCTTGTGTCGAGCTGAGCCGTCACTGCTAGGCTCCGCCTCCCAAAGTGTCAGGGTGCCGGGGATGTTTCTAAATGTATTGGCTGGCTTGAGTCTCCAGCTTTATGCACTTCTCTTTCTTTTTAATGTCAGGAATTTCATGAAATATCGTATGTATTTATTTTCTCTCTCTATATGCTTCCGTTTAGCTTCTATTTTTGATTTAGGATGTTTTTCCGCTGCCATTTTGTTTTCTTCTAAAGGCATCTTCTTGATTCCTGTGGTCCTGATGTTGCCAGTTTGAGGCGTGTCCTCCGAGTTTGTGCTCCTGTCAATCACCACACAACAGGATAAAAAAAAAGGGCCAGTTCAGATTCACTTCCTCAACCGACTGAACGCATTCCAGAACTCCTCTTTGCCGTTAAAGTTGTGATTTTTCGCTTTCATCTCCTAAATCAGAGCTTTGCTTTTTTCTTTTTTTGACTTTGATTTTGCCTCGCGTTTCTGTTTTTGAAGTTTCTTGATTCGATCTCCTGGTTTTGACCCTTGCTTCATCTTTTTACTTTTACTCTTTTTGTCCCAGCCGTCTTCATACTCTTTCTCACCCTCTGATCCAAAATAAGCCATTCCATTAGATTCTTAAGGTAAAAAATAAAAATAAAAAAATAAAATTACAGAAAGAATAAAAAACATAAAAAACGTAGAAAAGTACTCAGCATCCTGACACAATCCAAAATGGAGGCCAAAACACAAGCCAGAATCCCAACTGGCCTGCATAAAAAATCAATGTTTCCCCAGGTGAGCCTGACCTTGGAAAACAGGGAGGCTTCGGCCTACTAGGGCCCATTTAATGAGAGCTAGCAAAGTGCTTAGAAATGCCTTAAAATATACAAATATCTCTCTATTATAATAAAAAAAAATCCTGTGACGAGACGAAAGTTTTTGGAAGACGAGATGAGACTTTTTGGAAGAATTTTTCAAGTCCCAACCTCCTGTCAACCATTTTCAATCATGCCCACGGTCCTCTCACCTCTCATTCGTGTGAATGCTTCTGTCAGACACATTTTCTTTTTTTTTTTTTTTATTAATTTTATTACAATCCATACAAAGCAATCAAGTTTTTACAAAGAGAAAAATTAAGAACAGATCGATCCCCACCCCTGAGAGAGAGAGCAAGCCAAACGGCGTTAAATTTAAGACTTGGAGACATACCTAAATTAATAAATTCTCTGTGCCTTTTGAACTTATTTTAAAATATTACTGATTAGATCCTGCCATGTTTTGAAAAAAGTCTGTACGGATCCTCTAACTGAATATTTGATTTTTTCCAACTTCAAATAATATAACACATCGGTTTCCCACTGACTTAAAAGAGGAGAGTTTGGGTTCTTCCAGTTTATGAGAATAAGTCTACGTGCCAAAAGTGTAGTGAATGCAATCACAATTTGTTTGTCTTCCTCCGCTTTAAACCCATCTGGAAGAACACCAAACACAGCTGTTAATGGGTTTGGAGGGATTGTAAGTCCAAGGCTATCTGAAAGGTAATTAAAAATGTTTGTCCAGAATAATGTTAATTTGGTGCAGGACCAGAACATGTGACCTAGTGAGGCTGGGACTTGGTTACAACGTTCGCAGGTTGGATCATGCCCTGGGAACATTTTGGAGAGTTTTAGTCGAGACAGATGTGCTCGATATATAATTTTGAGTTGTATAATTGTATGCTTTGCGCATATGGAGCTCGAGTGAATTCTCTGCATTGCTACTTTCCACTCCTTTTCTGATATATTAATTGAAAGATCTTTTTCCCAGTGTCCTCTTGGATCTTTAAAAGGGAGGGATTGTAAAATGATTTTATATATTGTAGAGATGGAGTCTAAATCCTTGAGATTGAGCAATACTTTTTCCAGCATGGATGAGGGTGCAAGATGAGGAAAATCTGGAAGGTTTTGTTTAACAAAGTTTCTGATTTGAAGATAGTGAAAGAAATGTGTAGCTGGAATGTTAAATTTGGAATGTAATTGCTCATAGGATGCAAAGACGTTGTCTATATAAAGATCTCTAAGCAAGTTAATTCCAAATTTTTTCCAAATATTAAAAACTGCATATGTTTGTGAGGGTTGAAAGAGGTGGTTCTCTTGCAGGGGTGCCACAGATAGAAGCTTCTCCGTCTTAAAATGCTTTCTACATTGGTTCCAGATTCTAAGTGAGTGGAGCACAATTGGGTTATTAGTGTATTGCCGATAACGTGTGTTTATTGGAGCACAGAGCAAGGAATACAAAGAAGTACTGCAGGAATTTAATTCTATTGCGGACCAAGCCTGTGTATGTTCTTCTATTTGTGTCCAGGTTCTTATCGCCTGTATATTTGCTGCCCAGTAATAAAACTGGAAGTTAGGTAGAGCCATGCCGCCTTCTGCCTTTTGTCTTTGTAGGGTCGCTCTTTTGATGCGTGGATGTTTTGAATTCCAAATAAATGAGGTTATTGTCGAATCTAATTGCCTAAAAAATGATTTATTAATGTATATTGGGATGTTTTGAAATAAAAAAAGGAGCTTAGGAAGAATATTCATCTTAACAGTGTTAATTCTTCCAGCTAGTGTGAGATGAAGGGTTGACCATCTATGCAAGTCTTGTTTAATTTTTTCCATGCAAACGGCGAAATTTTGTTGATATAGAGCTTTATATTTACTTGTGATGTTTACCCCTAGGTATTTAAACTGTTCTGCAATGATAAATGGTAGGTTATCTAATCTAATATTATATGCTTGAGAGTTCACTGGAAAGAGTACACTTTTATTCAGATTAATTCTGAGACCAGAGATCTTTTGAAATTCTGTGAGTGCTGCTAAGACTGCAGGTACAGAATTTTCTGGGTCTGATATATACAGTACCATGTCATCTGCATATAATGAGATTTTCTGTTCCAGTCCTTCTCTGCTAATCCCCTTTATCTGATCAGTATTTCGACAATGTATTGCCAGTGGTTCAATGGCAATCGCAAACAGCAGCGGTGACAAGGGGCATCCTTGTCTAGTGCCACGTTCTAGTTTAAAGTAGTCTGAGCAAATGTTGTTGATGCAAACTGAAGCTTCTGGGTTAGTATACAGTAATTTAATCCATGCACAGATGTTTGGGCCAAACCCAAACTTCTCCAATATAGTAAAAAGGTATTTCCATTCAATCATGTCGAATGCTTTTTCTGCATCTAATGATAATAATATTTCTGGGGTGTTTGATTTAGTTGGTGAGTATATTACATTAAACAGGCGTCGAAGATTGGAAGATAAGTGCCGGCCCCCAATAAATCCAGTTTGGTCTTGTGATATTACCGAGGGGAGCACTTTCTCCACCCTTCTGGGTAAAATTTTTGAAAGTATTTTAACGTCGTTATTCAGAAGTGAAATTGGTCTGTATGATGCACATTGTAATAAGTCCTTATTTTGTTTTGGAAAGACAGTGATTAGTGCTTGGCGAAAGGTTTGTGGAAGAGATTGGTTATCTCTGGCTTCTGTAAATGTTGCTAATAAGAGGGGGGCTAGCTGAGCGGAGAATTTCTTGTAAAATTCTGCAGGGTAACCATCAGGGCCTGCTGCTTTCCCGCCTTGGAGTGATTTTATAGCATCTAGTAATTCTGATAACATCAGAGGTTTATCAAGTTCCTCCGCACTACAAGCGTCTATTTGTGGTATCTGTAATGTATCCAGAAATGCATTAGATTGTGTATTGTCTTCCTTAAACTCAGTAGTATATAGGGATTTATAGTAGTCTCTGAAAGTGTGCATTATATTTTGGTGTTCGACGATTTTATCTCCGTTCGTACTAGTGATTACCGAGATTGCGTTGCGCACTTCTTGCTTGTAAATTTGTTGAGCTAAAAGCTTATTAGCTTTCTCCCCATGTTCATAGTAATGATGTCTGGATTTGTAAATTAGTTGTTCAGTTTCTTTAGTTGTCAAGAGGTTTAATTCCGAATGTAGAGCCTGCCTTCTCCTATGTAGAGTCTCGCTTGGTAGTCTGGCATGTTCTTCATCTATTTTAGTAATTTCGCTTTTTATATCTGCTACTTTCTTGGCCTCGGATTTATTTCTGTGGGAAAGATATGAGATAATCTGTCCTCTTAAGAAGGCCTTAAGAGTTTCCCAGAGTATCCCTGCAGAGATCTCGGGGGATGTATTTGTCTCTAGAAAGAATTTGATTTGTTTGGATATAAATTCAGTACAATTCTCATCAGCTAATAGAAGCGGGTTGAGGCGCCATCTGCGGGGTGAGTGCATGGGGCTTAGTAATTTTAGCTCCAAGATCATAGGTGCATGGTCAGAAATAACAATAGCATCGTATTTGCAAGATTTAATCTTAGGCAAGAAGTTATTGTCTATAAAGAAGTAATCGATCCTTGAGTAACAATGATGTACTGGTGAGTAGAAAGAATATGTTCTTGAATTTGGGTTTAAAAACCTCCAGGGGTCTGATAAGTTGTGATCAGTTATAAACTTTGTAATTATTTTTGCAGTGTTAGATGCCGTTCCCCCTGTGGAGGAAGTCCTATCTAAAAGTGGATTCATAACACAATTAAAATCCCCAGCCATTATAACTTTATGAGTGTTCAGATTGGGAATGGATGCCAACAAATTTTGTATAAATTCCTTATCATCAACATTAGGTGCATAAACATTTATCAAGATCATTTTACAGTTAGATAAGTCTCCCATAACCATTACATATCTCCCTTCAGGATCCAATACTACATCTGATGCTACAAATGGAACAGTTCTATGTATGAGAATTCCCACACCTCTAGTTTTCTTCGTAAAGCTAGAATGGAACATTTGGCCAGTCCAGTCTTTTTGCAGCCGGAACTGATCCTTGCTTATTAAGTGAGTTTCCTGTAAAAATACTATTTTAGCATTTAGACCTGTTAGGTGAGAGAGTACTTTCTTTCTCTTTAATTCGTGATTCAGGCCTTTAACATTCCAGCTTACGAAGTTAACTGTCCCATCATGGAGACACTGATTCTGAGTTTTTTGATGTCATTTTATAGTCTTATTATAATTATAAAGACTGAGAGGATAGATTAGGTATAGATCAGGCCTGCTCTCTTTCTCTCCCCCCCTTAACCCCCCACCCTCCCTTTTTGCCTCCCCAAGTGAGGCTAAAACCCACTTCACATAGTCCCAGTCCTCTGACATACCCAGAGACAGAGTACGTCCAAAGCAAAACAAGCTCCAATGCAGTGGCGCTTAAGGGTTAAAAGATAGAGATATCTCTAAGAATAAAATAAAAAAAATAAAAAAAAAAGAAAAGAAAAGGAAAAAAAAAGGAGTTTTACACTTAAAATATATATATAGTCTTTAGCAATTTTAGTGCATTAAGATGATACACCCAGATAATAAACCCAGGGGATGGTATTAAAAATGTGTCCAGAAGAAGCATAACCAGTCTTAATGCAGTAATAGCAATAACAGTAAACCTAGGGTATGATATTGAACAGTCTCGTTTAGGGTAGAGATGAGATAATTAGAAAAGAAAAAGAGAAAAATAAATAAATAGATAAATAAATAAATAATTAAGCACAATAAAACATAAACATATAGCGCCCTAGTAATACTAAGTAATAATGAGAATATATGCTGATAAAAACCCGTATTTTAAAACGAATAGATCAGACAAAAGATTATTAATCTTTCCTTCATCATTTTAACCGCCATGACTCACTATTATGTATCAGAATAGTCCCGGGATCAGCTTTCTTAATTCTTTTTCTGCCTCTTCCTTGCTAGCGAAGACATAGAATTGACCCTGCCATTCCACTTTCAGTTTTGCCGGATACAGGAGGCTGTATTTCACACTGGCTTGCCGTAGCCGCTGTTTAATATTATAGAAGGATGCGCGTTTAGTAGCTGTTGCTGGAGAGAAGTCAGGGAAGATAAGAATGTGGTTATTTTCAAATATAATATCTTCCTTGTTTCTGAGGAGTGCCATCACCTCTAGCTTAAATGATAATCGTTCAAAACGAACTATAAAAGATCTTGGTCGGGGTCTGACGGTGTTTGGTCCGCGTACGCAGTAAGCCGCTGCTATCTCAGATTCTGCTTTAAAGTCGTCCCCGATTATTTTAGAAAAAAGTTCAGCTGCGAATTTCACAGGGTTTGAACTTTCTCGATTCTCCGGCAGACCTTCAATTCTGACATTATACCTTCTACTGCCATCTTCTAAAGCAGCCAGTCTGTCTCCAAGTTTTTCTCCGAGTTTTTTGCATTCGGAACTGACATTTATTGCTCTTTCTTCGGCACTGGCAACTGAATGTTCGACCATTTCAATCCGATTCGTGAATGTCTCCTTGAGATGCTCCAATTGATCAGTAAGCGTGTTCAGTTTAACCGAGTTTTCCTGAATGCGCTCTTCAATTTTACCCAGCACCTGTCGAAGCTCAAATTGCACCTCTTGACGCAGCCTTTCATTTGCCTGTTGGATTTCCTGTTTCAGGCTCTCATGTGCCTTTGCCCTTGCTATCTCATTAGCCTTCTCGCTTTTCTTTATGTCTTGCGCGAGCTCAACGAGCAACACCTTCAGTTCAGATAGTTCAATTGTGCTTTCTTGTACCGTAGATGAAGCAGCAGACTTTGCTGTAGCCGGCGTCCCCGCTGCTACAGGCTCGCGTAATTGCGCAATTGAAGCCGCGGACTTCGAGGCCCTTTCCAGTTTCATGTGATCTTCTCCAATCGGCGAGCTATCCAGATCTGCACTCACGATCGCACCTTCGCTCCCCTTTTCGCTCTCAGCCGGCGACGATGTAGCGGACCGTGGTCCCGAGGAGTCTGTGCTTTCGCCCATCTGATCCAGGTCTGTCTCTGAAAGGCCGTATCTGGAACCGGGGCTTGCTGATCGCAGTTTGGGTGTAGCTTTAGTTTTCGATTCTTTCGAACCCCCCTTCTTGTTGGCCATGTTTATATGTGCTTACATATACTGTAGCAGTCCCTCTCGGGTTGAATAAATACAGGATATCTCAAGATAATAAGCAAATAATATGAAAAATAACACCACTGCTAGCGGAGCTCCACTTCAGACGTCCATCTCTCGCATCGGACGAGACCAAAAACCTGTCAGACACATTTTCTGCTCTCTCAGCTCTTATACGTTTTAACATTTTACTCCTTCCCAATTAAAGAAGACATATTATGTCCAAATCTTATTAAAGAATTTCATCACAAAGGGTCATCAATTGAAAAAATGAGTACACGGGCAATCATAGCATTAAGAAATGATGAAGTTAAACAAATTAACGGCACAAATATCGATCGGTTACACGGCAAATTGGTTAAATGCGTATCAATAGACTCTGCTGAAACAGTCGGTGGTGATGGTGCGGAAGATGAAGACATCGACTTACAATATCACAAAGAATATCTACAACCGTTAACACCATCTGGTCTTCCACCGGGCAAATTACTGTTGAAAGAAGGATGTATCTAAGAAAAGTAACATTAAAAAAAATAACATTAGACACCAAAGGGGATCTTGATATGCCATTTGAATTAAAACGTTAACAGTTTCACGTTAGAACAGCTTTTGCTATGACAATTAACAAATCACAGGGACAAACATTCGAAAAAGTCAGTTTACTCATTAGAGAGAAAGAAACAAAATCCACTCACAGGCAGTTATATGTTGCGTTGTCACGATGTAAGTCCAAACACAGAATCAAAATTCAATGCGATATTGATGAAAATTTCATTCAAAAATTTGTTTTTTCTGAAGTTGAACGGTAAAAGTGTAAGTTTAAAAAGTATTTGCGCGTTAATTTCAAAGCCAATCAGAACTAAATCGTATAACACAACGAATACCTTTAACGCAACTTGAAACATAATTAACTTTCAAATTATTACGTTTTACTCTTTTTTAATATGGTTAATTACTCGCTGTAATGTAAAACAGTTATATTATGCATATGTAACAATTCCCATGAAAATAAAAATCTGTTTAAATTGTACATCCGCATCCCCATACGCGAGCGGCAGAACCGCACAGAGGCTAACATAGCGCAGGCATGGGGGTTGGCGAGCGACGGAGGCAGGGGGTCTGGTCTTACTTTATATATATAGGGTGGCATGGTGGCGCAGTGGGTAGCACTGCCGCCTCACAGTTAGGAGACCTGGGTTCGCTTCCTGGGTCCTCCCTGCGTGGAGTTTGCATGTTCTCCCCATGTCTGAGTGGGTTTCCTCCCACAGTCCAAAGACATGCAGGTGAGGTGCATTGGCAATCCTAGATTGTTCCCTAGTGTGTGCCCTGTGGTGGGCTGGCACCCTACCTGGGGTTTGTTTCCTGCCCTGTGCTGGCTGGGATTGGCTCCAGCAGAAACCTGTGACCCTGTAGTTAGGATATAGCAGATTGGATGGATGAATGGATGGATATATATATATATATATATATATACACTACTGTATATACAAAGTGTGACCCAAAAGTTTTTAGACGAGTTGTTTTAAAAGAGCGCGTTACATCTAGTGGCCGACACCATAACTACGCAGTATTATGCTTCATGTAAAATGTAATTCACCGGTAATTTGTCCTTAAAAGGCAGAAAGTAAATATAGAATTCTACGTGGGTGTTTTGGATCGGCTACTAAAGAGAATTTGTCGAGTTAGAAAGGCCAAATTCCAGTCCAGTGAGTGGCTCCTTCTTCACGATAACGCACCATCTCATAATGCTGCAATTGTAATGAAGCCAGATCTTACACCTGCCGACTAACCTTTCTCTTCCACAAGTTAAAATTTCCCTTATAAAGGGTGCCATTTTCAAACAGTGGAAGAAATTCAGTGTGCTGTGACAAGGGAGCTTAATGACATTTCAAAAATGGCTTTCCTGGAGGGCACTAAGAAGTTGAGTATTAATCAAGGAGGAATGCATTTTGAAGAATAGAAATAAATGACATCATCAGTGGTCTAAATACTTTTGGGACTCGTCATATATATATATATATATATATATTTATATATATAGAAGAGAAGGTCTGTGATACGGTTTGCATCAATTGGGACGATGTACAAGTAAAATTTAAAGCCAATAATAAAAGTGCCAGAGAACTGGCTGAATCCTGGTTATCAAATGAGAACGCCATCAACAGACACTTGGACATAAATCCAGCATATGCAAACTTAAGAAGAACTTATTCTTAATTAACAAGACTTTACACCCA